>VXBJ01005047.1:0-48436 GCA_013400055.1 Nycticryphes semicollaris
CTAACTAAATTATAGTCTCTCCAAAAAAAAAAAGCCCCCCAAGTCCCTCCCCCCAGACCTACAAATATAAATATGTAAGTGAAAAATCTTAAGGAAACCCTACTAAAATTCTGGGAGCATCTGGGAAGTTTTCCACTTCATTAAGTGGACAAGAGAACTTTGAAGAGCGAAAATGAGGGTGAATCTCTCTACTTGCTATTAATACTGCTAAATGTACAAAGATTGAACTTCTCAGCTAGTCAAACATGACAGTCACCACCTAGAACACGTACTAGTCACACCTCAAAGTAAAGTGGCATTATACAACTTTTAATAAACATACAGTCTAGTCTCACTGCTGGTTAATTATATGCCTACCCTAAGTCACCTGAATAGTTTGAAGATGTGGAGAGTACCTGTATGCTCAGATTTAGCTATTTGCACTAGTGTTTTAATGGTCAAAGCCTTAGCAATTTACTTCAATACATGTAACCATTTTACAAGCTGACTTTTATCGTGGACTTATCTTAAAGTACAGACTATTTTCAAAACATTTAGTTTAGTCCTGAGATTAGAAATAGACTTTGTTGTGTCTTATCATTCACTGATCAAGGGCATTTACTTAATATTGCAAATGTCTTCAAGGCTGTGAAGATTGTTGCAAGGAATTTAAACTGTCCATGTTCACTGGCACAGATGACACCTAAATCATAAATCTTAATAGTTGCTTAGAGCAGCCTCTTTGCCTGAAAGGTTAACTTGCTCTTTTTCCATCTCTTTATTAACAGGAAAGACTTGGTAGGAGTTCATATCCTCCCTCTATTATCTTTTAGCTTCTTTTTGCAAGTGCAGATAGAACACAGAAAAGATGGTTCATTGTCTTTTTGTGCTCTCAGAGTAAAATTCTGTGAAGGCAACTAGTAGTTTACATTTCTGCATCAACTAATATCCAGGTCCTGTGTGAGCTAGCACAAAGCAGAACCATAGGGGATTTTTAGGAAGGATTTTTGCAAAAATCCCTATTTTCTATATGAGAATGGTATTGAGTTTCTTCTCTAGTAGAGAACTGGATATGGGATCCCTGTCTATTTCCCTCAATATCAACAGTACAGCTGGGCGTCTGTGGACTTGCCTCAATCTCATTTTAACCCCAGTGGTACTGTGTGCCTCCACAACTTCAGTCACTTAATACAAGGAGTGTATCCTATAAGCCTATTTAGTCAAACTTTACAACAGCTTCTTGAGCAACATCTAACTTAAATGCCATGTATACCATCACAAATAAAACTGTGGGAAGAGCTGAATTTGTGTTGGGCAGTAGCAGCTTTCCTGGGACCCTGCAAGTTTACCTGAGCCACTGAGGCTGGTAAAGGTAGACTTGTAGCATCTTCTTGTGCTCTTGTAACAATTCGGACTGCAAAATACACACCACTCATGTCAATAAGATAATTCCATTAACTTCCATGGGGCTATGCAAATGGGTAAGACCTTTAAGCACTCAATGGGTAATGAAGGGTCCTGAATTGCCACGTCTCTCACTGAATCCAGTTAGAAATTGGATCTCTTGATACTCCGTTTAGCCAGCATTATGAGGCATTACAAGGTTTGTATGCAAAACAGCAGTCATAATGCTTTCTAAACACTGATGAACACATTTTCTGTACCAGTGACCGTGAAACTGAAGAAATTTGTCTTTGGACCTATGATTCTGTCTGATAATTCAATTAATCCAAAGGTAAGAGAAAGTACGAAGGTGCCTCATGCCACGATTCAATCACTGATTATACTTGTAACCTGGTATTTTGTTGACTGGCAGTGTTGTGTAATGAGTGTGAAATATGCTGAGCGTATTCTTGTTGATCAATTTCCTGGAAATTATTAAATTAATTTAGGGATTGTAGTCACACTCGCTTCTAATTATGTAAAATGGGTAGACATATTTTTGACAATAAAAAACTATCTAAAATATTTATATCACTTTCTTTAATGTTTGATACTGGTTATATGTTGTATTGGTTTTTCTTAATGCCAGTTTTGGGTCTTCTAGAGATAGTGAAAGCAGGTATAAAGTCACTACTGGACTGGACTGATAATCAGAGGGCACAATCAAGACCTTCCAAGTTCAGAATTATAGGTGTTATTACTGTTCTTATCATCATTTTATAAAACAAAAATGGAAACGTCTCCACTAATTTCCTTTAGAAGTTCTACTATGACTGTAAAAATGTGTCTCTTTTTGTTTTACTTTTTTTCTATTTTTCCTACTTTTCTCTCATGTCTGTACTATAAATTCCTGCTAATTTGTGTCACATATTTTATTTGCTTTTTAGGAATTGGAATTGGCATGCTGGTACGAGAATATGGCAAACTGTCTAACCTGGATAAATTCTACTTTTCCTTTCCTGGGGAACTGCTGATGAGAATGCTCAAACTCATCATTCTTCCGTTAATCATATCAAGTATGATCACAGGTATGACTGGAAATGTACTGTTAGCTGATGACATCCTCATTGTGGTTTACCTTTCTTTCTAAGAGAAATAACCTTTAAAAACAATTGGATGGAACTCAATAATGAAACTTATAGATTGCATGCATTTATCTCTATATAATGAGAATAGATTTTGAAGGACTAGCACTATTATCTGGTAATGAAGCTATAAAGAGCTGTGAGATAAAAACTTATATGTTTATAGATTTTTGTATCTCTTTCTCCCTGTTTTCAGGAGTGGGTTAAACAGTTGCAAATTGCAAGTCCAAAGCTGCAACTGCATATTCTCAGGTACACAATTAATTATTGTAAGTAGTCTCATGCTGCCATTTCACAAGAAAGGGAGAGCTGATCTCATAGCTTACTGTCATAAAATGAAGAGATTCCTCACCTGCACTTCCGTGGTTTCAACAAATTCCCGGGGGATACCTTGTATGAGCTCTGGTGTTTCTGAATCCTTCTGTGAGTCCATTAAATTCAGGGACCTGATAGAAAACTATTAAACTTGGGAGGAGGGGTGGACTAAAAAAGAAATACCTGTTTGGTATGCTTGGTTCAAAGGAGTTTGGGGGAAATGCAAGAAAGTGGGGAGCCAGGAAGGGGTTTTGGAAGGAAGAGCAAAGCTTCCCTCTTTTGGAAGAAGTAAGCAAGCTGTTGGTCGGAACCCTGCTAGAATGGCATGCTAGAATTTGCTAACATCTCGCCCAGTAGGAAAGATGTGCCAGAGCAAGTCCGAAGCGAAAAGGCAGGACTGAATGTCAAATAACCTTTCAGAAACAAAGAAAAGATGAAGGAAATCTTTATTCTTTAAGGCTTTATTGAGGGAGCAGCATTTCTGGCTATTTTTAGCTTTCTACAATGAATCAGGGCACATTTATGACTGTACTGTGCCCTTTCATCTCCACAAAGCCTCTGTTTTGGGAATATGTTCATGTTCAAGTGTTTCTTGTTTGGTTGGACGGTCATGGAAATATATCAGACATTTGCAGGAAAGGAGAACATGTTGTGATCAGAAAATGAAAGGTGGATTTTGATCATGCTATGGAAGTGCATTCAAGAACAGGACATTGAATACAAACTTCCAAGCTTCATAAGTTTAATGGCCAAAAAAATCACAAATTTTAGCAGTGCACCCCAAAGTAGGCCTATGACAGGAAGAGCCTAAGTAAGGAAAGCTGCCAGGGTCTGTGGAACGTATCTGTAATGCAGGGTGACAGGAATCCAATGTTAGAAGTGAAATGGAGAATGTCAAGAGCTGCAACATGGAAACATCCAGAAAGGAAAGCTGCAAGAGGCAGAGTGAGAAATGGCAGCAGAAAATAGTCAAGGGCTGTGTCCAAAGGAACGGAAGGAGATGAAACAGTTGTTAGTATGTAAAGGAGGGAAGAACAGAGAGAGAAATAAAAAACGATTGCTGTTTTAATTAATAATTAGGCAACGGCATTTTTATATAAAGGAGAAAATGAGACAGAAAGAAAAGGAAAACTGAACTCTACTTTATCATATTGAACTTGCGTCTGTGACAGGAGATCCAGGAAAAGCTTCCAAGATAAGACTAATACATTTCTTTTTTTCAGCAAGCTTTTATTTGTGAGTGAAATTGGGCCTGTATCTTCAGAAATAAATGTTACCATTAGGACAATCATAAAATGATTTATTTATTAAACATGTTCCTGTCCAGCATTTGTGAGGGGAAACAGGAATCATGCTGTTGAAAATATTATGCTGTTATTTAGTGTTTAACATTCCACTATGAGTAAACTGCATTTGCAACTACTAGCACAGGCTTGGATCTTAAAGATTTCAGATTTCAGGAGTTAAATTTGTATACAGAGATGAGAACAAGATGTTCTGATTCTGAACTTGGCATATCCAATTTACATAGAAAAGAAGGGCTTATTTTTTCTCCACTTCTGTGTTAGGTTTTTAGGCAAGAAAAAGGAAACAATATTGATAAAGAACAGAAGCTACTTCAGTAGAATATATAAGTTTTGCTGCTCTTAAAGGGTAATGCACTAGCTGCCTGTGTGCAAGTAATGCTGAAATATGTGACAGGCAATTGGACCAGGCATGTCCATGCATGATGTGTTTCACTGTTCACCTGCATCCTTCTTCAGGATGTTGAGGAGATGATTTGCCTCTTCTAGAAGAAGTGTGGTAACCTTCCAAGCATCAGAAATGCACGTTTGAATTGAATAAGTATTTTTCCTCTTTCACACAGATGGAATGGTTGAGGCTGGAAGGCACCTCCTGAGACTATCTAGTCCAACCCTCCCTGCTTAGGCAGGGTCAGCCAGAGCGGGTTGCCCTGGACCATGTCCAGCCACTTTTTTAATATCTTCAAGCTTGGAGACTCCACAACCTCTCAGGGCAATGTATTGACCAGCCTCAAGACATTATTGAAAACACAATCTGTAATTTTCTTTTTTAGGGTTAGAATGTCTTAAAAGGTAATGACGCCTCCTGAAAGACATCAACTTTTACATATCTTTTAGAGACAATGAGCTACGTAAAAATACATGTCCCATGACCAGATCCTTGTCCATTTGGACATAAATCAAGCCCGTAGCAAAGACAGTATTGGTAGGAATGATTCCTTGAGATTCTAGAGTTTCTGCAAAATTTAAAGTATTAGTCGTTTTAACTTGTTGGGGAAAACCCCGTCTTAGTGGAAAAACTCTGACTTCTTCAATTACAGTAGAAACACACTTAGTCTATTTTCATATTGAAAAAGGCAAATTCTCCTTTGTTAGTGAAATGGGGGACTTTGTAGAATGTGGTTTTCCTTTGCAAACTCAGTTCCTCAGAGTGTAAAAGAGAGAAGGCATTGTTTACATACTTATTTTACATACTGTATGAGTTGCAGTTTGGAGAATTTTTCTGTTGTCCTACCTTGAGGCTGAACTGTAATCTAGTAAGAAAACTTAACATACGCACTAAGCATTTTTTGTTTGTTTGTTTGGAAAAAATTGAAAAGGATGGTTAATAGGACCTTGCTTTGGGGACAGAAGTGTCTAAGTAGTGCCATGCTCTTTTAAGTTATTCTTAGTCTCCCTATTTTAATTGTTCTCTTCCCATAATTATTTTAATGGATGGGACTTTAATTTATGCTGATCCATACACCCACCACTGATAATTCAGTTAAAAACCTATAGCTCTTTTTGCTCTCCACAAGATTTCTATCTGTCAAATTAGCTAACGCTACACTAAGGCATTATCCATGTGAAGGAATTATTTGTATTTTCTGTTTCCTGTTTTGGTGACATGGGAAAATTGAAAACGAACATAAAAAAGCTAGAGATTTACTCAAGACAATTGCTGTCATCCAGAACTACACGTGTACTAAGTGTGATACTCCACACCCCAAATCCACTTTGAAATAATGTTCTAAAAGAAGAAATGATTAGGCAAATACCAAAAATGTATTACTTTTAAATGCCCTGTAGGGAGAAAGAATTGAGAGGAATCTCTTGTGTCCCTCCTGGAACTTTTGAGGCTTATATCTAATCATTCTGGGAGTACTTAAAAGCCTATAAATGGTCTTTGAAAGTCTTGGAAATTCACAAATAATTTCATTCAGAGCATGGAAATTCTCTAGAGTTGTGCAGTATGCTTAATCACATCTGCATACTGAGCAGACTAGTCCCCTTTAATCACTTTTAGTCATCTTTTTCATGGACTGAGATTCACAGGGCACGTGTGTACTGGCAGTAATATTTCCAAGTCTGTTTTCTGTCTCGATTGCAACAGGACTTGGGCTGTCCAGTTTGCTGGACAGTTGTTCCTCTGTACTTGGGTACAAGCTGGAGAAACTTGAATGCCCAGCCTGGAGCTAACTAAACACAAAGTGTCTGGCCTTCTTTCCTGTACCCAAGTCCCATGTTAGTAGCTAGGGTCAGGAGATCTGGATCTTACCAAGCACTCCCAGGTCTCCTGATACTACAAAACTGCAATGGGTCTGTTTCCCATCTCTCTTCAATCAGTCCTTCTAAATTGGGGTTATTTCAGACTGCCTGTCTTACTGATTTTCAAACCACAAGCCAAGGACCATGATGTGGAGGTCTTTTTTTAAGGCTAGAATGTTTTCCGTCAAAAAATTCCCGTAAAAGCTGGCATCACATGTCTGATAAATGACCTTTCTTTGATGAGGTTTCCAGGGTTATCCATAAATGCCAGAAATCTTAGCTCTGAAGCAATCATGTCTGTTCTGTTTTCTGCATCATGTTTTGTGTTAAAAGAATTGACACATAACTCAGCAGGTCCATTTCTCAGTTCTCATGTTTTTATCAGCTATTGAACATCTGTTTTAAGTTCTGCAATCACTTCTCCCTCATTTCTTATATATTCTCCCTGACAAAACATTAATGAAGTTTTTTCCTGTGTTTCTGACACAGGCAGCTCCCAAGAGGCTAGAACAGATGTGTGGGAGTTTCCTGGCTTGTGAATTTGTGCAGGGTCAGCTATAGGGAACATCAAAATTCCTTAAGGCAATTGACGAGGTACTTGTAGGTTACACACAGCATACTTCATAAACAGTATAAAAAATACAGTATCAATTGTCTTTCTGGGCACAGTTGTATATGAGCTATAAACAGTATGTGCCTTGCTGTGGGTCTGACAATGCTCCAACCACTAGGTTTCATTGACTCCAGACATAAACTATTCCTTTACTCGAGGGCCTGCTTTGATAACTGCTGCAGTTCTGTCTGAAGCATCCTGTCAGTTCCACATTTCACAATACCAACTGCACGCTCTTTTATTTGCTTTTCTTGCTCATAGTACAAAGATAATGATTGCACAACAAATCTGGCTTATTCTAGTTGACAATGATCTATTACAACTGCATGAGAGAGAAAAATGTCCCAGGGAAGCACTTGAGCTATATGACTTTTCCCATTTGCAGAGACCATTAGTTTCCCTGGAGAAAGAGGGTGTTGAATCGTAGCTGATGGATAGGTATCTTGAATGGGTTATTTGTTCTTTTCCAATGTTCAAAATTAAAAAGTTAATTTCCTACCTTGGATGTATCTTTGGGAAGTTACTAGTTTGCTTTATTACAGTGCCACTGAGGTTGGTGAATGGAGACAAAATGTACAAAATGGGAGACAAAAGACCTAGAATGCAATGAGAAAAAGTCAAGCGCAGGGCTTCCAAATCAATTTTCCTTTGGTATCCCCGTGCCTGGGGTGGTACCTGCGTCAACAATTTCCATTCCTACAAGTCAAGAAGCACAGCTATTGAGAGATGGTCTCCGACTGAGGCATCCTTAACAGGCCATGTGCATCACCAGCAGGCACACTAGCTTCAACATCTTAGGGAGTGCCTGATCTAGTTTAACCTACTCAGAGACTGCCTCTTGGGATATCTGTGTGTTCTTCTCTTGCTTTTCTATGTTTCTGAAGTTACAAGAACGTCTCAGAATGCAGGTCCATTGTATAGTACTAGTAAACTAGTTACCTGGGCTCAGGCAGGAAACTCACCTTGTCCCTTTGTATCATGTACATTGTGCAAGGGACAGAAAATGTTACACTACTATTAATGAGTTTTGCCATCAGTTGTACTGAGGAATGCTGAAGGTCCTGTTCCCGCTGTCCATGTGCAATCATTGAAGCGGTGAGGACTGCAGAGTCATGGGCTATTAATGGACAAGGCTTTGTGCCCATCCTCTTCAGATTACTTCTGTCACAGTCAACTACTCCTTTCCCATCAATATCAGTTGATCTTATGCAACTCAGACAGCCCCTACATTATAGAAGGTTTTAAATTATAGTAGTAAAACTTTGAAGTGCACCTCTGGTTCATGGAGCATGATTACCACCAGCTCTCAAGGGCAAAGCCCCAACACAACAGCTATTCTGCAGCATTGGCAGTCCCTGCATCCTGTCACAGCCATATCACTGGGGACTGCTTGTGGCACCACTGTGGATGACTCTGATGTGACTTAGTGTCTTCTGCTCTTCTGTTCTGGAGCTCAGGACATAAACAACAATTCCACAGTATGTAACAGATTGCATTCCATTTTTAATCCAGTTACCTGTGTGTGGACACCATGACCAATTGAAAAGTGTAATGTCATGTTTTCTTTTTAGAGTCTGGCAGCAAAAGCTTGTCATCTATGTTTTACCACCAGCAATTCTGAGGTAAATCAAGTACTTTCAGTACTCCAGGTTTTCTGTGTTCAGTCTGTACATATTTCACCTGCAGCAGTGCAGAGGTTATATTTCGGCTACATCCATGAACTGAATCTGATATCTGTTATGAATCTTGATAGCCTGTCCATCTTGGCAGATTGTTATGTCATCTTCACTTCTCACAAGCTTTTATTATATTCCACCCAAGAAACATTAATGCTCCTGAAAAACCATTAACTTGAGATTATATAACCTCTAAGAGCTTTCTAGAGGAAAATTAAAATTTTCCTACAAGTTTGCAAATAAGAGGAATGGAAGGCAGTACTAAATACCTTCTTTCTATGCATATAGTCCAATAAACTCTCTAGGGAAAGACGTTAATATAATGATCCGCTGAAATGCTGATTGTGCCAACTACATATGGGGCAGCACAACAGTCCATCATAGTCCCCTTATAATGGTTAAATCCATTTCATTGCTACAAGCTATTTGTCTCCTATTTATTCCTACCTTTCTGTCTGGTATTTAGAAAGATTCATAACAGCTGCTTTTTCACCCTCATACTAAGCAATCCAGGACATCCTCTTTCAGTATTTGAAATATTCTTTAGAACTATTATTGCATTATATTTGTTTTAAATAGAAAAAATTAAAATCTAATGAAAAAAACCTAAAGACAGAGGTGGTGGGTCACCAAAAAGCTCATTCAAGAGACTGCGCATTCACAGTGTCTTTGCAGCTTCCATTTGGCATAGCTTCTTCATTACCTGATCTTCTCAGCCAACATCTGACTCAGAACTATCTTTCTAATGAGACTTAAGTATATATGTCATTCAGTCAGCTAGTGGAAGACTAGATAGAAAAGATAATTCAGAGCCCCATGACACAGTAAACAGGAGAAAAAAGTAAAAGTATATGAGATGCTTATACATAGATTCTTGCTGACTGAAGTCCTGAGTGTGGGTGGTATTAGTAGACAGTAGTGAATTACTTGTTTGGTCCTGACAGTCCTGTTCATATGCAAGGGATGCAGTATTGCATACCCTACAGAATTCCACAGAGCAGAGGGAAAAAGAGGAAAAGACGTACTGATTAGCCCTTAGAAGGAAACAACAGGAATTCCTTATTGAATTGAACGTTATTTGTTAATTTAGACTTCAGGGACAATATGAAAAAAGTGATCTTTCAGGACATTAATCACAGTCTGGGTAAACTTGTACTACCAGATCATTCCAACTAAAAGGGCCGAATAGGAGGGAAAAGGCTCAGATTCTGTAATGGAAGAGGGAAATATCACAGATGAGTCAAAGACAGCTTCTATAAAGTGTAAGCTCTGAATTCACCAGTGTTACAGTGATTTTCCCTGTAGCTCTTATAGTCTGAAGTGAGTACAGTGTGGTTTCCCCTTAAAAAGTTGACCATAGGCCAATGACTAAATGAAATACTGGGCCAAGGACAAAAGGACAGACGACTGACGGCTTTGGTTCTCTTCCTTTTTCAGAAGACCTGAGAAGAGCATTCTTCACACAGGAATTGAAGAGGTAGTGGTGGAACTGACTTGCAAAAGCAGATGCCCAAAATGGATATAGCCACATCACCAAGAGATGGGTTGAAAAAGTTCAGATTAGTTGCCGGATTTAATATTTAGTCTATTTATACCCTTTCTGAGTACCAGGGAGTATAACTCTAACCTGTATCCTTGTTCAGGACGAATTGCTGTGAAGAAAAACTGCATAGGCAGTGCCAGGGATTTTGAGCACAAAGATTTCTCCAAACCTGACTTCATGTTTATGAACTGGGCCGAGTTCATAGAACAACGGGGAATACCTTTCCCTACCCAGAGACATTGTGGAGTCTCCTTCTCTGGAGATATTAAAAACCCACCTGGATGGGTTCCTGTCCAGTCTGCTCTAGGTGAACCTGCTTTGACAGGGGGGTGGGACTAGATGATCTCCAAAGGTCCCTTATGGCCCCTGCCATTCTGTGATTCTTTGATTCTGTCTTGAAAAGGAAACTTTCCCGTGTTTCCATCACCCAACTGTCAAACAATGACAAAATTTACAGGGAAACAGGATGAACTCCAATCTTGTATGTGTGAGATTTCTTCCTTTTCTGGCAGTAGCTGATTAGAGCTGGCAGTAGCCCATGGAACAAGAATGCAAATTTAGATTATCTTAGACCCATAATGGAATAAGAAAATAAGTGATAAGCTTGCTACCCAAGTAAACACTGGAGCTGGAATTTGATGTTCAGTTCCTCAAGCGAAAATCATGCGTCACTTCTGAAGATAAATGCCAAATACTGTTTTAGTATTAGTAGTGTTTCCCATCGCAAGTAGGAAAAAAAGTATGGCAACATAACTTTTGTAAGTGACGTAATAGTTACTTGTCTCTCAGAAAGGGACTTGTTGGGACTTGACCAACTGCTCTGTGATGATTGGAGAATGAAACAAGGTCAATAAGAGGTAAATGACATTCCAGAAAACAAATTAGAATCCAGAGGTCATACCATAGTCAGCTGCAGTTGAAATTTTGATACTGCTCATTTCTTAAATTAGAAACATTCCCAGCTCCATCTTTTAAAGCCAAGTAACTTCATGCATTTCAGACAGCTATCCATTTATCAAGGGCACTGTGTCTGCACTGCTTCATTATTATTTTTTTTGTCCCCCTAATATCTCTCAAGGAGTAAATCTTATATTTTTGCAACAACACATAGCTTAGTGTACCCCTGGCAATCTATTTTTATCTAAAATATTGTGGTCCTCTTAGAAGGATTGCTTACTGAAATTTTTGTGTTTTAAGATTCTCCTATGCTTTTCTATTTTCGTATGTCTCTTGTGACATTCTGTAAAATTTTTTTATGTAAACCTCACTATCATAGAATGATGGAAGAGTTTGGGTTGGAAGGGACTTTTAAAGGTCATCTAGTCCAACTGCCCCTGCAATAAGCAGGGACATCTCCAACTAGATCAGGTTGTTCAGAGCTCCATCCAACCTGACCTTAAATGTTTCCACGCTTGAAGCATCTACCGCTTCTCTAGGCAACCTGTTCCAGTGTTTCACCACCCTCACAGTAAAGAATTTCTTCTTTATGCTAGTCTAAATCTTCACTCTTGTAGTTTAAAGCCATTATCCCTTGTCCTATTACAGATAGAATATCCTGGATGTCCATTGTATTGCTTCTATAATCTAGTGACTGCACACTGCAATCAGAAGAGTCAAGATGAAAGGAAAGGATTAAAACATGTATACTTGGGAGAAGCAGAGGATTCTTTAGTGATTCCTCTAGCATTTGTAGAATGTACTCAGTTAAAGAAGTAAGGCTGATGGCAGTTTGGAGCAGTTTTAGAACTGCATTTTGTCCTTGAATCAGCATCTCGTCATACATAAGATGTAAAAGCCATAACATTCTACTCTTCAGGACCTTTTCTTGCTATATTTATATGTCAAATAGTGAATTAAATATCAGAACCCTGAGAGAATTGTGTACAGTTGAAGTCAGCCGTACTTCAGTTGTTTCTCCTTGGAAATGTTGATTAGGTCCTAAAACTCATTGAGAAAGCTATGATGTGGATGGCAGTTGTGGGAGGCCCTTGAGCCAGACTCTTTCCTCTGGCTCTGAATCACACCTAAGAAGAAGAGCCTGCCACCAGTGCTAGGAGATGCTGGCTCCTAGCAGATCAATCTAAGTGGCATCGATATTTGCACAGAGAAAACTCATGTCTGGGTCATCAAGTGTAGCAGCATTGGCAAAGGCAGGTAAATCGCCCAGCCTTTTGCTGGTTAGTCTTAATGATCAATTTGTCATGAAGGTGAAATGAGATGGTGAAAGAAATGGATCCCATTAGTTTCTGCTAATCTTCAGAAACTTTGAGAACAGCTAAGAATTACTGCAGGAGATGTGGCTAATGATGACACTGAGGTTTGTAGGGCAGTAAGAAAAGTGCCAAGGAGTCTAGGTATGATTGTTGCTGCTGAACAGAGTCAATCACAGCACCAAATTGTAGATATAGTCTCCCATATGTAATGAAAAAGACCACCTGGGAGCATAAACCCTTGTGCTCAGTTGGTACACCTCTGTAGAACACTATGACAACTCTAAGGATGCAGGTGTTATCCCCTAGGCAACCAGTAGGATGATAATCACTGGAAGTCAGAATAGCCCTGTGATTTTTGCCAGTCCTTAGTGCAACCGTTTTCACTCCCAGATCTCACAGGACCACCAGATGAATGAAGCACAGTGAACAACTCTAGAACTACAGCGTTATACCTTGTGCCAAAGCCATTGGACATGTGCATTTGTAGCAGCCTCCAAAGTAAACTGTGATACAAACCACACAACACAGTGCTCTATCATCTTGTACAGCAAACATTTTCTTTACTTGACTTTTAATCGTGTTTGGCACTGATTTGCGTGTTTCAGTTTAAAATATTTATCCCAACTGTACGCTTTTCAGAGGGAAGAAAATATTTAGTATTCATGAGTCACACTATTTCAGTTTTTGACCCATTTTGGTACCTGTGTACAGAGCAAGTGTTCTACCCCAGACAATAGATCTCTAAAATGTTGGTACTGTGATGATAGCAACTCTAGTCAGTCACTTGGCTATCCACTCCATCCTGTATAAAAATGTAATTCTGTAGTGGATTATATTATGAGAGCCCCAAATGTTGATACCGGCATTAAATTTCTGTTGTATGTGAGAAATTTAGGTCATTTCCACAGGCAGAAACAGGATTGGAGGAGGAGCTAATGGGGTAGTAACCTTTCTACATCTTTGAAAATGTTAGTAATACACTGTGATTCCTTCTCCCGTGCTCCATTAAATAAAATGAACATATTAATATGTGTACTTCATTTGTTTGCCTGACTTGCTAAGTTGCTCCTTAGGAACTGCCATTACCTCTTAAGTCTATTTTAATGGCCAGCTTCAGAGAACAATAAAAAAACTTTATAATATCCAGGTGCAGAATAATTTCACATTGCAGAAGTTTCAGTCTAATCTAGTAACTTGATATTGCTATAAACTGAAACAACTGGGTTCTTTATCTCTCATGTTATACTAACTGCTGTGATTTTGGATATTTCTATGACTTCTATACAGGTTCAATAGCTCTGCCTCCTGCTTACCTCTTGGCTTCAGCAAGGCTCAAAAGACAGCACAGTCTGTGATCTGGTTATACGTGTGATGAAAGATATTTCCTTACAACTAGTTTGAAATTGTTGTGTGGCAATATAGCTAGTTGGTGACACTTCCCCCTGCTCTGGTGTCAGGGGAAGAAAAGAACAGGTATTCCCTATTTTCTGAATAAATGCCTCAGGCATAGGGAATGTGAAGCTGTGTTGCTCTAGGATTTGTTAGACGAACTCCACCGTACTGTACCTGATGCAGAGACATGTAATTACACTTTTCCACAGCAGTTTCATGAACACTCTAGTGCAGGGTTTGAAAGATGTCATCTGGACTTTTGCTCAACAAAAAACTGGGTATTTCAAATTTCAGGGGGCATTTGGGAGTGGCAATGATTATGAATTTGCCTGAATTGTTTACTGGACTCCAATACCTTCAAGTGGTCTTTACTAGCTACTTGTTTTCTTTTACCTGAAACATTATGCATTGTTTGTATTCCAGTTTTTGAAAACTAAAAGGGGAATATAGAAATCATTGATAATCTTTTTATATTTACTAGGAAACTATACAAAAGGTGTAGAAACATGGAAGCAGTGAAAAGAGGTTGTCTCTGTTGGCAGCTGAACAGAGACACTCCTGTATTTGATGTGGGTGGAGTTGTCATTAGTGGCAAAAGAGAGGACAAAGAAAGAAAACCTGAGGACAGGTTTGTGTTCAGAATGTTCCAGAACAACCTTTCTAAGCAGAAAATCAAAGACATAAATGTTTGTCACAAAAAAAGTTTAGAAAATCAAATTCCTGGATTTGCATCAAGCTTCAACAGCATCAGTACCATTGAAACATACATTGCAATGATTTTTCATTACTTCATTGTAGCGTTTCCAGCACTTTCAGAATTATAGGTTTGTTTAGGAACATTCTCTGTTCCACTGTGAAACCAAAATGGAAAAAAAATCAGTGGCTTCTGGTAAAAATTTCTGGAACACCATGTTTGTATTTAGGCTCAGTTTTGTTTAAATCAGACTATCAATTTAAGTCGAGTAGCTTCATATGGTAGCGTTTCCGGGAAGCAGATGAAATATATACAACAGAACAAGATTTTGAAAGAAATTTTGGAGAAATTTCAAAAGTTACAGATGACTAATGGTGCTATAATTCAGTCTTAAAAGGACTCTCAGTTTGATGCACTAATCAGGTAGACGCAGATTCTAAAGTAATAGTTGTAGAAGCTTTGTCTTTCTCTAACTTTGGCAAACACAATGTGAAAAACAGTAGTTGAACACAGCACAGGATTAAACTGGTCAGTTGTTATCATTCTGTTTTGCCACTTCTGATTTTTGGCAAGTTTCACAATATTCCCCTCCTTTCTGATTATTTTTTAAAAAGGAAAGTCCTGGGAATCCTCTAGTAATAGAGCAAAAATAACAGCTATAAAAATAAAAGAAAATTAAATTGGTAGGCTTCTTGGGAATGCTAACCAAAAGGTTAAATGAAAAAAAAAGACCATATACAGAATAAAAAAAATGTTCTAGCAATACATGAGGAACAACTGGGTTAGAGTTGTCTGTTTTGCTCCAGCATTTGAAATGGGTTGTTGACACATCTTACCCAAAAGTATGTGCCTTTTCTGTTCTGCTGAGGGTCCTGTACTATCCTCATCCCTGTTGTGCTTTGATGCCTTCTAATACTGTGTCAAACAACATTATTAATATTCAACCTTCCATACTTTCCTAGGAAAAAAAAAAAGGTGCATATACAGTACAGCATTTAATTTTGGTAGGGTTTTGAGGTTGTTGGACAAGAAAGGGTAGATGTGACAGACTTCATCTCACTGACAGTTCCTGTTTTTATTCCTATACAAGTGTATGTGCTGCAAATTAGAGAAAATTGTGCAAAAGGAGAAAAACAGTAGAACGAGCTTCGCCTTTGAGACTGTAACATAGAAAACATGGAAGCTGAATTCCAGGATACTAGGCAATTGATTACTAAATTTGGCTTCACATGGCAAAGCCTTAACTCCGTTCTGCAGTGAGGTAGATCAATGAACAGATTTTAACACCAGTTGGTGTCTTTTGTGATCATCTCCCTTAAGTCTTGTGCATCACAGCCACAAAATTGCATTCTGTGCTCAGTGGCTGTAGCTGAATTAGAACATGTATTGTAGGAAAATTTAAGAAAGTAATCTGAAATACTTCAGTTTTTAAATGCCCAGGGACAGAGGAGAATCCATGATGCCTGTTTAAGTTCTCTCCAGTAGATTACATTTATAGTTTGTCTGCTCAATCCTGTTTAAACAATGAAAACTTGGGGATGGGCTGTGGGAGGGAAAAGCAAATAAAATAGCTGTAGAAGTTTAGTGGTAATCCACAGTAGATACCCAAGTTCTATTAGACTGCTTTTGTGATCTTATCTTCATTTGCAACATGGCAGGGTTTCCATTTTGAGTAGCATCTGTGCTGTCTTAGTCTGAGGAGTAAGTTTTCCTATGAACTGAGATCAGAGTTAGTTGTATGCTTTGTTTCATACATCTTCCATTAACTCTTCCAGTTATGTCCCAAGAAATTATAAAGCCGTGATGTTATTTCAAAGGAAATTTAATTTTCAGTTGGCTTGAGAAGAAAGCCAGTAGCTAGCAATTGTAATACATTATCAATTGCTTGCTAGTGAAAGTATGATATATCTGAAGGGAAAACTATTTTTATATATATAGTGTTTTCCTGAGTGTAACTATTAAACGTGAAAAAGACACTTAGCAGGATAAAGCACCCGGTGCTAACCTGTGTCTGTGGCATTTGTAGTGAATCCTACTTCATTCTTTAAATGGAAGCATAATCCTGAATGCAGCTTTGTTTTGGGGTACAGCAGTTTAAAACTAAAACAAAACCCCCACACCTGTCATCCTCAAAACATACTTGTACTTATTCAGTCATGTCTGCCTGACTGATTTGCTTTTTTTATAGCTGTGGAAGCACAGTGGAAGCACAAGCTGTATTCTAGCACTGCTCACTTTCTAACAAGATCATTATCCAGTTTAAAAATACGGGGTAAAGTTTGCTCTTAATTATAGCCCTGTAATTCCAGTGAACGCACCAGTTTTCAAAGGGATTTCATTTGGAGTCAGCAGATGGGATGTCACAGGAACTTCATGTCGTACTAATTGTAGAATCCTTATAACTGAGTACTCCAGGGAAATAATCTTGCATGATAATTAGGCTCTTGGCTGAGTCAGCAAAGGCTCTCAAGAAAAAAAATCTTTGTGATTTGGAGCTTTGGATGGAGCTTTGTAAAGCACTCCATCCCATGAAAAGATTATCTAACCTCCACTGTCTATCTAACCACTACTGACAGTTGATACAATAGGTTTAAGAATAAAATTCCATGATTTCTAATTAAAAGATATGAAACTTTGGCAATTCCACTTTGCTCTTTTTAAAAAATGGGATGTTAAGTCTTCTAAGTTAATATATGAGGTTTGAAGGTTTCAACATTGACAGCCTTTGAAACCAGCTCTTCTATTGTCCACAGCACCCATTATGCAGTACTATCCATTTCCTAGAATTCTTACTGCCATAATTTCAACAGCTGAGCCCACATAAATGAAAAATCCTCCTTTCTACCTGATTTTTCCCAGTTCCCAAGGTAAGAAATAAAAATGATGGCCTAGGTCCTGCATCCATTCCATTGTTTGTGCCTCAAACAATATCCTTAGTACTGACAGCCTCCTGTAATAGCTGTGACATTGCTTTTTTCTGGGAAATGGTCTGTATTCCCTGGTTATATGAATAGTTCTTTTATTATTATTAATCGCTGTACAAGTGAGATAGTCTTTACTTCATGACTTCTGCATGTATGTATAGTTCTACTCTAGTGAGTGCAATGATGTGCTGTCCTATGTAAGATCCCAAAATAATCAAATAGATGATGAAATAAATAACCTTCATTCTCCCCTCCCGGTACTGTTTGCAGTTTTGAATAACAATTAACAGAACAAGTAAGGCATTATATGAATGCTCTAGGCACAAGTTGTGACTGCTGTTAATATACCATTGGAAAGAGACATCACCACATGGTTAAAGTATGCTTGCTAAGATCCTTTTGGGGCTCAAAGATCAATAAGTTACATTTTCGTGAGAAAGATATTTTGATTTTTCTTCCTTAGTTTTTGAATTATTTTTTTTTCCCTACAAAATCATGCTTCTCTGAGGTTGAATACCCTTATGGTATTTCTGCTTTGCTATACAAAGGAATCTGGCCAGTCTGTGATGATCTGACTCAATAAACATAAAAATATTAACGGATCACAAACATATAAGGAAGAGGTAGCAGTGAATTATTAACTAGCAGGGTTGTAGACAAGTCAAGTTTTACAGTCACTATGCTCATTTTACCCTGGTTACTGAATTGTATGTGTACAGATATAACAGTAAATCTTTTAAACAATTAAAAAATACTTCATGAGCATTCTTGCCAGAAGTTAAGTTGACCTCAGTATAACACCTGCCTCAGCACTTCTCCCACCTTCATTAACAAAAACTGCCCTCGATTCTTGGCAATGACAGATACAGGCAAAGAAGTACGAAAAGCTCAGACTTCAGAAAAGCTACAGTCAAAAAAAAAAACCCAACATAAACCTGTCAATGAAGGTGACCCCACTAGGAATGAGCCTTTTCTGTCTGTGCCTGTGAGCAATCTGGGGTAATAGCCCTCAGCATCTCCCATCCCATGGTTTTTTTAGTTTTAAAGCCAAAATGTTACAGATGTGAAGAAAGTGAAGCTATAATTTAAGAGAATATGGAAATAAATTGCAACATACTTTTATAAACCAAAGAAGTCTAACTAATCACGAACACCAGGAAATCAGAAGATTTCAATTCTCTTATTCCTAGAAAAGTTTAGGGAAAACGGATTTGTGCACAGCAGCAGAAGCAAATATGTTGGTCTGCTATGGGTATTTTTCAGAAGTGCAATTAGCACTTAGGTATTTTTAAATATCTTGAAAAGGGAAAATATTCCTGCATAGAAATAAGAAACAAAAAATAATTGTCTCTACATAAATAAAAGTTTCTTCTTAAACTGATTTTTAGCATTTTGTCTTTGTGTTCCTTTTTCAGGTGTTGCTGCTTTGGATTCCAGTGTTTCTGGGAAGATTGGTTTGCGAGCAGTCGTATATTATTTCTGCACTACAGTCATCGCCGTAATACTAGGTACTCTACGATACTTTAACTTTTAACATCTTCAGCATCACAATTACAAGTGTGTAATTACAAGTATATAGCACTGTGACATTACTAATTTTCCAAAACAGGTTGGGGGGAAGAGACGGGGATTATACCAAACATCTTGTCATACTTGTAGCCAGATACAGGGAGAAGTTAGTCCCACTGTTCACAGCAGGGCTGTATTCATATTCAATAAGAAACCACAGGCAATTTTGCCATACATTTCAGCTTGGGGAACATTATGAGCTGCCTGCTTAGGTAAATAATGACCAGCAGTGAGAAAGCTGAATGAACATCAAAGGCCAGCCTTAACTAACTACAAAGTGAATTTCCTCAAGAGCAAGTTGATAGATGGTCGCAAATTCTGAGATGCGAGAATGTGTAATGTGTCTCACTTGAAAGAATAACAGAAAATGTTGCTTTGTCATCTCATATCGTTCCTAAAAGGGTTTTGTCCCCTCCATCCCTGCCAGGCTCCACTCCTGCTTGTCTGAGGTTCACATCTTCTCTTTCAGGAAGTTAATTTTCTACAAGCAACTATGGAATCTTCCTTATTTGCTTAAAAAAACATCTTCAGCCTGCATTCTGACATAAGAGATAAAATGAAATCCTCCTCTTTCAGATGTCATGTAGTTTGTGTCTTATCTTTGTATTTTGTTGAGCCTGAGTGAATACTGTGCCTAGATACCACCCACTAAAAAGAAACAGGTATTTATTTAAAGGACAAAATGTACATCATATGTTGACTACTTGTAAAGCAAAGCAGTAGTTAACAATAGGAGAAGAATCACATGGAATCATGGAAAGGTTTGGGTTGGAAGGGACCTTAAAGGTCATCAAGTTCTAACCCCCCTGCCATGGGCAGGGACACCTCCCACTAGACCAGGTTGTGCAAAGCCCCATCCCTCAAGGGATGTTCCATCCACAACTTCCCTGGGCAACCTCTTCCAGCGTCTTACCACCCTCACAGGGAATTCTTTCATTCTCGTTTCTAATCTAAAACTACCCTCTTTCAGTTTAACACTGTTACCTCTCATCCTATTGCTACACTCCCTTATAAAGGGTCCCTCTCCATCTTCCCTGTAGGCTCCCTTCAGATACTGGAAGGCCGCTATAAGGTCTCCCTGGACCCTTCTCTTCTCCAGGCTGAACAGCCCCAACTCTCTCAGTCTGTCTTCATAAGAGAGGACATACAGATTTATAATGCTAGATTAATTTCTAGAGTTTGTATCTTTGAGAATAATACATCACTGCAGTTAGATGTCTAGGCTATCTCATCTCTCTGGGAATTTTCTTTAAATGCATTGTGAAGAAACTTAATAAAGGCTAACATCAGTATGTATGTAACTTTACCCTGAGAGAGGGGTTAAACCAGACAATCTCCAGAGGTCCCTGCTGTTCTAAATTATTTGGATACTGTTATACTGCTGGTTTCATTGTGTAGAGTTACACAAATTCAGTTCTGCTTTTATTTACACCTGTCACTAGAAGGCCTTATTTCTCGCTGGTTGCAGTGTCATCTAAATGCCTCTTTCTCCCTGTGCTGAGATTTAGTAGTTCCATTTGCTTTAACTTTGTTAGGATTTGAGGGAGAAAAGAACACTTTAAAACATACATTTGGAAAGGCCTGGTATCTCATAGAAGAGTAAAAACACCTAAAGTAAATGGAAAATTTATCATTTATTCCAGTATTCACAGGATCAGAGCTAGTATTTTTTCCCGTATATATGGGGTTTCTTTTTATTTCAGTCTGTTTCTGAAGCCCTTCTCTTATGTAACCTTATTGCTAACTTTACCAAACATTCTGTGGTACATTGGGGTCACAGGACAATGCATAGGTATTCATATCCGAAAGCTAGTAAGAAGAAGAGCTGTGTAAGGGAAAAGGTAAATAGAAATTCAAAATATCTGTCACCATGCAAAAGTTGCAGAACACTCCAGCTGAAGTGCAGCTGCAGTAATTTACCCTCTTGGTGAACAGTCGTAATTTCCCATACATTTCCTTTGTTTTCCCATGTATTTCGTATACATGGGAAAACAAAACTAGAGTGCCCAAGTCCAGTGGCAAGGCTCCAAGTAGCTCCTGTACTGGGGGAACCCACACATTTAAGGACACTACCTGTAGACAGCTCTGGATGAGCACCCAGGGAAAGCATTTGGTGAGTTCAGGCCACTAAGAATTTACCTACATGGGATACGTTGAGGAAGGATGCAGTAATGCCTCTGCTTGCCATTGTGAGCTTTTCTTCTGGTTCTCCTTCTGCAGGGATTTTCTTAGTTGTGACCATTAAACCCGGAGTGCCTCAAAAAGTAAATGAGATTGACAGAGTGGGCAGTACCCCAGAAGTCAGTACTGTTGATGCCATGCTGGATTTGATCAGGTCAGATTTTCTTACTCAGTTTCCATACTCTTGCTGCAGAACACCAAACAAATACAAATAAAGCTGTGATGTGTAATAAAATAAAAATGCTTTCTGGTGTTGTTTGGGCAAGTAATGAGAAAATAATTTGTATTCTAACAGGATAGACATTTTAGAGTGTATTCAAAGCCGTTTGTTAAAAAAAATATGTCTTTACACCATAGGCTTTGGTTAATAAACGAATGACAATAAAGAATCCCTACTTCACAGAAACCAAAATGCAAGCTTACCTAGCATGAAGAAAATATGCAGAAAGGATTGAATGGTTGGTGGGTGACTGACTGGCAGCTTCTGTGCCATCCAGTGTAGACAACCACCTAAAACTGCAACATTATGTTTCCTGTCCTCAAGGCAGGATGTAGAGTGACAGACCAGGTATGCAAAGGTTTCTTTGGGTTGCACAGTCAACAAGTTTGCTCCATCACCACTATCTAAGGCAGCCTTATAATGAGTTTTTCCCCATCAGCATCCTGGAAAACAATAGATACTTAAAATGGTTAGAAAAAGAAAACCTCTAGAAAAGTCTGCAGAAGACTTGAGCAGGCTTTCAGACGACACGTTTAAGGAATTAGGAAAAAAATCACAAAAAAGGCCTACATTACCAACAGTGGCTAACTAGTTCCCTCAAAAATTTATCTGTATTTTTTTTCCTCTAGCTGCAATTAGTCTCTCTTCTGTGACACTATTCTTGCCCAGTGTTTTATTTCTGTAGAATTTTTACTTAATCTATCATGTGAAAATCAACAGCCACATATCTAAAATTGGCTTTTTCAGCATTTTTCATTTCAGGAATGTGACTGGCATTTGTAGATGCAACTGCAGATATAGTTATTTGACATTTGTAAAACATACATGCACACACACACACACGTGTATTTATGTATATATCTGCCTTGAAAAAGTCACTGTTCTATTTAATAGCAACAACATGGTGTCATCTGGGACATCTCTGCCCCAGGACAGATCAACAAAGACCTCTTTAAAAATAATTGTATTTCTTTGAGGTTTGTATGTGAGATAGTTAACAGTCCTCAAGCCCACAGCCCCTGTGTTGAACAGACCACAGCTCTTCCCAGCCTCTGTCCCTTCCAGGCTGTGCATGACGAAAATGGCAACTCCTTGGATGGCTCATCTCATTCCTCATGGTCACTTGCCCAGGAATCAATGAGGGGAACTGTGCAAACTGTTATAAAACCTCATGCCGTCTGTCACCAGTAACTTCCAAATGAACGTTTCCACATGTATTCACAGGGCTCATGCAGTTCTATGCACAAAAAAGTCTTCAAGCAGTAAGAGGTGGTGTGAATTCAAAGTCAGTTTTGCTGCAGTTTATAGGTCAGCTTCTTGTAAACAAATGTAAGACTGTAAATAAGGAGTTGGAGATCTGAAATTATCTTTTAAAGGAATTAGAGTTACTTGTCCTGCTTATATTCATGAGATTTAAGATTCAAATCCAGGCAGCCTTGAAAAGGTTAAGCAAATTCCTAGGCTTGTACAAACTACTCTTCCCTTTGAAGAAATTTTGCTTTAAAAACTTGAAAAAATAAAGGCAGGAGTTTGATAAAGATCTGGAAGGGAGACAAAGACTTCTGCTTCAATATATAAACTGCCATTTTCTGCACTGGACTGGGTATTCAATATATACCTAATTAATGCTTTTTGCTGCAATTGGTTAAAAAGGTTGGAAAGGACATACTGATTCTGATCTAATTTCCTAATTTTTCCATGTGAGAAAATGGTTCTTGACCCTGGAGTAACACATTGGAATCTTCCATCAGCAAAAACTCATTTCTGAATTCAAGACAACAGTAGAGTACACCAAATACCTCATTCTTCCAGCACAATGTTTATCAGAGTAATATTTTTTTTCTGTCTATACTTGGCAAATCCTAAAAAAATGGTGTGTCATGTATTCCTCATGCAAATGATGGAGATGATGCAGCAGGAAAAAAACCACTGGGTTTTTTTATTTTTATACTACTGTATATTAAGCCTGAAAATTCAGCAGTAGGAAAACAGTTAGCTGATCGTTGGAAGTCATGAAATTTCTTTGAACTGATGGTGCTAAATACACTGCTTTCTAGATAAAGGAACAAAAGCAGCAGATTTTATCATTTTGTTTTTATAAACAGCTTGGGCTTAGTATGCTGTAATGTTAAAACATCTCTTTTTTTTTTTTTNGAATTTTTTTTTTTTTTTTTTTTTTTTTTTTTAACAGGAATATGTTCCCAGAAAACCTTGTCCAGGCCTGTTTTCAACAGGTGAGCTTGAACATTCCTCTTTGCTACTGTAGTTTTCATTGCTAACTGCAAATTATTCTTCTTTTATGTCTCCAAAAAGTGTCAGGTAAGATTTATTTCTGAGAGGCCCAGGATTATCCTAATCTCCCATAAAAAGGCTTTTTTTAAGGCATCTGGATTTCATTTCCACTATGGTACTCTGTTACCAGGTGTTAAGTGCTTGATCATCCACTGCAAAAAGACAGTGTTTAGGAGCTGGGTGCAGAAGCCAAGCAGTGCTTTAAGACAAGATTTTTCCTTTTGGGATAAGCAGAGTCAGAATAACCATATCATGAACACATATTTCCTAGTTCTTAAAAACCCTCAGTGTCTGATGAAATCTGCATAACTTAGACCTCATCCTGATGTGTCTCACATCTAATGTCCCTTGCCAGATCTGATGACCCAATGTAAGGAAAAGGCAGCCTTGAGACATAGAATCAGAAAGTCATAGAAACGCAAGGTTAGAAAGGACCTACAAGATCATCTAGTCCAACCTTCCTCCTAACACCCACTAAGCTACTACATCTTTCAGAAAACGTAAAAAAAGTAAAAAAAGTCAAAAAGAAAAATCTTGCAAGATGAAATAGGAAACTGTTCCCTATATATCTGATTTACTTCAGATTCAGTCTTCTTTATCTGTAAATACCTCAACTATTTTTTGTGATGCTTTCTGCTTCTCTTTTTGGCCTTCCGCAGCAGCTGCCTACTAGTTCATTTGAGGTTTCTATGTAATGTAGTTAACCTTTCCCAGGAAATGATGTTAAGTGCCCTGCTGTGCATAGCAGTGAATGTATTTCCAGTTAATAATACTTCTTCATGCAGTTTTTCTCTTATGTTAATTACAGTCACCTGACACTAAGGGGACAGATGGGTTCTTTTAGGGATCCTTGGCAGAATGATGACAGCATTAAATTGTACTTACAATTAAAGCTTTATTTTCTTAACAGGATAATACGATTAGGATAGCACAGAATTTATAATCAGAATACCACAGATTTCTATAAGCAGAATCAGTGTATAAAATTTTATAATTGTACTGCTTAGTTTACTCTTTCTAATCACCTGGACCCTACAGATTGGGTCAAATCTTAATATTTGCTTTGCTGTATCAACAAAACCGTCATAATCTAGACTCAAAAATATATATAGAAGAATACACATCCTCAAACCCTGGAGGAAGCAGACAACAGTGGAGGCATTCCACTCCACTGGAGCTCACAGTCTCACTGTCCAGCAGCAGTTCTTGTCCAGATTTTCCCTTAGGGCTTGTAACTGCTTGATGTTATGGACAGTTGTCTGGGTGCTGTTACGCTTATCGCTGTTCGTTGTCCATTCTTCCGTTTCCTTATGTTTCTAAATAAGCTCTTCTATTTTTTAAAAAACTTTTTTTAAAACCAGTATAAAACCAAACGTGAAAAAGTTGGAGTTACACCTGTCATGGATAAAAATGGCTCCAGATGTACACAAGAACCTGTTACAACTGCTACAACAGCAGAGGCTTCAGAGGTGAGACCTTTGTTGTTGTATTCCTTCATTATATATGAAGTGGGTAGAAATAAATTTGGTTCATTTGATGTGGTTAGTGATTGAGAAAGAAGGAAATGCTGAAAAGGAAGGAATGGATTTTTTAGGAAGAGAACAAAACTTAGTGAGTAGATGCTAGAGGTGATTGTGAGGATCTTCAAACAGGTTTAAGAACACCAGATGACTCCACTGATAATTAAGCAGTCCAAAGAAAATAGATGATGTGAGAATATAATCTATTGGTATATTCCATTAAATATATACACTAAAGGAGTGTCAATATGCTGAGGAACTACAGAAAACAGTCACATTGGAAAGGCTATATATATAGCAGCACAAGATGTTTGAGCAGCAATGAGGTAACTGTAAGCATTGCAGAGAGAAAGGAATGGAAAATCATAAAATCTTAACGGAAAACAAAACAACAGAAGACATTTATTAATTAATATTTTGTTACTATGAAAAAAAATGCGAAGAGACAAAAGTGAAGAAGCGGTTTAACAAGCCTTCGATTAGAGGTATGGAAAGCTTATAGATGTTGATGGTTCATAAAAGCCCAGAATTACACTCGAGAAGAGGGAGAAATTAATTCAATAGAATATGACCACAAAACTATTAACAGTACCAAATCAATACATATTTCATTATAATCCTTCAAAATTTCATCGTATAGTAATGACAGCATGGGACCATGAGCTGTATGAAAAGATATATATTAAATCCCAAAGCACAATGTAGTGAAGAATTGTGCCCTTTCCTTCATATGTTCATGCACAGACATGAGGAATTTGTGAGTATCTATGTATTTAGTAAGATTTTTATGTTACGTGCATCCAATTCTGCTATAAATGATGCAATTTCACTGATTTCAGCTGAACGATGGATTTTAAACTTGGGGCAAAATTGGGCATTATTGTCTTAGTTCTTATGCAATGGACTATTAATCTTAAATCCAGACACAAACCCTCAGGTTGCTCAGAAATAACCAGAAGGATTCTACATTGGCTGTGTTTTGTTCCTCACAGGAGGGAGTAAGTCATGAGTATATTGAAGGTGTGACAGCAGATACCTGGACCTCACCTACTTTGTGTCAGAAGTCTATAAGGGATGCTTGATACCCTGGTGGGGCTTGGTCAAATCCTTGTATAGCTTTAAAATACAAACCTTTCAAAGACAATTTAGTTCTACCTTAATTGTTGAACGTACCTAGTTGGCGCTTCCAAAAAGTGAATAGAGTGACTGAGGAAGAGGTCTCTGTCTTTTCAAAGAAAGATCTAAATGTGTTTTCATTTTAGAACTCTTTGAAATAAATTTTATGTTTACAGATAGTAACTTTTTTCTCTTGAATCTATAGAACAAAACTCAAGAATACAAAATCGTGGGCATGTATTCCAATGGCATCAATGTGCTGGGGCTGATCGTCTTTTGTCTTGTTTTTGGAATTGTTATTGGGAAAATGGGAGAGAAAGGACAAGTGCTGGTGGATTTTTTCAATGCACTGAATGAAGCTACAATGAGAATAGTTCAGATAATTATGTGGTAAGTGCAAGGACATAGTGGCATTTTCTAATAATGACTGTAAGTGTGTTTTGTCATTGAAAAGGTAGGAGCAGACTCATACTTCATGATTGCTTTTATAAATGGCTTTACGGCAAACAACTTTAAAAGAAAGGCTAGTAAAAAGTTTCCTTTCTACAGAATTTGATTCTTCTGAGTAAACTAGAGACAGGGCTTCCACTTACTATATACTAAAGAAACAGTCCTATTGGTACACAAGAATCCGAGGCTTTTCAGACGTTCTTGCTAGAGGTTTATATCAAAGCAGTACAAGTGCACTAGTGATTTGGGGACTGTCGAAGCATTACCCCCACATGTCCTTCTCGGGAAGGACATCTCTCTTGAACATTACTCCCTGATAGCCATTATGTTCACTGGATAGCTGTCCCTCAACCTAAATTCCTTTAGAAATGCAAATTATTATACAAGCCACAGCACAGACCGAAATACAAAATGGTATGCAAAATGCAACTTAGCACGATTTACCTTCTGCTAGCAAGTTTTGTGAGACAGCATTCTCGTAATATTCTCTCATAATATTCCCAGACAAGAAAAACAACTTAAAAATGTAGCAACTCATGTGATAGTGTTTGATTTGACTTCACAGCTACTCACAGAGCTTTTGCCCATGCAGGTCACAATTACAGGACCAGGACTATAAGCACACACAATCTTTTCCAGAGTTTGATGTCCTGGTGCCATCTACTACAATACTCTTCTCATATCCATATATTTCACACAAACAATAGTTTATTATATCTGGCCCTGCCATGGATTTTTCGTCCACCTAGTGCACTGAAATGCCTGTGAAACAGGAAACCTATCCAGAATTTAGTTCCACACTTCTTGCTGCCTTTAAAGAAAGGTAAATTGGTTTCTGCAGCTTGTTCAGTCTCCAGCAGAGTTACAGCCCCATGAAATAGGCTACTTCACTCTACGGCAAATTAGCACTCATGAGAACTGAGAGTTATCATGTGCCACAAATACAGGATCCTACCCATAAGGTAGGATCTTGTCTTGCATGTGCCTGAAGTTGTGGCTACAAAGCTCCCCATGTGTGAACTTTTGCACTGAATATAGTAAAGTTTGATGCTGGCAGGGTGAGGATTTAATTCTGCTTTCAACAAATTCAGGACTCAGAAGGAAGTAGGAGTCCCTGCTTTGCACAGGGACAAGGTACTATTTTATTTGTGAGATACCATACACACACTTTACGTATTCATATTTTTAAATTTATACAGTTTGTATATTTGCAATTCTATAAATTATTTTTACACTACTCAAAGCTCTGAAGTGGCAATTTGTCTTCTTGACACCCTCTCTCTGGTCCAGAAGGAATGCAGTGGAGCTGGTGCTAGCATAAGTCCTGATCTTTGTCTTGAATTTTCTGTAGATGGTAGCCCATGCAGCTATTCTGTCTGTAAGGCATGCCCATCTGTAAATTTACTGGGGGATGGGGACCCCTCCATCAAGCAACACACCGATGACTGTACTATCCCAACATACTGAAATCACTCTTACTCTCTGTGGGTGGCCCATATACAGCCCCAGTGCTATAGGAGAGCTGCTGTATGCACAGGAGACCTGTCCCAGCTGTGCACGATTGCAGAATGCACAGGTATTGGTCTCAGCCCTCCAGACTTCCACCACCTCCAAGTAAGCTTATGGCTATGCATCAGTATTTGCTGTAGTAGGGCAAAGCACACATCCCTTCACAATGTCTGTGTGTTCTGTGGCACCATGTCATATAGTACGTGTTAGACTATGCATAGGGCTACATTTACTCTGATTTTCTAATCTCTTTTCATCACCTTTCATGTAGTCTTGCTGCAAGTGAGTGAGGTAGGCTGTATGATAGAATATTAAATAAAATCCTCAGTTGTCTAATAGAATGTGAAGCAAAAAAAAAGATCTTCTATCTATTGTAAAAAGGTATACAGTCAAACAAATTATTCCGTGATGAACATGCAATATTTCTGAGAATGCATTTTAATTACTTTATTTTTGCTTTCTAGGTATATGCCAGTTGGTATTGTGTTTTTAGTTGCTGGGAAGATAATAGAAGTTGAGGACTGGGAAATCTTTCGTAAACTGGGTCTTTATATGGCTACAGTACTAAGTGGGTATGTATCTTACAGATGAAATTGTGTGCAGTTTTTAGAGCTCAGTTGGTTACAAAACACCCAGCTCTTTTAGGTCAGAGACAAAAGTTCTTGTCAGTGAAAATTATGTGAGGATGTTTTGAAAGCATGTTTTGTTTTAAATGCCTTGCATTTAGGGGTTAAAAAAAAAAAAGGCAAGGCTGTTCTTGTATTCGTTGTTTCATCTTCTCAGCTTGGTGCTGAAGCAGATAGTATCACTATATTTTTGAGAGTAGTAATGCTTCTGTTAGATACTGGAAGAAGTTGGAAAAGGGTTGTGAATTATGGCTCATTGGGGGTTGACAGCCTATTGAAAATACACAAATATCTGGAATAAGTTGGGAACCTTGGTGGTACCTGTGGGCTCAAGGTGTACCAGCATGGGCCCAGCTCCACTTCCCAACACAAAAGCACGTTTAAGTGCAGTGCACAACAAATCAGGAAACTGATTCCTTCCCACCTCAGTGGAGAGAAGGCAGACAACATCAAGAGAAGCCCTGGGGATTGCACTGTATGTTAGTTACTCCTTCAAGGCAAAGGTAGCTGCTGAAGCTGAAAAAGCACAAAAGTTGTGATCTGAATAACTTAACGAAGCATAAAAATATGTTTTGATCTTTTTCTAGAACCTTGGCTGTGTAGAACAGTCTGGGGTGGAGGAGGTTTTACCTGCACAATGTGAAGCCTTGCAGATGTGGAGCCTTAGAATGGGGAACTTAATGGCTCTGAGTGATATACATTATAATATTAGATCCTTATATATTTCTGAAGACTATTCAGTAAAGAACCCTTTTGATAGATAAATTGATGTTACAGTCCCAGTAAGTTAAATGCATTTAAATTTCTATTTCCAGTTCAGTGAAGCATAATTTCTAGGCTGTCTTGGTTCATTGCCATAGCATCCACTCCTATAATTCCTTCAGTATACTAAGGATTTATTCATGTTTTGTCTAGAGGCTAGATCAAAAGTTGTTCAAGAGCTTTGTTCCCCCCACTTCATGCATATGCATGCTATTCTTCAACTGTCATTCACGTGGTTTCTGACAACCAAGCAGAGAGAAGGGAAATATATTAGTCTTAGATGCAAACTTCTCTATAAATAGTCAAGAAGAATCTCTTTCCTTTCTTGTTTTTTTGGGTGGGTTTTGGTTGGGTTTTGTTTTGGGTTTGGTTTTTTTTTGCATTAATCTCTGGTAGATAATCATATTTATTTCAAAGTTGTTTTGTTTTATGCATAAGACACTATGTTTGGACTAGGTGTTCAAAAATCATCAGAGATATAATGACTTTCTAAATAAAAATTGCACCTCCAGAAATAGCACTGAATCATGACTTTTTCAAAATATTACAGAGATGAGTGCAAGTTATGTTTGTCTAACACATAATGCAATTTTTTGTTAGTTCCCATTTAGACTTGGAAAAAACCTCAAGTTTTCAAAGGATGCAAGAGTTGATGTTTATCAAGAGACTGTAAATCAAAAGACTAGTATTTTCTATATAAGTTATATATGAGACAATGGTGGCAAGTTAGGTAAATTGTAGAATGACACTGTATCACTTGTAGAGGTTTTCTATGTTATTAACTCCAGTTAACTCAGAGGGGGAATAAGTTGCATGGATTATTTCTGCCCTTTGACTTTAGTTTTAGATCTGATAGCAAGTTTTATGACTGTTTACCTATTAATGGTTACTATTTCTACTGTGACAAAGCCTGTCATCTTTTAGATGTGACTGAAGACATGGTGCCTTCTCCAAAGTACTTGGATTGCAACATAGAGTCTCCCATTTAGCTGGTAACCACGGGCTTGACAGGCACAACATTTTTAAGTAGGTTGTCAGGTGCCATCAAAAATATTGTATATAGTAAGACTGTCCACCTTTACATCCTTGGAAACAAAAAGTCTCTGTTCCACCCAACTGCCTTGCCCATGCCCCGGTGTTCTCTGATGGCTGCTAGAGTAGACCTCTGCAGCACTTCTGCCTCTTACAGGATGGCCTACAACAGGTGATGGTCAAGGTGTTGTGGAGAAGGGTTAACAGCAGCTGATTCTCTGCAAAACACATTCAAGGAGGGCATGTTGTCATCACATCACAGGAGCAAAGATGAAAATGTACACACAAGGCTATAGGCTGCAGGGAAGAGCTGCTTGTTCCACAGTTTCTTCCCAGTCTGCAAGAATACCCTTCGTGCCTACCCCTCAGCAAATAGAAGTTGTATTGTTTCTTTGTTTTGGTTTCTTAAACACTTCTGTTTATGGCAACTTTTTGGTTTTCATCCTTATTTGCTTGACCTTGTGTGTTCTGTTCATCACCATCTTCTGTAGCTGTCCATCATCCTCCCTTTAAGCTTGATCCTGAGGATTTTCAGGTTATCTTAAACATATTTCTTGTATTCCCTATCAAGAAAAATGTGCAAGAGTGTGAGGCCTAGCGTGTTTTATCCTTCTCTTCCTTTCCTTTAACTTCCCTCTCCATCCCAACTTCTATCTTACCTTCTTCCCAGCTTGAATATGCACATAACTCAGCCTTACTAGTCTATATGTCTCATTCAGGTCACCCTGATGGAATAGACTTCCATCAGTGCTTCTGCTGCAATTGGCCACTAAATATCTTCAGCCTCTCACTTTTAATGGTATCAGAGTCAGGATGAGGACATGTTAGCAGTCACAGAGGAAGAAAATCAAAGTAGGGGGCATAATACAAGTGCCAGAGGACTCACAGGCTGAGGTGGAAAAAAAAAAAAAAGAAGGTGCAGCAAGCAGACTCTCTGTTGCCTGCACTTCTGTCTCTTCTGAAAGCAGCAAGGCAGCTGCATCTCTGGATGCTAAAAGGAATGCCAGTTTGGGATTCTGAGGGACACGATTCTTCCTATCTTAGAACTGAGCACTACTAGAATTTCTTTTTTCAGTTGCTGATTATGATTTTTGTTATAATTTCAGCTACTTGCTGTGAGTTGCATTTTATGCACGAAAATAAGTATTACTTCAAATTTGTTTCAATAAAATCAGCTCTGCACAAATACTTTATTCGGATAATGCCCAACATTCATGATGCCACTTAAATCTAAATTTTTCAAAATACTTATTTGGAAATCAGTATGCTGCTAGGTGTAGACATACTTGAATTGTTTACTCTCATCAACATTTTGTTAAGACATTCAACAATACCCATTCCACTTTCTATTTTTTCTATAAGATCTGCAGAATTCAGTTTGTTCTCAGGCACCATTCTATAAACTGTTAGGTATCTTTCTAGAGTAGTTTGGAAAATTTCATCAATACATGTCACATGCTGTTATTTACATTCCACTAAATAAATCACTTGTTCACATACAGAATAAAAATTTTAATGGCTTTGCTTGTAAGAAGATAATTTTTCCAAGGAAACAAATAATTAGTTTTTGTGGGTGATTTTTGGTGCTGTTGCGTTTTTTGTGCTGTGGCTACTGCTCTTTTAATTGCCTATTTTTGGTAGAACAAATAGTACCATGATTTATCACTGTCTTTATCAGCTGCTCTGAAATCATAAAGCACTATTACAGCACAGTAACATTCTCGTGAACATCTTATGAGGACAGAATAAGAATCCCAAGGTCATACATGACAACAGTTCTGGGCTTTACGTTTCTAGGCTATGATAATTTCTTTTCTCAAGAAGCTGATGCTGCTATAATTGCTTGTGACCTTGGAACACAGGAAATAGTTTCCAGACCCTTCACGCATATTTCATTTTAAATATGCTCACAGCAGGCTGCTGTGGGCACATAATGCCCACAAAACTCTGCATTCATGTGCATTCAGGATTAATGCACCATGTTCAAAAATAATGCACAAGTTGAAGGATGAATTTGTCCCTGAGAACCACCCAAATTCCCAGGCAAATACACCTGAGCAGCTAAAGTCAAGAGGACAATTTGATCTTTTGCACGTCAAGATGACTTAATTTTAAAGGTTAATAGTTTCAAAAGACACTATTTTAGCATTTTACAACATTGAAGATTATGCGACCATATATATCTCATTTGTAGAGTCTGAAATACCTCACTATATTTTAATTTTATACTTAAGCTTACACAGTTTTCCACAAAGTAAGTGTGGAATTTTTTTACAGAATCGCGTTTGAAGTTTCTGCAGGAAGTTGTGTGTGGACTTCATCTGTCCCTGACTGGGAACCACTTTTGCCTTTAATTCCAAAACAATAAAGACAGATAAACTTAGAAAAATAATTTATATTTCTGATTTGTCTCTAGTTTTCATTGTAAGGAGCTGGCAGGAGAGAGGAGTGTTTTACCATATTTCAAATCACCATTTGCATATCAGTTTAAATATTATTTATTACCTTAGTTTTCTCATCTTAATAATTTTAAAATTATTTAAAATATAATAGTTAATTCTTGTTCTAATTTGGAAAAAGAAATTATTAATAATCTCTATCTCCCTTCTGAAAGTGTAGAAGAGTATTAGCTTGCAATTTTTTAAGATGGTGTACTCTCTAAATTTTGAACGTACGTGTCACTAAAGTCACCTTTAGTGTTTCCTAAAGTGTACGTGGGAACAGAACTAGATACCTGTTATTGCTGTCTTATTAAAACAAGGCCATGAGATGTATCCATTAGTTTAAGTACATTTTATTTTGCAGACTTGCAATCCATTCCACTATAATTCTGCCACTAATCTACTTAATAATAGTAAGGAAAAATCCTTTTCGGTTTGCCATGGGGATGGCTCAAGCACTTCTGACAGCTCTCATGATTTCTTCCAGGTAAACAAAAACATTTATTTTCTGTAATGTTCTAAGTAGTAATTGCATTGGTTTTGCTCTGATTTTTATTGCTACTTTGTTGCATACCCTGATTTCACATGGACAATTCTAAATTCCCTGGACGTTGAAATATTACTTTCACCATTGTTTTTGTAGTACCCAAAGCGGCACTATAGATTTCACTGTCCTTACACCAAACGAGCCTGCCCCTCCCAGGAGGAGGCAGTTCTTTGCATTCAATTCATTAGCCACAGATTTCCTAGAGTTTAGGCTGTTGCACTGTTTATGTGACTACATACATCATGGTGATTCTGTCATGTAATTTTGAGGATAACTAAGACTTTGTTATTTCTTCCTGTAATTAGAAGAGATAACAAAAGTTACTTTGCCTTAAAAACCAACTCTCACTTTTCATGGTGCAGCCTTCGGGCCTCCCATAGCGCTCCACGTGAGTCAGGCTCTGACGAAAAGGTAAGGGAAATGGTATGCTGTTGCACTTTACTTACTGTATGTGTTCTGTGTCCCAGTTCAGCAACGTTGCCTGTCACCTTCCGCTGTGCAGAAGAAAAAAACTTGATCGACAAAAGAATTACCAGGTTCGTTCTTCCAGTTGGAGCTACCATCAACATGGATGGCACAGCTCTTTACGAAGCAGTAGCAGCCGTATTTATTGCACAACTGAATGACTTAGAACTGGATATTGGCCAAATAGTTACCATTAGGTAAGACTAAAGACATCACGTGCCTTTTGTTGGAGGGTTTGGGGATTTTTTTGAACGGTACATTACCTTTGGATACCCCTTGGGAAAGCTGAAACTATCATTCGCAGCACAGAAAGTAACGGAAACAGCAACCTGATGAGGAAGTGGGATTAGTCAGGATATGCATCTAGTATACAGCATTGTTCTGGAAAGTGCCATTATTCTTCCACTGCAAACACTTGCAACCCAAATCAGCCTCTGTCTCTGTTGTTTTGCAGTGTAACCGTAACTGTATCTATATGTGACCTGTCCCATGAACTTGTCGCCAGACTTTGAGTAGATACTATTCAAGAAGAAACCTGGAACTTCTGGGCTTCTTTCTTGCAGTGAAATAAGCCTATCTGTGCCAGAAAATAGAGTTTCTGTGAGCAATGTGTATTCTGAATGTCTTTTCTTGGCTTTATTTGGGGTTTAGTGTCACAGCTACAGCAGCCAGCATTGGGGCTGCAGGCGTCCCCCAGGCTGGGCTTGTCACCATGGTTATTGTACTGAGCGCCGTTGGCCTACCTGCCGAAGACGTTACTCTGATCATTGCAGTTGACTGGCTTCTGTAAGTTGTTTTTTTTTTTTTAATGTTATGTTAATAAGTTATGTGGGAACACGTAGGTCTGAGAAAGCAAGCGACAAAAAACATTTAGAACCAATTCTAAAGACAAAGATTCTTCTTTGTGGCTGGACTTGTTCAATATAGAGCTGAATGCAGTAAAGGCCTTAATTCTGAAAGAAGTCCTGCTGCATGGGATGGCGGTGAATACCCTCACATCCTTGGAGATTGATAGCACCTCAAAGGTGCTATCAATCTTAAAATGGGAGCAACTGCATTAATAAATTATTAGCATAATACTTGGGAAAGACCAATTTGGCAGTACCAAAGAGTGCCTCTGGAGTGTCTCAGTTGCTGCCATATTATGCCAAATTCATAAAAATCAAATGCAGCCAGAAGCAGAACATCTCAGCTGATTTCCACAGAGCACATCCATACAATGGTGAAGAGGGAGCAGAGCACAACAGGAACTAAGCAAAGCTGGTCCTTGACTACACGTGCACACACACGGTGGGCTGTACACGGGTCTGTGCTGTCAGCATTAATCTCTGTTCTTCTGTGAGAGTTTTTTAAAGGCACAGCCTTTAAAAACACACTTGCACACACTTGCAAACTCAGGAAGTATTCTTAATGCCTGATCCAAACCTACTCACTTCACAGTGCATCATAACTCCTTAGTCACATTAAGCAGCTCTTTCTGGAGAGAAATATTTTCTCCACTAGGAAAGAGTAACAGGATACAAAAGTTAAGGAGTACAAATTTAGGTTGTAGTACAGCTTTTTTGCCTCCTAAACCATGCAAGCTTTTGTGCCTAAACCATGGTCTTATTCACGTGCTGTAACTCAGCATGGATGATATTTCATTGGTATCCATGCAGAGATCTTAACTACTTCATAGCCTCTGCATGTCTTCCTCTTAGGCTTATATTTATACTCAAGGTAAATGCATTCCTGTTCCTCCTCCATCCTTTCCAATAATTTTTGAAGGATTTCTGGCAGCAGAGACATATATATCATTTATTTGATTGTATAATGCAGTCTTCCAGCCTGTAGAGAGAAACGCCAGTCTCCAGATAACCAGGGCTGTTGAATGGATCCAAGAATCAATTCAATTTTGGTAAAAGTGTAATCTCTCCAAACAAAACAGCTCTAGCCACAAGTACTTTCTTTCCATCAGTTGTCTGCAATGAGGTCTAATAAGTTTGTTTGCTATGCTCCACAATCATTTAATATTCCCCAGCTCTCTTTTTTCTCTTTTCCATTTAATTTTGTTGAAGATGATGAGGATCAGTACAAAACATTGACTCAAAGCAGGTATCTGTAGAAGGGTGTAAGAACAGAACAAACTTTTCCCAAAGTACTCCCATAGGCTCCTGCAAATTGCAGCTTACAGAGTTCCTGAGCTAGAGGTGGGTTTTGTTTTAACAGTTCTCAATTTCATTTTCTATGCCTTACTACTTGTGGGACTCATATAAATTTCTAGATTTCCACAAGTCCTGTAGAGAGGAATTCCACAACCTAACAGTGTGTTGCACAGAGATACAATTATTTTTTGTTTGTTTTAATCCATGTCCTTATCATTTTATTCAATGCTGACTAATTCTTTTATGGCAGTGAGAGACAAAGAGAAGAGTAATTCCCTATTTCTCATAGAAATCATAGTTTCATGGATCTGATCTTGTCTCCACTTTGGAAGTCCACAATTTATTTGATTCTTAGGCACAATATGAATACATGGAAGCTACCTGTTCCACCATGAAACAGACAAATAAGCCAAGCTGTTTCTGATTAGAATTGAGATATTTTTCAGATTAATGTGTCTTGCTCTATAAAGCAAATCAAAGATTAATTGAATATACCAGGGATCATTGCCAGTGCATTTTGCACCTCAACGGATGGAATGCACGTTGTGATCCCACGTAGATTATTAACACTTTGCCTTTTGTACTTATTGCCTAGTATCTATTATTTTGCAACCTGGTAGTAGTGGCTCATTAACAGTCCTCTAGTTAATTCTGAACTCACTAAGATTTTATTACATAGGCTTGAGGAGTACTTCCATGTTTCTAATGATGAACAGAAGAATTTTGAGAATATAATAGAAATATATGAAAGATGAGTTTCCAGTGCTGTTGGTTGCCTTACTTGTCATTCTGCCAGAATTTTACTTTACTCCTCTATTCCTTTCTCTACCATATATTTCCTTTCCATGTGGAAAATGTGGATTCTTTTTAGCACTGGGTTTAGCAGTTATAGTAGACGAATATGTATTCATCAATTCACTTAACTACTGCTTTTGCAGTCCCTTCTATTTGTGAATATATCCACCTCACCATCTCTGCACAGACAGAGCAACTTGTTCTGCCACAAAGCCATTACAGTGCTGGGTAGCTGAAAATCAAAACAAGGAAGCATGACGATCCACAGTCCCTACCTTATTTCCATGACAGTTTTCAAACTTTGCTATATTGAGTGGATTTGCTGCTCCTCTGCCAAGCAGTGGCAAATTTTTAAGGTTTGCAAGTCACATTTCAGTTGGGAGAAAAATCAATAATACAGTAGTGTCATATTCTGTTGACTTGTTTAATAGAACTTATACTTCAGCCCTTTAACAAGAAGCTAACAGAAAATAGCCTTTCCCATTTCCAGGATTTGGGCCAGAATACAGAAGATGTTGGGCTAGGCACTCCTCTTGCTGAGAAAATGACTGAGCAGACTCTTCTGCTACACCCCACAGTCTGTCCTCCCAACACAAGCAGTCTCTCACAAAGAGAGCCAGCTGTGTAGCGTACCTTAGCACCTGAGAACTGATCCCTACAACATTTTGTAATTCTGTGTGCAGTAGTGTGATGACTGCTGTAATACACTAGTGATTGTGACTTGCAGTTTTACATGTGCTGTACCATGTAATTTTCATGAAGGTGACTCCAGGTTTCTTTAAATACATGTGGGGAAAAGTCTGTTTCTTGTTCTAGAAGACTTTTTTTTTTCTTTCAGTTGTGGAATTACCCAGAACCTCTGCTGGGAAAAAAAACAGCTCAGCATTTGCTAGAGTAGCTTACTTTTAGCATATGGATTTTCTAAGTAATGTACAGAATCTAACAACACTTTTATTCCGTAGGGATCGATTCAGAACAATGGTGAATGTCTTGGGAGATGCCTTTGGTACAGGTGTAGTGGAGAAGCTTTCTAAAAAGGAGCTGGAGCAGATGGATGTCACCTCTGAAGTCAATATAGTCAATCCTTTTGCCTTGGAAACAACTACACTTGATAATGATGAAACTGAGACCAAGAAATCATATGTCAATGGAGGCTTTGCTGTAGATAAGTCTGACACCATATCCTTCACGCAGACATCTCAATTCTAAAGTCAGTAGCTTTCAGGTAAAACAGGAGCATTAAAGGACATGGCCATATGCAATATCTCAAAAAGCTTAAAGGATAATTAAAAATTAATTACATCTCACATGCATTTGATGTACCACACAGACCCTCTACCATTTCTGCCCCCTTCTCATCACCTCTCCCAGCAATTTGAACTCACCATCTTTAGACTTTGGGGATAGCTTGAAGAAAAAGACAGTTGTAAAATACTTTCTTTCTTTTTTTTTTTTTTTTTCTTTAAGAATAGACACTATTGCTGAGGCTATGAAATGCCTCATTGGAATTAGCATGCTCATAAATGGGGATCTTAGCTGGGACAGCCAAACGTGTTTTACTCAGGAGTAGCACAGCATTCCACATGTTACCCACATTACAAAGCACCTGTATGAAATAGCTTTTAACATCCTTGCCTTTTAAACAGATTGCACTGTACTTGACACCTACTGTAATGTGATCATGTGCCAAAATACTAATTTCTGCAGCTGAGAGAATACCACTTGGGTGATTCAGGAAGGAACAGACCAGAAAAGCCTTGTAATAAGTATTTTACTGTGATCAGGGTTTCATTATTCTTTAATTGTGAAATAATTGGCCATGGAATAATTTCAGTATTCATGTAGCTAGGTTTTCCCATGCTTTTCGTGTCAGCACCAGCTGTTGGGATTGGCCTTCAGATGTCAAAGAAACTGCTGTGGGTTTGCTTTTCTGGCATTTGAAGAGTTGTTGTAGAGGTACTTCACCGAATTTGGTCAACTCGTACATAGTACATTTCCATCAGAAGTACAGAGGTGAACTGTCATTTGCCTTTGACTCTAACCAAATATTAATCAGCCCAAAAGCAGGCAGAAGTCATGAAGATTAAAACAGAATATATAGCAATGTATAGTGCAAATTCTGAACCTTGTCATAAAACCAGATATTATATCAAGAATATATGAGGCATACCTTTTTCTAGAAAGAAACCACTGTCACTAAGCATTTTACACACACTGGTTGCTTTTTTGCTCCTTGGTTTAGTTTGCTAGTTGAACATGCAAGTTTGTAGCTGCAACACTACTACAGTGCCAACATATCAGCAAAACGTATCTTATGAAGCATTTTGGAACCCAAAAATTCATGTGTTCAGGTGACTTGCTGTAGGTTAAGAAGCACCAAGAACTCCCTCATAAAAAAATATCCATTTTCTAAAACATTTTATACAAAATTTCCATGGTGCAGAAATCACTGTCAAGGGAGGACTGTAACAATTTTTTTTTGCCTTGCACATTAAAGTAATTAGACATTTTATATGTAAAGTAAACTGAAATTCACATAGAGTTTTTTGTTTGTAAATAAGGTTGTGGTAAACCTAAAATTGTACTCATATGCTAATAAATAAACCATTCAAGTTCCTGCAGTGTTATATATTCGATTCAATCCTACACTTTTGTATTTAAATAAATGAGAAGTGTGCCAAAGAGAACTGATGAAGAAAAGAAGAAAATATTTACTGTAGGTTTTGATAAATTGCACCTTAAATCAACAAGCCAGCGAGACATAATACTGTACTTAAATTAAACATTGTAAACTATATGGAAGTGTTAATCTAAATATTGGTATACATTGTTTATACAAAATAAGTAAGACTGAGGAAATCCGTCTTTTACCTGTGCAGAAATAGTATGAAACAGTCTCTATTTGTACAGCTTTGCTTATGGGAAGAAAAACCCCACAAGTTTCCACAACTACACTTGGTTTTTTCTTTGCTTTTTAAGTCACCCTTTTATGATCACCCCATTATGTAGTCACCCTGTTATGATGTACTATGAACAGTGTTCCTAATGTATTCTAAATAAATAATTTCTCTCTTTACTTTTGCTTTAGGCTACCATCCTTTCCTCACTGTAGAATATTGAATTCCTTTAGCTATAGCAGGAAATACAAAACCGGTTGAATTTGGATTTATGTTATCTTCAGTAGTGACTCGGCTGTAGATTTGGCAAGAATAACTCTTTTCTTCCAATAAAATAAATGCCGAAGAGCACAGTGCTGAGATTGCAAGAATGCCCACTAACTACAGATGTTCTGGGTTGGGAGTATACTGTTAGACACATGCTAAGCAAGGGATTAAATAATTATTCTTTATTTATACGTATCATATTCAACTAAGCAGGGATTGATGGTGCTGTTTTAGCACCTATTCACCATCAAGAGACCAAACCATATACTGAAGGTTCTGTTAAGTCCAAGGATGCTTCTTTGGGCCCAGTATTCTGAGTAAGTACCTTCTATGTATGTGGAAAAACCGTGCATGGGCCACGTGTCCTCTTCACCTCCTGGTCTGGAAGCTTTGGAGAGTGGTGGAGAGTCTGCCATCAGAAAAGCACTTGCAGCTTTTGGCCCTGTACACCATATTGTTATGTTCCTGTAGGGTCTTTGGGACTGCAGAAGCTATCACAAGATTGGACCCTGCATTTTGAATAGCACAAGTGTGGCTTTGAGTCATGGAAGACAAGGTTACCCAGTCACACATCCCTGCTGGGATACTCAGGGACTTGTAGTTGACTTTTACAGTGAGAAAAGAAAGCATCTAGATGTAAACATACACAGGTCTGTCAACATGCATAGGTTAGCTGTATCAGCTCCACAAGAGTTTAAACTGCATATAAACAGCCTTGACGTGCAGTTCACTTGTTCTTTAATCTTCCCTGATAAGACTAGAAACTGCCCGGTTTGAGATCTTCAAAGACACAACCAACCACTCCTGCAGACTCATGGCCAGGCCCCTCCTCTAAGTTATAGTTTCAGACCCATTTGACTGTGGCAGGATTGCTAGGGCATTGGAGGTAGATCAGATGAGGAACAGCAACCAAGCCACAGCCCCTTGCCCACTAGATCAGTATTGCACACTGAAAGTGCAGAAAGTGTCATGGGGAAAGGCTGTGACCTGTTTATAAATGCTCTTTATGAAAGCCAATATCATCTCCATTGGCTGTTGGCAAAGGCAAAATCTTGAGTAAGTATTTTTCTTCCAACTCCTCATTTATCAAACTTATCCAACATTGCACTGCTTTTGACAGTCTCAGCTGGCCCAAAAAACCCCTACATTGTCACCACCATGCAAAAAATGTGTGAGGAGGAAAGAGTGACAAATAGGAGCTATATGGTCTGGCCCAAATCCCCATTCCCCATCCCCCTGCACTGCTCAGGGTGGGATGGAGGTAGAGGAGTTAAGGAGTTAATGAAGGAGTTAAGCTGAACCTGAGAAGAAGTGGGGAGTGGGGATGGTGAGTGAGAAGGTAGTTTAGAATTTGTTTTTCACCATCCAACTCTATTCTTAGTTTGCAGTAAATTTAATTAATTTTCTCCAACTGGAGACTGTTTAGTCTGTGACAGTAGTTGGTCAGTGAGGTCCTTGTCCTTATCTCAACCCACAAGCTTTCCCATCTTATTTTTCTCTGCCACATCCTGTTGAGGAGGCATGAGATACACTATACATAGTACTACATGACATATGTATGCTTGTCATGGTTTAGGCCGGGTTGGCCAATGACAAGACGACAGATGCTCTTCCCCACCTCTTGCTCCAAGGAGAGGAAGAAGAAAGAGATTTATGAGTTTAGGGAAAAACTAAAGTACTTTAATAAATTATTAGTAATAAAATAAAAAGAAAACGATGGAATAGATGCAATATATGCAAAACAGTATCCAGTTCCCAGGGAGATGTCACTTGCAGGCACTAGGAAAATCCCATACTGGTCTCAATGATGAATGGGAACTGGATTCTGGAACACTCTAATTGGTGTCAAAGGCAGGGTCCCCCTCATTGAAGAAAAACCCTTCAAAAGGAGCTAAAGCAGAGAAACCACCCTGAGCCCCTTTGCTCCCTCAGCTTTTATAGTGACCATGGCAGTGGGATGGAATACCCTATTGGTCAGTTTGGGTCACCTGTCCTGCTCACACCTCCCCGCAGGGGAAACTACCAAAGTCAGCTGACCCTGGTTGCTACAGCAACAAGTATCAGCAAGAGCCTCTGACTGAAGGGAGTGGGCTCTGCTCCATTCCAAACCAGGACAATAATACTACTATACTACGCTATATAATAGATAATATACACACATTTATCTAGATACAGAAATATATCTGGCCTAAGAGAAAGGCATAAAATGGGTAAAACAGACTTTAATGAGAGCTAATGCAATGAATAGGCTGGTCTGGTCTGGGCTCCTGCACTTCAGCAGGCTGCAGAACAAGCACTATGTTTTCAGGCTGAAGGGACTTGAAAAGAGAAGAGGGACACCAAAAGGCTGGTGGGGCACAGACATGTTGGAATGTGCCTGAGGGTTATGGAGGCCACCAAGGGATCCCTGAAGCAAACCCTCACATGCAGAGACAGAGACTGATCATATGAGCTAGACTGAGAAGGGAGAGATCTTAAGGGAATTACCCAACCAACCACGTGAACAAGAAGAACCAGCATGGGCACAGAAGTGACAGCAGCATTCAAGGGAAAAAAAAAAAAAGAAAAACCCTGAAGAAGTCTGACTTGCAACCAACGCCTCTTATACCCTGTTAGCAGAGTTTCTCTTTATTTGAGTTAAATTCATTGTCCCATGTTTCCTCTTATAGACGTGTCTGGTCTCAAAGTGTTAGTAAACCTCTGTGTCACAGCTTCTGTTAGCAGAGGTCTACTGTCCTCCTGGCGAGGTGGGAAGCACACAGAAGTTTCTTACCCCAAATACCTTCCTGACACCCTTGATATCACAATAATATTAATCATGTAAAAGCAGGAAACATATCTTGTGATATCAAAGACCATTATTTGGCTTAAAAGTCCCCCAACTCTTGTTTTTTTCCTCCAGACAAGAGGGATATTTACATGTTGAAGATTCTCAGACTAGGAGATGTCACTCAGCATGACCTTCCTGTGCACAGCCCAACCTAGTTTGTCATGTAGCTCTTTCGCTTTACTTAACAATTCTGCATCTGTTACATCCCTCACAGCTGTGAGCTTTGTGTAAGACTCCCAGCAAAAGAGATTATTGTGACTGTTATTCAGATGAATTCCATATAATCACTTTTTATCCATAGTTTTGGAATGGAAGATAGACTGTAGGATTCTGCACACCCCATTCCTAATGGCTTTTGCCATAACTGTAGTCAGTCAGATGAAAACACAGCTCTTTTCTATTTAGCAAAACATTACCAACCCATATTTCACAGTGTTGATATAGCAAAAATTTATAGTGTGAGATTACAAAGAGTTACCCTGGCAGTTTCAAGACAGAGCTGAGCATAATCACCAGGTTCAAACACCTAGGCTAAATGATCAAAAATCTGCTCTACACCCCAAACAAATATTTCATAAGCTTCATGTAGTGACACCTGATCTAAATTAACTAAGCTGTTACACACATTCTTCTACATACAGTCTAGCCTTGAATCTTGAGATCAGCCATTTGCTTTGATGAATACATGCCACACATGCCGTAGGATGGCCTGTCACCTTCTCCACCACTCCTGGTACATTTGAGAGTGGGATAAATCTGGGCGTTCAAATGCCTCGTCAGAGTGCTTTTCAAGAGGAAGGTGAGAGTGTGCCTAAGACACATGTTACTCTGGCTAAGTCAGGGTAACAAAATCTTGCCTATGGTATTTGCAAATAAAATAGAAGAAATTTTGAGTGGAGCTAAAGAAGGAGATAATGCAACAGTCACAGGAAAAATATAAATATCTTTAAGACAGAAAAATACTAGTGCATCTTGGCATGGACTCTGCTGAGCTACTGCCAGCGATGAGCAAACAGTTGAAGAGGGGCATTCTCTGACTTAAAGGCAAATAAAGGAGCTCTGAAATCAGTGGAGGCCCTCACTGACAGGATAGCTCGGTAAAGGGAGAACACGTTGTTCTAGGTAGAAAGATGAAAGCAGTACAGCCTGTTGTAAAGATATAGTGAATGATTATAGAATGGAAAACATGGAGGCACTAAACCAGTGAAGAAATCACAATAGTGGAGCAAACAAAGACTGCGAGTGCAATCAAAAAGAATATGCACAGCAACTCAGTTGCCATGGGCTTTTTCTGGAGGGATACCTATCCTGCTGGTGTTGGAAGGAATGTCAGTCCTACAGACCCTGATCCTACCTGACCAAGGTTCAAGTTTGATATGCTAACTGCATGACACATTGGCTGGACACACATGAAAGGAAAAGAAGAGAAGCAATGTACCTCACATTTACTCCCATTTCCGGATTGATGATTGGGACTTAGCGCTCTAAATATTCATAAGTGTTCTGGAAATCCGTACTCACACTCTTTCTCCAGCTTACGCTACTTAAATGAAAGATGTGCCAAAATGTATGTTATTAATCCTTTTTCATAAGCTCCAACTAATCACCCAGTAAATGACTCATTCTCGCCAAGGACAGGAGTTAGCTTTTATAACACTCTCTGGCTCAAGATTCCTTGTAGGATGACATATTCCCTTTCTTTGTTCTCAGAGGCCCTCCACAGACTTACAGGCGTACTTACAGGTGTATGTACAATCAGCCACTTTTTGATCAGTATGCTTTTCCTGCTTTTTAAAGCAAAGCATTAAGGGCCTAGCAAGGTAATATTTTCTTCAACACCAGAGTTGCAGTCAGTGTACTCAGTGTATCGAGACAATTTACAGTAGGAGACAAAAATACAGCTCTTCTCCTGTTCAGTAAGCTCCAGATAAGAACTGCACTGCACATTAGCAGGAAGAGCACCGACTTTCTGTGACCAAAAATGCTTAAATTTAGAATTCTGTGACTGTATGTTTTAGGGGTGGATAGGAAATTCAGTATAACAAAATGCCACAAGATAATTGTTACAAGCTATCATCTGTAATAAAGGCAAACATGCAATTAATATCTTCTATTTATCCCCTGGTATGAACATTAGGGATTAAAAAACTGTGAAACAGTGTCATCAAACACAGTATACAAAGACAAACCAAGAAAACAAGTCAGTAATCAAATTCCAACAAGAACTGCCACTGTGCTGCAGTAATAAAAGTAAAATTATAAAACCAATTGATTGCTCCATGCGATTCCACAGTCAATACACTTAGCTAATTTATGATTAAATGAGAAATAATTATGTGGTGATGACACTTTCCGTACTTTCAGAGGAAATCCAGATTAAAAACTACAAAGATTAGATTCCCATGGAAGCCCTACTTTTTCTTTATAAACAACTGCCAATATGCTGTAACAATAGGAGCTAAAATTATAAAACCAATTGACTGCTCCGTGGGTTTCCATAGTCACTGTACCTGCTAATTTATTATTAAATGAGAAATAATTAGGTGATGATGATACTTTCTGCATTTTCAGAGGAAATCTGAATTTGAAAAACTGCAAGGATTAGTTTCCCATGAGGACCTTGTTTGTAATTATAAATTGGTAGGGATAACATAATAATAACAATGACAAAAACTTACCCCTATATGTTTAAATGCAGAAATGTTGCCGGATGCAATTCCAGGTCAGCCCTGGCTTTCCTAGCACTATCACTGCAGTAGCAAACAGTAACCCTGTACTCCTGCTGGGTCACCTGTCCTGGCTTCCACTCTGTATACACATCCTTTTGAGGTCTGAGTTCACTTAGGAGCTCCTTACTTGCTCGTGCCAGTCTCTTGCTGCCTTTGATTTCCTCCTACTTGTTGGGATGGCACTTTCTTGGTCTTGGAGGAGGTGATCCTTGAATATCAACCAGCTCTCATCGAGTCACCTTCTTTCCTGCATCACATTCCGTGGTGTTTTTGAAAGCACATTCCTGCAGAGGCCAAAGTCTGATTTCCTGAAATCCAGGGCTAGGTTCCTGGTTTTTGCCTTTGATGTTGACTCTCAGGATCCTGAACTCCAATATCTCTTGGTCACTGCAGCCAACACTGCCTCATCCACAACCAGCTCTTCCCAGTTTGTAAATACCAGGGCCTGGTTGACAGCTCCTTGATCAGTTGTGCCTGGAAGCTGTGATCAGTGCAGTTCAGAAACCTACATTGCATGAGCCCTGTTCTGTTTTCCTTACAGCAGGTATGAGGGTGGCTCAAGTGCCCAGTGAGGACAAGGGCCTATGAATATCTGGCTGCTTCCTCCTGCTGTTTGAAGAAGTCCTCCTACTACTACTTTTCTCAACATCTCCAGCTCTCTTAGCCTCTCTTTTCATGTCATGTGCTTTAGCCCCCTCACGCATCCTGGTGCAACTCTGCTGGCCTGTCACATATGCCAATACTTGTCGTATCCTGGGGAGCCTAAAACTGGACCACACCCTCCAGATGTGCTCTTACCAGTGCTGAAGAGAGTTAAAGAGCTACTTCCTTCAGCCTGCTGGCTGAACTTTAACAGCCTGGGATATGGCTGGGCTGCTTTGCTGGAAGGTCATTCTAATGGCTCAGGCTCAACCTGCTCTCCAGACCTCCCAGGTCTCTACAAAGCTGCTTTCTTTCTTGCCCATTAACACTCGGCTTCTATATGGGGTTATTCCATCCCAGATGTATGACTTTCCATTTATCCTTCTTGAACTCCATAAAATTTGTAGCAGCCCTTTTGTGCAGCCTTTTAAGGTTCCTTGGAATAGAAACGCTGCCGTATAGCATATCGAATGTTCCTCCTGTCACGATTCTGCACTGAGTTGCTGTGACCTTTCCAAGAAAATGGGAGCTGCCATGCAAATGGTACGGGCCAGCTCCCTGAGCATCCTCAGATGCATTGAACCCACACTAAGTATGTCTTCTTCTACTCTGGGTACAGCTTCACTCCCCTGGACCCTGCTGAAAGGGTGCAAGGCCTGAGAGGGGATTTCCCAGTGAAAACGGAGACAGAAATTTCAGAGAGTACCTCAGTCTTTCCTGTCTCCTTAGTTCATGCTTCTCTGACCGTGATGTTGAAGAGTCCTATTTACCTTAGTCTTAATTTTCATAGAATCACAGAATAGTTTGGGTTGGAAGGGACCTTGAAAGGCATCTAGTCCTATAATGTGTTTACTTTCCTAGAAGTTGACTTACAGGATTCCTTCAAGGTGCCCTTGCCCTTGCCCTTGCCCTTCCCCAACTGCAGCTGAGATTGGCTTTTCTAAGGTCATTTTTGCAGGCTCGGGCAACATCTTTGTTTTCCTACCAGGAAAACACACTACCTGCTTCACACAGGCCCCTCACACAAATCACAGTACACCCTCTGTGGACTTAGTCTTCATGGATAAGCTCAGTCAGAGGTTCCCTAGTCATCCAAGCTGGCCAAGGCAGGTTGCTCCTGCACTGCTTCTTAGGTCACATGCGTTATGGAGAGTTCCCCTTCTGAATTAACCTCTAACGTGGCATCCCATGACCGTGCTGAAACATCTGCACAATATTTAGCCACAGCAACAGACTCCTAATATTGCTGACCTGGGTTTTGTGTTCATTCTCATTGCCATCGTACTGCCAAGCCCATTAAAAAAGAATCACAGGATCACAGAACCACAGAATCAGAGAGTATCTTGAGGTAGAAGGGTCCTATAAGGATCACTCAGTCCAACTCCGTGCAGAACTACCTGAAGCTAAACCACATGACTGAGAGCATCATCTGGACCTTGATTTCTGACAGGCTTGGTGCCATGACCATTTCCCTGTGGAGGCTGTTCCAGTCATTTCAGGAAAAAGGGGTCTCAATGTCTTTCTTACTCATTTACTCAGTTTGCATTTTCTCCAGTTATTAGTTGTTTCAGTTAGACCCTCTAAAGGTCCTCTTTCAATGTTCATTCATATGAAGAGAAATAGTTACAGGGGGGTAAAATCATGGAATCATAGAATTGCACAGGTTGGAAGGGATCTTTCAGGTCATCAAGTCTGACTATCAGCCTTACATTTACACCAACACCACTAAACCATATCACTAAGCACCATGTCTACCCCTCTTTTAAATATCTGAAGAGATGCCAATTCCACCACTTCCCTGGACAGCTTATTCCAATGTTTGATAATGCCTCAGTGAAGACATTTTTTCTAATATCCAATTTAAAACTCCCCTGGTGCAACTTTTGGCCATTTCCTCTTATCCTATCGCCTGTTACTTGGGAGAAGGCATTGACTCCCACCTCTTTACAAGCTCCTTTCAGGTAGCTGTAGAGA
>VXBJ01005052.1:15256-62726 GCA_013400055.1 Nycticryphes semicollaris
TCCTTATATGTTGGATGGAGTCCCATAAACAATTCTTCAGATAAAAAAACCTGCTACTAACCCACAAGAAATAAGATTCCTTTGTTCTGACAAGCCATTGACATTGTTTATGTACAGACCCGCCCTGAAATATCCAAGTAAATATTCTTTGATGTCCTTTAGATATGTTGTTTAATTCCATTGGAAATATTGAATTGCGGAACCAGTTATTAATTATTTATAATTTTAAACCATTGCAGGTGAATCCGTTAAAAGGTCTTTTGCTTTTGTATGTATTTTGTAACAAACTAGATTATTCAAATGCAAAGCAGGAAAGCAGGCCCTGAGTATGGTGTATTAAATCAGATTACTTGGCCATAGGCAGGCTTGTAAATTTGTTCCTGTTAAAAAATATTAGCAACTTATATACATTCTCAAGGCGCTTAATGCATAATTTCATTGTAAATAAGGATTTCTTTCAAAAAGTTGTGCAAAACTTAAAGGTAATTAGGGCTCATGTCTGCTGGAATGCTTTTACTATTGAAGTATAAATACCAGTTGCAGCTGTATACATACTAAATGAGTTTATGAAAAACAAAATAACAAAATCATCCAATCAACACAATCAAATCTCTTATTAGCTGCACTGACTAAAATAAGTAATATAGTCTAAGTATAAAATAGTGTTATAAATTATTTCATGTATAGGATGCGAACCAGCATCTGCTGAAACAAATTGAGAAACTTTTTGTATTACTTAGTTGGATCTTATTAAGGTAGCTCATACGAACACTTATCTAAGTAGTGGCAACAGAGAGTGCCATTGTCACACAATTTTCGTCATAGGGTCTGTATTATCTACCTTGTTCTGAGTAAAAAATACTTCAGTACATAATTTTTATTTCACATTTACATAATTTATTTCTTTGCATTGGTTCACACTGGAGATACATTTTTCTTATAATAAAAACGTAATTTAGTCTCTAATACACAATAAGTTTTTATCATTATATTCTATTTTGCATGCATGAAAAGCTTAAAAAACCAAGCAACTGAAGAACATTAAAAGATATCATCAACTTTTGGACATAATAATGAATACTCAACAAACGAAAGGAAGATGACAGAAAAAATTATCCTAAAAAAATGCATCTTCTCAGCTCTCAGATTATGGTAAATGCTTGATCTTTCATTTCAAAATAGACAACCATGTCCTATTTTCTCTTCCTAGCTGCTTTGCATAATGCCAACAACAGAAAAAAAAAAAAGCCAAAAAACAATAAAAACCCCAACAACGACAAAAAAAAATTAAAAAAACAAACAAACAAACAAACAAAAAAAAAACAAAAACAAACCGAACCCAGAACCAAAATCCCTCCAGTCTTGCAAAATTTCATGCCTTATAATTTACTTAAAGCTTCACATGGAGCGTAGGATATGTTATCACAAGTTACTTCAGGCACTTAATATCCTTCTAGGAGAAAGAATATGTAGCTGGAACCATACAGGGTTCTGTAACTTCAACGGTTTGCTATGGTTTCTTACTCTAAAAGTGGAAAGGACAGCCTAAATAGTGACAAGAATTTGGTTTTTTCCCCGAAGAACCCCAAGAAGAGAAAGTTTGCTGCAGGGTGACCTGTTGGGTAAGCTCTATATGTAGCATAGGTGGGCCAGATTAAACCATGTAATCAACTATCCTGTGAGCTACCTAACTATTTATAGATCTCATATTTTTACCTAAACTCTGCATCTTTCAGGTGTCAACATCTGAGAGTTCATTTTTCACTTTGCTTTCCAGTTATAGCCATTGTCCTCTAGTCATTTTTATCAATAAAAATTATCATCTACTTGTTCAGAAGGTGACTTTAAATATTTATAAATACAGATAAATATAATATTAAGATGCACAGCTGGTATTTTGACTAGTGATGTTACTGTTTCAATATTTTGTCTTTTTACTAAGCTGGAGTTTCAAATTATTTTTCAATAGCATTTTTTAATATTTTGAAAAAATATTTTAATATAACTTATTAATTAAAATTAACACAATAGAATAAGTAAAAGCTACTTGAAGATAAAAAAAAAAAACCAGAAAAAAAGAGAACAGAAATAAAGAAAAAAAATTTTGTGGTTCATAATACTATTCAAATGCACAGTTTTCCTTCAGCTTAATAAAAAGATTCATTTTTTAGAATTTTAAATTTGTAAGTCATACAATTAAAAATTGTAACTTCCATATTTTAATTACTTGTTATGCTATATAACAGTCCATACTGGATGCAGGTGACCAGGTGCTGGCAAGGGGGGCTGTGGGGCAGCCTCTGCGAGAAGCCAGGGCTGCCCTGAGTTGGACACAGCTGGTTCCAGACAGCTCCAATCAACCCATCGCAGGGCATGGCTGAGCCCCGAATGGTGGCCCCTCAGGAAAAAAAAAAGTATTTAAGAAAAGGCAAAACACTGCAGAGCATAGAGGAGAGTGAGGAAAAAAATGTGAGAGAAATAACTCTGCAGACACCATGGTGAGAAAAGAAGGAGGGGAAGGAGGTGCTCCAAGCAGCAGAGCAGAGATTCCCCTGCAGCTTGTGGTGAAGAACATGGTGGAGCAAAGAAAAACTGTGAGGAGGAAGGAGAGACGGAGGCAAACTGTATGTACTGATTGTAATCCTCAAATCTACTTTTACAGGTACTAATTCCACTATGTTACATCACAAAATATAAAATGTTCCATTTGTTTCTTTCATCATTCACAGCAAAAGATAACGATGTCACACTACCCAACCCATGTTTGTAATTGCTAAATCAGAGCAGTAGCATAGTCAGTATATACCTGCCTTGTATCCTGAAAACTGCGACTGCAAACACAGTTTCCCAAAAGGTGATGTTAGGTGGGACAGTGAAATTAACAGAGGAAACCTCTTTCTGTCTCTTTCTCTCTTTCCCTCTCCCTCTTTCCGTGACTGAAGCTTTACCAGTCGTGTGGGCAAAGACACATGAACCTTCTGACTGAAACACCTGACTGTATGCTTTACTGCAAGTAAGTTAGAGATAACAGGTATCAGAACAAATTTGTTCTATTCAATTGGAACTGCAGTGCTACCTGCATTTCAAAACTGAACTAAAATCTATTATCAGAGGCCAATGAAAAAAACAGAAAGGCCCACAATGACATAAATATGGAGCAGGAACTAAGCACATAAATAATACTGTACTATTCATTTGTAATATGTAGAGTATGGCAATACTGCAAGTGACAACTCCAGCATTGATAAGTAGCTTACTTGAGTTTTGACCTCCAAAACAACGTAGTAATATTAAAGCAAACCAACCATGTAGTATTTAGTATAGAAGGAGCACTATATTTTGGTGTAGGTGGTATCTGCACTACTATAACATGTTGAGTTTGATTTCTTTGTAGTTCTTTATTTTTAGTTTTTTGTTAAGTTCAAGGTTAACAGAAGGTAAAGTATGGTCCTTTTGTTGAAAATTTACATGGTTTATTGACATAACTGGAAAGTTTATGTGATAAAATTTACTTGAGTTTATAGAATTTTACATAATGTAAATGGCAAGAGACTGGCTGAAATTTAATCTATGAAATCCAAACATCATAAATCATCTAAGGGTTTTGGTGTTTTTTCCTGTGATACAGCGTAACCTGGGAAAATTAATGTAATATGATTGTCAAATTTAAATGTATGTCAATATTAATATATATCTCTTTAAAATAATTATGTACACACAAATTTAATAAACTGGTTACTGACAAAAACTTAGAATCACATACAGCAGATAGCAATCACGTAATAGGACAAACCTCACTGACTAATCTTTCTCAAATTTAATATTGACTAGCTGGCTTTGGTCCCATGCTGTTCTTCACAAGCTTAGGAAATACTTAGGATTGCAACTGCAACAATTTGGTAGCTGAGTGAACAGACAAAAAAGCCTTTGCCTGTCCAATGTTGGATAGAGTTTAATATTGAACAGTAATTTCTGTCAAGGGCCTGTCTCATGCTATTCAAAACACATGGTATGATAAATGTTTTTTCAGTCACCATATGAAAACAAATTAACTTTTTAAACTTGGGTAACTCTACAAATAAAAATCATATTAGAGCCAAAATTAAAGTTCAGGCCAAGCTGAGGGAAGACAGCATGACAGCAAAAGTGAATATAACTAGCCAATTGCTTCTTAGCACAGAATCATAAACAACAAATGCAACCCTAAAATTATAGATAATTTGGAATCAAAAAATATGTATTCAACTGTTGTCTGCTTAATAGCAATAAATATTATAAATTATGTGATGGGGTGAAAGCTCATTTTGTCTTTTTGCAATACCTATGTTGATTTCTGCATATTGTTTGGTTTATATTCTGTTGTTTGATATCACAACCATTAAGTAAGATGGACACAAGATTTGCAGAAAAATATTCCACTTAATCATTACTAAATATCCTGCGCTATGCAAAATGAAACAAAACAACTTAACACTAGGGCATATCCATATTATTCTCATAAGTACAAGACATGGTTGTTAATACCCTAAAGTAATTCGAAGCAGTGTGATATATTTGGCTGCCCTCTATAAACAGTGTGACAAAACATTTTTCACTTGATATTGAGATGCAAAATAAAAATATTTTTTCTGGGCAGCTGTGAAAGCAACATAGTAAAGGATTTATTTGAGAGGCATAAATTTAAGAGCCTAGGCATTTTATCAAACTAATTTCCTTTCTTTTTTTTTTTTTTTATTTTCCCCCAGAACAAAGAGTGCAATGACCAATTTAGTGGGAACCAATCTAATAAACAAATTTTCTGTCCCTAAAAGCACTTCTTTAGATCTAGGCTCCACTGTATTTTGAAATGACTTATGTCAAGGCCATCGAGACTTCTATTGTTAGAACAGTAATTTGTTTTTGCACGGAATTACTATCAACTGTTGTGTAGTCTGCAAGCTATGAAGGCAATAATAGAGAAACATTCACACGGCCCATTTACTGGATGAGGTTGCATAAAGTCTATCTGATTATATATAAGTGTTTATTAGGGAATGATCTCAAACAAGAGTCACAAGAGAGCTACAAATCCTCAAGCTGTCTATTACAGAGTCATTTTACAGTAGATGTGGTTTCATAAGCATTGGATACTTTGTTGACAATGACTTCTGGACAACAATAAATGATGTTTTTAGATGGCCAGCTTCAAACTGCACAGTTCAAGTGTCAAACAAGTCTGTACTTTTAAGTCAGTAATATTAAAAGCAAAACAGAAAAATAGGTTTTGATAATGGCAAACTCTTTTTGGACTTCAGAGAATAGAATGTTAAGCACTGGCAGATTTCATGAGGTGTTATGAAGTTCTGAAGACAGATACGTTTTCTTATGAGAACTGAATGCAGTAATTTATCAGCATAAATCTTTGAGTTTGTGTAGATCCTTGGCTTGTAGCACAGGGAAATGACAGAAAAGTTATTCATATCAGGGGGCAATTTTAGAACAAGTAGGTTTTGTCATATTAAGACACAAAGGCCTGAATTCTTTAAAGTTTGCTTGTTCATTAATTCATTCCGTTTCAAGACCTTTCATCCCTACTGCGATCCAAAGTCTACCCAAGATCAGAGACAAATCCCAGTAGGGCAGAAAGAAATCCTATGGTGCTAAAAAGGCTTTGAGGTAGATGCTATTACTGAAAGCATGATAGTTGACATCGCAGGGTGCAAAAAGACATAGAAGATCACATTTAAAACTTTACACCTGTAAAATATTGTTTAGACCTTACTGACTAAGGGTCACACAACTTGCACTACACTTTAAAACCGTTTTCTTTTATGCTGGCCTTGCCGTGAAAATTGCAGAAACATGCTTGTAACTTTTAATTTTACTATTTTAATTTGCAAAGGTTGTCCATTTTGTGTGGAAAGCTTGTGAACAATTTTGCCACTGGAATCATTCTTTACTTGCATACAGTCAAGTATCTATAACACTTTTGTACAGATGTTTCTGTATTTTAGTATCTCTGATGAAAAACAAGCCTTAGCCAATTATCGCTTCTCTTTCCTTGACTGAGGTAGAAGTTCAAATTCACACCTGAGACTTCATACAACATGAACAAAAGCAACAAATTTTTGGGATGGAGACAACAGAACCTAAAATAAAGTTGAATTTTAATTTAGTTCAAATGAGACTTGATGTCTCGGGGTATGATAAGAGGAAAATGCCTTTATTTTTGCTTAGTTGTTATTTTGCCCTGAATTACATTTTAGATTTAGAGTCCTACACAAAATATTTCTTCATGTCTTGATGGCTTTGATATTTGGAAGGGTTTGCCTCTGCTTGGTCTTTGAATATCCTTTGAACTTCAGTAATTGCACTCATGATGATTCCAAATGGAACTGGCGGGTGTAAATAATTTGAGTTTTCATTAAAAAAATCAACTACATAAGACTCCCAAAGATTATAAATTAGATTACTGTTTCTTAAAGAAAGTTGAAAATATGTCTTGAAGGTGAAAAGTAAATATTGAAAAAGTTAATTGTCCAGGGAAAATGATAATTATCCTTTTAAGTTCAGACTAGTATCTGATCACCATGCTTCCTAACCCCCTGACCTTTGAAGAGTAGCAGTAGCGTAGGCATCGTGGAAAGTATGATTCTCTAAGGTCACACTACCATTGTGGAGTCACAGGGTGTCACGATTCTTACCTGCATTCATAATACTGGCATGATAGGCTGTTGCTGCCAGATGACCAGCACACTAAGTGTCCGTGATAGCAAACACAGGATCATAAGGGATGCTATGGCTCCAGTGGACTATCAGTGATTGGGTGAGTCACCTTATGGGTACATTGTTGCTCATAAAATTATAGAACCATAGAATGGTTCAGGTTAGAAGGGAACTTCAAAACCACTGAGATCCAACCCCCTTGCCGTGGGCAGGGACACTTCCCACTAGACCAGGTTGCTCAAACCCCCATCCAGCCTGGCCTTGAATACTTCCAGGAACAGGGCACCCAAAACTTCTCTGGGCAACCTGTTCCAGTGTCTCACCACCCTCATAGTAAAGAATTTCTTCCTGATACCTAATCTAAATCTCCCCTCTTTCAATTTAAAACCACTACCCCTTGTCCTATCGCTCTACTCCCTGCTCATCTTTCTTAATGTGTCAATAAAGCTTTTTATTATGACATGGTGTCAGACTCCATTACTGTTTGGACCACAGAATGGGAATGAACAATCTAGATCTTTCATAGAGGAAGGGTTATCAGTCCACAACAGAGAATTTTACCAAAATAACCAGTCTATCTGTAGGCCAGCTGTCTTATTGGTATAGAAGCTGTGGAGAAGCTCAAAAAGTAACAAGGTCTAATAGAATTTGAAGGCAGACAAATTAAGCTGGAAACAAGTTTGAAAATAAGACAACAGGAATGATAAATCACTGTAACTATTTGTAATCACTTGGGAATTTCCAAGGAGAACTCACTGTGGGAATTGCTAGAACCAATATAGTGTTTGGGATGCAATTTATTTGAAAAAAAAAAAAAAATCTTCTGTTTAAGCAGGAAGTAACTCAGGGTGTCAAAGCAGACAAAGCAGTCATAGCAGGGTCTTCTTGCGTTATAAACTAATAGAACCTTTCCTACAGCCGAATGGTGTATCACTTTGTACTGAAAGAGAAAGAACAGGAAGGGCAGAGAATAGCACAGATGAGAACAGCAGTATCACAATAATGGAACCTGTCCAGATTGAAATAATGAGGGGAGCCCTGCTGTTTGGGATCATAATTGGGCCACAAAGGTCTACTTTATCTATTTAGGGGTATTGTACTTACATTACTGAGGAGGTCTGTATTTAATTCCTGTAAGTGGTTTCCTCCTGGAATTGGCTCCAGTACTAAGACTACATTACTATAGCATTGCTATTCCTTCTCAGGGTTAACCCTTGTCTCTCCCAGGCTGATTGATCTTCACCAAAGACAAAAAGATTCATACAATACTACAGATTTTTGCATTGAAGTTGTTGTCACTTTCATTCAGTCAAAATCACAACTGATTCTTGAAATGCTTGTTACATGCCTGCTCACAGCTCTACTGCACCTTCTCTGCACCTTCTTCTATTCATGTTGACCATGAATATATTACTTGACTGGCTTTTTTACTTTTCCTCAGTCAGATCTGTAAGTCCCTACATGGGAAGACACAAGGTAGTACCTTATCTGAAGAATGACCACTTTATTATAACTCGTTAATTACATTAAAATTTCAACTTTCCAGCTTTTATTCCATGATGGATAAAGTGTTCAAAAGGAAGTGCAAATCATGCTGCTATTTTTAACAAATTCCTTCAAATCACCTATATGTCTGGTCAACTACTTAGGTATCAACAGCCTGGATATTCATCTCACTTTCTGAAATTCTGATTATTTCCACCTGTGGTTGCAAAATATCAGACAAAGTGTCCTGTAATCATGCTTGTGGTCATTAGGATCTTAATCAGAGCAGAAGAGACCAATGATCTAATGATCCAAGATCGTATTTATCTCCGTAAAAAATTAAACATATAGATAAAGGTAGGTATTAAGAAGGGCTGTAAGTTTCCCTGTAGTTAAGAGATCAACTTGACTTGCTTGGATAAACATATGTATGTTTGTACTATTTGATTCGAGGTGTCAGTGCAGTGCAGATCTTCCGGTGTCATAACTGTCATATTACTCTAGCAACTTAATGTATCTCAGATCATATTAAACAATTACTTTTGGGAACCTGAATTAAGCCAATGCAGTATTAGTCAATATAATGAATGGAGTCTAGAGAATTTTTCAGATAATAAGTTCTTAATTTAGAATTAGCTAAATACCTCTCTTGATTTATAATGAACAGAACCAAACTGACTGTCATAAGTGCTTAGAAACCTAGTTCATATGAATACTTTCCTTATAGATCCTTAAATATCCCCATTCGGGAAATTAATTTAACAAAATCTAATACAAGATTTTCGAGTTGGTCGTGGTTTGGCCTCAGATGGAAACAAAGAACCACATAGCAGCCACACTCTCTCAAGCCCCTCCAGCAGCCGGGAGGGAGAAAGAAAAAGGCAAAACTCAGGGGCTGGGACAAAGGCAGTTTAACCAAACAGCAAAGGGAACAGGAAAAAAATAATACTGAGAGAGGAATATACAACCACAATTACAATACCATCCCTTGCTGACCAGAACTGACCCACCAGCTCACTCCCCTGAGGTGAGTTCCTCCCCCTCCCCTTCCTCACCAGCTCCTGGCTACCACCTGGGCAAGGCTCAGATGGGAGGGAATACCTGTGCCCCTGCAAACTATGAGTAAGCAATTTGTTTCTACTGGTGCTTATCCTCATAAAATTTCATGCATCCAGTCTCTTGTAACCACATACTCATGCATATAAAGACATAAGTGTGTAATGATATGACTAGCATCTTTTAGTGCCATAGAAGGCAAGGCACCCAGCTATTGAATCTTCATTGCCTTTTGGGGATTCTTCTTGGTGTCAGCAAATAAGTGTCTGAACAAATCTTTTATATCCTTTAGGAGTCATCATTCCTGTTATGTGGTGGTCCTTTACATCAGAATCTTGCTGTTTCATCCACAAATCTTAGGCCAAATATTGCTACTCATTGTCTGCTTTCTTTCTTTGAAATACATGTCTATAGTCTATTTTCCACGTGAGCTAATGGAAAATGAATAATATGTAGGATATGCCACAGCCCTGTGACCATATTCTGCTGAGGCATACCCAATACATTCAGTATTAATAAAATCTCAGGTCTTTTGAAGGTGGGAGGTAGAGGCCTCAGTGTTGGAAGGAAATAATGATGATCTGCTCAATTGCTTCAGTAATCACCTGAAGAATAGAAATATTCAGACTACATTAAAGCTGGAAAAAAAAAACAAAACTCCGGAGGCAAATGTTTAGTGCTACATTTGCCAATACATCAGTCTGGGGAAGGGATTACAGCAGCTGGTGAAGGAAGTGATGGAGGTAATCTATCAGCTGGCAGAAGGCAAAAAGTTAGGTGGGGGAAGGCTGTGGATGTTGATCATCATCAAAAGTGTTTTAAAACTTAAAGTGTTTTTAGTTAGAAATACAATAGAAGCCAAAAATGAACTGAGACTTCATTGGTCATTGGAAGCCAGTTGACTGCCCATTCAATACTGTCTAAGCCCACAAGGATCTCAAAATAGCATCAGTGCCTGAACATTCTTCAAGAACTCGGACAGCATAACTTGGATTTTTAAATCAGAATGCATATATTTTAGAGCAAAAAAGAAGAAAATGGTGTACTATTATCTATACAAATATGACACACTCCTCCTGTGACTTAAAAATGTATCAGTATGGATTAATTATTTGAGTTCATTTATTGTGAAGAAAACATCTATATGCTGTAACTAGAACCCTAGAATGTAATGCATATTTTGCGTAACAATTGCAGAGTTATTAGGCATTCTCCACAACAAAAAAATTCCATGGGAAAAATAAGGTTAAATGGTGTGAAAATAATAGTAAAGAAGTTATATTAATATGCCTAGATGTACTGAAGTTTTGCTTATTGTAGACAATAAAACTACATTCTTAAAAATAAAAAAGGCTGAAAACAAAGCTTAATGTGGAAAGGTATATTAATTACATAATTCAAATTAATAACTGCTATTATTGTTGGTGTGCTGCTATAAATTGTGTGAAACATCTGATCCTGTGAGCTATAACAATGAAGCTGCAGAAGAAGTTGATTTCAGCTGAGATTTTGAAGAGTGGTGAGTCTCCCTCAGTGACAGGTACTGTTAGAGTAAGGCAGAAAGTTAACATTTAAATATCTGTTGAACTAGAAAAGTAAAATCTATGATAGACAAGATGACTGACATGAAGAAGTAGAATGTGGCACCACCTTTTACCAAGTCCACATCAACTCATCAAAAACACCTGGTGGAAATGACACTTAGTCCTCTTACTTCTTGTCACACACAAAGCATCATATTTCAACAGCAATGCTATCTGCTGTTATTTTTACCTTTTATGGGATTGTAGATTATTTTTTTTCTTTCTAATTCCTGTCCTATCTGCAGTTCTGGGGTTCAGATGGCTGTGACCAAGAGTCAGAAAAAGAAATGTCAGACTACTAAATCTGCTCATGAAGATATCTGGCACTCTGATCAGATGCCAGCAGAGGCATCTTGTGTAGCAGAAGGACGCCATCAGTAGATCAGCCACATAGACCGAATGTCATGAATCCAGTTACCGCGGATTCTAACAGTGGTGCTTTACATAGAATAAAATAGACTTTGCCCTCACACCATAGCTGGGCCTAGAACCAGCATGACTCATTTAAACTGGTAGTTCGTTGTTAACTTCACATAGATTTCTAAACTCATATGATCTTTGTTAAGGAGCACTTGGTTTGAGAGTGCAAAGAAAATTTTAACAAACAAACAAACTTTTAGTTTATGTCTTCTGCTACATAACCCATGCAGCAATAACTCTCCATTGTCATGGGGGTGGGGGATTGCCTAGAATTTTGTAGCTCTGGTCAAAACGATAGAGCATCTCTAAATTATGAAATTTCAGGAATTCCTCCGCTTTCTTCTCTTGTGATGCATGGCTTACTGGAAGTTCACAGTCCATCATATCTGATCGCTGACCTTGCTGCATTTTAAAAGAATTATCCTTTATTGTTTTTGGACTCAAAGAGTCTGTGTGCTGTTAGTGTGATATTAACACTTTTTCAAATTGATATAAGGACACTCCTTCATGTTGACATAATTATAAACAATTCCAACCTGAACTGTTCTATGAATCTACATGGTCACAAGTATTTGCACCAAATGTTGTTCTACTAGACAAATTTAAAAAAAAAAAAATTGTAGTACATCTTCGATTCACACATATGCATACAAAATAGGTACTTCAGAAAAGCTGCTCATCTGAATGTGCCCATGAATATTCTGCTTTTGGTTATCACTAGCCACCAGGCTGTCTTTGCTTGTGAGTGTGGTTACTAATGTTTTACTCATAATATAAATGTACTATTATTGCACATGAAGATCTGTGATCCCTAATCGGTAAAGACTGAAACAACAATAATTTGCAATTCCTTGGACTACCTGCTGTAGTCATGTAGATAGATCTTTCTGGAAAGTAAATTGTTCTACCATTATAGAGCCTATACCTGGAATACTGGACATATGGTGGTGTTTTCCAAGACACAAACCCTTGTGGGGATCATGGAATCCCTCATATTTTTTTGTTGTTGCAGTTGGGTGGGAGGTCTAGTTCTGTACACAAGTCTGCAGCTGCATAGTCATACCTTTAGTTATACCAGGTTCCAATTTCAGAAGAAATTCCCAGCTATACATGCAAATTTTATTGCCAGCCTGTTTATTTATGTAAGTTTTACCATCACTGAGAGTCTTAGATTTTCTGTTAAAGTCTTCAGCCATGCAGATCTATATTGCATGCAACAATGGATAGTGAAGAACATTAAAATACAAACTTAAACAGCTGTAACACTTGGTGATCAATTTACTGGTGATCTGTTGCATGACTAAGAGATCTTCATATATTTTAATTCCAAGGTTGCTTAAAGAGTTACAGACCCATGTTATATCTTGCATTTATTCTCCCCATGGACAATCACTGTGTAGAACTTCTTTGAAATTACTTCTAAGTTTGAGAGAAAATTTATGGTACACCCCTCATTTTAAAACAATTCAAGGCTGTATTTACCTGTCCAGAAAAATTCAGAATTTAGTGGTGAGTTATACTTTCCAATTTTTCAATGGGATAAGTGAAAGCAATCATTCTACATTTTCATATAACAGTTAATACTGTGAAAGAGCATGATTGTTACAATTCAGCATTTTTAAAAAAATATCTTGGTTTCTGGATAAAAATCTCAAACTTTCCCTCATTAAAAGAAGGTTTTTCAATATCTTCACAGTTAATCTTACAGCGTGTCAAGTAACAATGTTAAAAAATTTCTTTAACATATTTGATTGATAAATATGCAGAATTTAAAACCAACCTTCTTATTTTAATCTTAACAGACTCTAATATACTAAACTAATTTTACATAGATTAATTAATCATATTAATTTATTTTGATAGACTGAAATGAACTATTATTGCTCCATACTACATATCATTTAGGCCCCAAAGTAGTCATATGAATCATATGGTACCTTTCAGAGGCTATTTGCCTGACCTGCCTTTTCAAAACAGGAGGCATCCCATAACTCACCTTGATGGGACTTCGATTCTCACTAGGAGAGGATGGACTCAGCAGGGAAGCAGCACTTGTAGGAGGAGCTGCCAGAAGAAAAGCAAGACTCAAGGAAGTGTCAGTCAGGACGAGTCTGTTCTTTACTGCTGTGTGCAAGCAAAAACCTTCTTTAAGTTACATATTTTAAGTAAAATCTGTAACTCAAAGTTCTTCCTGAATGAAAAATAAGAAAAGAGAGAGAAAGTTTTAACTCCCACATTTTTTACTTTAGTTGTACTCCTTACAAACATTCATTCCTGCAGCCTAAATCTCTTTGTGGGTTATTCTTTCATTATAAAGATAAGTATTTTCTGTATCTACTACTTGCAACTGCACTGGACCTACTACTTAATGAGGCTTTTGTACTTTGAACTTTGGAGGAACAAAATTTTCCTCATATCACTGCATGATTTCATTATAGGATAATCGATTCCTTGTTCTCTTTCTTTCTATTGTGAAATGAGATTTTATTGCACCTTACAAAAAAGCTGTTTGTAAATGGAATGGATACATAAATATACTTTCATTATTAAATTAACTCCGCAACACCAGACTGGTGAAACTTTCTTAATCACGTTTACTTACAATGAAGTTCTGGGCCAGAAAGAAGTCTCTGTCACCAGCCAGCTGCCTTTCACTGGCTGAAAAAGTCCATCTTGGCCTATGAGTAAGACTGATAGTTTGATGACTGTTGTCTTCACCATTCTGCAAGCAATTAAATCATAGGCATCTGCATACAAATCCCATCCAACTTCATGATTTTTGCCAATAAAAGGTGTACTAAGAAGTACCAGTATTCTAGTGTTGAAATGATGTAATATTGATGAAACACATAGGACAAACAGAGAGTAAAACAGATCATTAAAACGTGATGAACCAAACCACATGGAACAGTTTGGGTTTAAACTGAAGAATGACATAAGGCTGTATCTTACATTTTAACCCCCTGGCTGGGCACAAAACGTAATGGAAGTACAGATATTTACCTGAAAGGAAGTAAAGACAGAGCCTGTGTGTCCAGCTGGCTGGCAATTAATGAGTTAATTGCAATTAATACTGTAGTAAATGTTCACATAAAAATTGCAAACTAGTCATATTTTTGTAACCTTTACAAAGTAAGCCATTTTCAACAAAATTTTCTTGAAAAAAAAAATCATATAATCTTAGAATAATAGAATACCAGGTTGGAAAGGACCTCAGGGATCATCTGATACAACCTTTCTTGACAAAAGCATGGTATAGACAAGATGGCCCAGCATCCTGTCTAGCTGAATCTTAAAAGTGTCCAATGAAGGGGAATCCACTACTGCCCTGGGGAAATTAATCAAAAGGTTGATTGTTCTCATTGTGAAAAATTGTCCTCTTGTGTCCAAGCAGAACATCCCCAGGATTATCTTGTACCCATTGCCACTTGTCTTTTCCATGTGACTCCTTGTAAAAAGTGAGTTTCCATCTTGTCTGTAGATACCCTTTAAATACTGGAACATGATGATAAGATCTCCCCTAAGCCTTCTTTTCTCAAGGATGAATGCTATTCTCTCAGCTTTTCCTCATATGGCAGGCTTCCCAGTCCTCTGATCATCTTTGTGGCTCTTCTCTGGACCCTCTCCAGCCTCTTCATATCCTTTTTGTATAACAGGGAACAAAACTTAACACAGTATTCCAGGTGTGGCCTGACAACCACTGAGTAGAGTGGGATAATGATTTCCTTGTTTCTGTTGGTGATGCTTTTGGTGATGCAACTCAACATCCTGTTGGCTTTCTTTGATGCAAAAGCACACTGTTCACTCATATTGAGTTTGTTGTACATCAGGACACTCGGGTTCCTTTCCACAGAGCTTCACCCCAGTCAAGTAGATCCCAGTCTGTGCTGCACTCCTGGATTACGTTTTCCCAGGTGCAAGACCTGACGCTTGTCCTTGTTGAAGTCCATAAGGTTCTTAGCCCACTCTTCCAGCCTATTTAGGTCTTCCTGCAGGGTGGCTCTCCCTTCACAAATGTCCACTTCCCCACTCAGTTTGGTATCACCAGCAAACTTCTTCAACATACAATTGATCCCATCATCCAGATCACTTAAAGGCATTAAACAGCAGTGGGCCCAGTATTGATCCCTGCAGGACCCCACTGGCATCAGGTTGACAGTTTTAAAAGAAAGTATTTACCACCCCACCCCGGGGTGTGGCCTGTTACCCAGTTCCACACTCACCACAGACCACTTGTCTAGACTATAACACATCTGTTTCTCTGGGAGGAAGATGCGGAGAACCATGTTGAAAACCTTGGAGAAATCCGGATAGACAATGTCCACTGCTCGTCCCACATCAACCTAGCAGGTTACTTTGTTGTAGCAGGTGATCAGGTTTGCCAAGCATGATTTGCCCTTGGTGAATCTATGCAGGCTTTTCCCAATCATGGCTTTGTTTGACTTGTGATAACCCTCAAGAGGATTTGTTACATAATTTTCCTAGGGATTGAAGTAAGACTGATAAGTTCATAATTTTCTGGATCCTCCTTTAAGCTGTTCTTGTAGATGAGGGTAACATTAGCCTTCTTTGTCTTTTGGGATGTTCTCCAATCTCTTCAACTTCTCAAAGATTATGGAGAGTGACCTCACAATGATGCCAGCTAGCTCTCTTAAAACCCTAAGGTGGATAGCATCAGGGCCAATTGATTTGTAGAAGTCAAGCTCCTGTAACAGTTTGCATACTAACTCTTCCCTCACTGATGTATGGGTCTGTGTATGCAGAGCCCAACAGTATTAGTAAAGACAGAGGTGAAGAAAGTGTTGAGAACCTCTGCCTTTTCAGCATTGCTGGCGACTAATTAATCTCTCCTGTTAAAGAGCAGACCAATATTTTTGTTCTCTTTCGGCTTGTTGCTTATATACCTGAAAAACCATTTCTTGCAGTCTTTTTGACATCTCTGACCAATTTCAATTTGAACTGAATTTTTTATTTTCTATTTGCACCTCTGTATGGCCTGGCAATATCCTTGTAGCTCTCAACAGGTATTTGTCTGCTTTTCCATCTCTGGTACACTTGTCTTCTGGTTTTGAGCAGACTCAGAAGCATGCAGTTAAGTGAAGGTTCTCTTGCTCCACCCACTATCCTGTACTTTTCAAGGGGATGAACTGGTTTTGTGCTTCCAGGAGAGCGTTCTTGGAAAAACTCCCAGCACTCACTATCTCCTTTATCCTCTATGGAATCTTCTCACAGGATGTCTGTCAGCTGAGCTCTGAGCAAGCTGAGGTTTGTTCTTCTAAAATCTAAAATCTTTGTTTTACTACTAACCTTCATCACACTCAGCAGGATCCCAGACTCCATAATATTGTGATCCCAGCAGCCAAGGCTATCACTAACTGAGATATTACAGAGCAAGTTTTCTTGGTTTCTTTTTTTCTTGCAAGTCTAGCCATGCCTTATTCCTGGTTGGCCCATCAAATATTTGTATGAGGAAGCTGTTGTCTATGCACTCCAGGAACTTGACGGATGACATGTGAGCTGGTGTATCGTTCCAACAAATGTCTGTGTAGCTGTAGTCACTTGTACGAACCACATTGTGTTCACCTGAAGCTTGCTTAAGTGACCCAAATAATGCTTCATTGGCCTTTTTGACTTGGTTTGGAGGTTTGTATCAGATGACTATCATAAGATTCCCTTTGAAGATGACCCAGAGGCATTTAATAGGGCTTCCACAACTGCTGTAGTTGAATTCTATACATCCAAGGTCCTCCTTAACACAGAGCATGACTCCTCCTCGTTTTCTACCCTGCTTGTCTTTATGACAGAGCCTACAGTCATCCTTCACAATCCTCCAGTCATGTTAGCTGTCCCACCATGTTTCAGTTATGATCTCATAACTTTCTCACTGGGCAGGGAGCTCCAGTGCCTCCTGTTTGTTCCTCAGGCTACATGCCTTAGTATATGTACACTTGAGGGGGTTACTCTTCTGGTTCATATCTTGGGAGGCAGCTAAGGGACATCTGTCACTGCTCCGGTTGGCCTGGATTATTCCTCAATTTGTTGCTACGGTGTGAGTGTTGCCACCTTGGACCATGCGCCCTGAGTCCTTTGGTTTAGAGCACTACTCACCAAATTAGCCAGCCTGCTGCCAAAGATTTCCTTGCCTCTTCTAGACACGTGGGTTCCATTCCTCCCTAGCAGACTATAGTCATCAATAGTCCTGTTGTCATAAAAGCCAAAATCCTCACAATGACACAAGTCATGAAGCCAGAAATTGGTTTGAATTTTACATCTATTTCTGGCTGCACCTGGGCACCAATACTTTTTGCTTGCACCCCCAGGGCTTGGTAGTCTTCCTTATTTCTGAACAGGGTTCTGTCTTGTGGTGTAATTCATGTCCACATGGAAGAGTAGCAATGAGTAGTAGTACTCTTGATAAGTTGTAGCACACCTACATTATTGAATGTAAGCTTTCAAATGTTTGATTATTAATTTAAAATAAAGCTAAAATCCACTACATAAAGTGAATATCTAACTAAACAGAAACTGTTGGCTACAACTTTTATAGAGTAGGACAAATTCACTGTTTCATAAACTATTGCATCTATAGCATACAAATAAAAATATAAAGTCCTCTAAGAACAATTAGGGGACAATTACTTTTGTACCATGGTGTTATAATAGAGAGATTTATTCATTAGACCATAAAACAGATTTTTTATTAAATTAAACACAGCATCAAATTAGACCCTGCCACTATTCTGTATGTTATATTTCATTTCATTTCATTACGTTGAGTTTTATGCTATGTTAAAGGTTAAGGCCACTATTACTGCTTTCATGGTCTGAGCTTATTGAAAGCCTTAGGACACATGTGGGGGAAGAGGAGATTCAACTTTTTTCAGTGTAAGAAATGAAAAACAGCTGAAGAAGGAGAGTTTTTCAATAATCAAATATTGCAAACACAGCAGCAGGAGATTGCAAATACTCATACAATACTACTTCTTCACAAGTGGTCAATGGACTTAATATAGAAAATCCTCATTTTGTGAAGAGTCTCATGATGATCAGTATTAAAGCCCTGAAGTTTAAGAGTAAGAGTAGATTAAAATCTCAAGTTCCACTTTCTAAAAAAGCAGGTTAGTAGCCCTGCAGAGGTTGCTAGACTGCAGAAATGAATGAAAAATTAACACAAGAACACCCTAGTGGCTGAAAAACAAAACACAAATGAAACGGCAACTTCCTTTTTCTTAACAATCTTACAAGTTTGGGGTCTTGACTCATGCATTTTTACCATTTTGGAGTTGACAACAAATTTGATTCTGACTAATGGGAGGAACTCGTTCAAAATCTGAAGGTGGAATTAGGGTGAAAGTCAAAATGAATAAGAGTCTGTGATTGTGAGTTAAGAAAGCAGTGACAGCAGTGAAAATGTGATAAGGGATTTCAAAAAAGAAAAACTTTGGAAAACTCCAGAAACTGGTTATATGGTCCCAAGGAAAGGATTTTTAAGGAAAAGTAAAAAATGAAAAATTAAGTTCCATGGCAGCTGGCAAATTCCATCTTGCACAATAGCAAGAAAGGTAGCTACATATGGATAAATACATACCTACTGGTCTGCATGAAAAATCTTCAATGGCCTGACATTAAAACAAAATAATACCATCAGAAATGGAAACAAGAATGTATAAAACAGGATGAGATTGAACAAAAAGTATTAATTTAAGGAAGGAAAAGTCAGATAAGCAAAAGAAAAGGAATTACTTGTAGCTAGTGAGTGAGTACCTAGTACAATAGCGAAAGGATTTCTTAATTGTTGTCAGGAAAGGATGTAATGAGTATTTAATGGGAAATATATATATAAAAAGTAGCAGTTGAAAAAGGAAAGACTGAATAGATCAGTTTCTTTTTAACAACCACTCTTAACAGAAGAGTTTGACTGTGATGAAACATTTAACAGGTAAAATTGCCACAAAAACATGGGCCTGAATGAAGCAAGATCAAAGGTTATGTAGAAAAAATTATTTGAGATAGGCTCTGATGAAATCTGTTATATTTAAAGAAGGTAACCAAAACCATTTCCGAGCCATTGACAAGTATAATGGAAAATTCATGAAGGAAGGATGAAATCTCAAGAGAAGGTAAAACAGCGAATATAGCACACGTGTTTTAAAAAAAATAAAGAGTATGTTGGGAATTTACTGCTGAAATTTACAGCCATTTTTGGTACCTGAAAAGATACTGGGACATATCATTAAACGATCAATTTGTAAACTCCAAGAGGATAATAATATTGTAAGAAAAAGATAAGAGATTTAACAAGATCAAATAATGTCAAAATATCCAATTTCCTCTTTACTCTAGATAACAGACCAAGGAAGCAGAAGAGGGGATGAAGCATACCTTAGTTAGCATATACCCACATAAAGCTCATAAACAAATTACAGAGAAATAGTGTTAAATAATTAATATTATAATAGTGCTTAGGAGAATATAAACCTTTACACAAAATTAGGTATAATTTTCTAATTGATCATCTTGGTGAACTCATCAGGTGTGATCCATAAAAATAGAATTTAAAACAATATTTGTGTTCATAATTATGTTCAATGCATATACTGGTAACTCAGACATTTTATACGGGAATTCAGCAGAACTGATTTCTACACATTTTAAAAATGGAGTCTCTATTCATTAAAAATATTTTAAAATAGACTGATGATTTGTTCTTCGTGTTGAATAAGGATGATACAGTTTAATTTATAGCCATAAGAAAGGAAAATAGGAATTAAAACCAAAACAAATCAAAACACAACAAACCAAACCAATCAACCAACCAAACAAGACCCAACCAAAAAGCAGTTATAAAGACAACTAAACAATGGAACAGATATATAGAAACAAAGGCTACTAAAGGACATATCAGAAACATATATTCTAGACTGTTTTAATACTCTGTCAGAGCAGAGGTTGGGCTACATTACTGCTTTTTTCCTCCTGTGCTGTGGACACCATAGCAAACAAGCGAAACAGCGTTGCACTTTATTTACGAGTCTCTTCCATAAGAAAAAAAAAATAATATATTGGTTGTGTCTATGCTTTATGGCTTCTGTAGACAAATTCTCAGTGAAATTAATAAATCTTTTTTTTTTTTTTCATAGTATCTTTATTATCAGCAAATGAGTGGGAAATTGTGGCAGGAAGAACTGTGTGTGTAGTGGGATATGAAAATGAACAGTATATGTGTAGTAAATGGTAAATTCATTCCATTGCTCCCAAGAGTTCTTAGAATGACTGTAATTATCATCTACTAAATCAGTCATGAAACCATATTTGCCCTTGCTATCAGTACATTAACATCTATAGGCTACTAACATGCATATATTACATTAAGATCTATTCACTATAGCTCCAATGCTATTTCATTTAAAAAGTGTGCACAAGGAAAAAGAAACTCTTAAGAATCATAGCACAGAGCTGGAACACGTCAACTCCAAAGACACCTGATAAGGAGAGGTGTATATATGACTTTTAACTTCTATAAAGTGAACACCAATTAAAATAACTAAAATGTTTAGTTACACAACCAGGTTCTTAACTCAGAGTAAAACATATTGTTCTGTGCTTGGCAAAACTCAACTCCTGAAAACTAGGAAATTTGAGGTTTCTAGACCACAGACTAATTTTTGTTCATTTTTTACTGGATGTGCTAGCAACCTCAAAGTATGTGCTTTTCAGTCTACCTCTGTATTATAAATGACAGTTATTTGAGTGCTGAACTACTCTGGAGGATTGCCATTTTACTACATTCTGCTTCATCATACTTCTGCATGCAGCACTAACACTACACTTTCTCTTAATCGTGATTAAATATCCAAATCTTGTTTGTATCACATGTATTTTCTTTCAGTCCTCGTGTCAAGATCTCTATAACCTCTTGACAAAACTTGTGCAACACGGAACTAACGTGAACCCTATAGGATATTAAGATGGATAAGTAACTTCATCTATCATCTTGTATACATAGGGAAAGGGTTCATTCCTTCCTAAAGGAACATGTTGCAAGCTTCTTAATCACTTTGTCACAGCCTCAGCTCTGGCAAACCGCTCCAGTGAATCCATTCACTCTTCTGTGCCCATATTGTTAGGTAGCTGGTGTACTGGCAGGTAAGTTCCATTATCTATTGCCAGAAAAGGAGATGGCAGAGGGAAGGAAAAAATGTTTATCTCCATCTAATCTAACATTTAACTCTTTATATATTATTTTTTCAAAAGCATGAGCTCTGTGAACTCTTGTTTCTTAAAGCAACAAATACAACTTTGCCACAGATTTTTGGAATGTTTGTTTGTTGGGTTTTTTTGTATGTTTTTGAGTTATCCATTTGATGACTTCAGTGTAATAAAGGGAACAGTTGGCTCTATTCTTGATCCACTTGATCACATATGAAATGTATAGCATTCCCAATTGTATCAATTGGCAGTTGAATAATAATCTGAATTGGCTAAAATTATATAATCATTCCTTCTGAGGCATATAAATGATTCTGCAGTGGTGTGCATACATTATGATAAAAGTAATTTTTACTCTGGGGAAGAATCAAATAGATAATGGGAGTTGTGAACATATTAATCATTTTCAAGCAATAATTCACAGCTCAAGTATTGAAGAGGGAGAAAATTGTTTTATAGGTGCAAATACTAAGAAATGAAACCCTCATTAACATTGTCTAATCTTTTTAGTCTGAACTACATCATTTGTCTGAACTGCATAATTTAAAGGTCAGATAAATCTTCCATTTTTCAAACAAGAATACAGACCTGAACTTTTAGAACTTCTAGCACCCAAAAATTCATCTTGGACAGTAGCTAAAACACTTGCCAGAGAGAAGTTTTTGATTTACAGATGCTGAAAACTTTTCCCAGGGTCAAATGACCAGATTTTATTGTCTATATAACTACAGATCTTTTAAAATAAACATTTTCTGAGCCACGAAATAATTTTCTTTTTTAGAGCTTCATCTGATAATTCCAAAGGCAGAGACCTCAGGGCAGTTTGTGTTATACTCAGCAAGATGTCATGTTTATCAGAGCTATAGAAGACATTTATTACGTCATACACTGTGATATCTTTTGGGGGTTTTACTGAAATATATACCATTAAATCACCTTCAGCCAATTGCTGCCTACACAGCTTTGGGGTATCTGCCAAAAAGCAGAGGCATAGACTGAATGTAATTTCAAATTATTTGGTTTGACTCTGACTGCTTCCAACTAACTTATTAGAAAAAAAAAAAATTAACCACATACAATAAATTTTAATGACTAAATTCTCTAGTCGGGCTCCTAGTAACAATAAAATGTGTTTTAGAGATGCAGACAAGGTCTGTTTCTAAAAGATGCAAACTGTTTTTTATGTATAATATTTATAGGTTTTATAAACTGAAAGTCAAGAAGTCTGTTCATTTAAATAAATACACTTTCCTTCTGTGATTTAGACATGATTCTGTTTGTGTTAGAATAAATTAATGAATGAGCATTTTGTTGCATTAAAAGTATAGATCACGATACTGATCAAAGCCATATACTCATTACACATTTGGGAATGCTGAAGAACATGAGATTCTTATGCCTACTTCTCTGAAGAGAAGTAATACCTTTTATGACAGCCTAGATCAGCAAATCAAAGATGTATCATTCTTTCTGTTTTCCCTTTTTGTGCCACCTAGACAGCAAAAGCAAAATACTTCTTGAATTTTTGCTTGTCTCTCATTTGATTCGTTTTCAGAGAAAAGATTCTCCACTGGACTTATAAGTATCTCTACATCTTTGTATCTAGATCTATGAAGCAGGTAAACTCCATAAATCCCTTATAAACTAAATTGTTTTATGATTCTGTGATTCTTAGCTGAGAAAACATAATGCAAAAAATACAGTTAAAAGGTATGATTTTGTACAAAGGATGATTCTATTTAGAAAGTGTCACGAACTTAGGCATAGTGAATAGGTTTCTCTCAACCTGACATTAGCCACCTATGTGTTGATGTAGGCTGCAAGGATGAACTGTGCAAAACCTCTTACTGCTTGTCACTCAGCCTGGCATTTGTCCCATAGAAAGCATTGCTACCACAGATGAATATAATGTAGACAGCTAGCTTAATCTAGATGTTTCATTTACAGACAAACGAAGTTAAATGAAGGTGAGTGTTGAACACACTACCCAATTTAGTCAACGTAAACCATATATGTTCCTTTGCTTTCTTTAAGGTTCAAGAGATACAGATGTTGTAACTGAAAATAGCACAAGCAACAATAAAACCACCCCTGATGTATACCCTTGATAAATTAAGACTGGAAAAAATCATTACTTTCTTCTGATCTGAAAGAGAAGAGCTGAAGCCTTGGAACACTGCCATAAAATAATGGGAAAGCTCCAAAGATGCATTACTCAGATTAACCAAAGTGTAAAAACTCTTGAAGGTGAAATAATTATTTTTATTTTAGTATTTTGGGAAACAATTTTAATATAAAATTATTTGATTCTCATTCTAAAGTCACATCTTTCAAGATCTATAAGTTGGAACTTGGTGATCTTTAAGGTCCCTTACAACTCTAACCATCCTATGATTCTATGGCTCTATGATATATTTGGATTTCTTCTAAAAGTGGTTGAAAGACCACTTTCTTTCTTATTAGGTGAATTTCTAAACTATTTCCAATTACAACAGTAAATAGAATGAATACATTATATAGCGTGTTAGTAAAGCAGTAAAACATATTTTTTAATGAAACTTCTACATGACACAATGAAAGCACTTCTTACACCCCCAGGATAGTACAATCTGTAAACAAACTATTTTATGGAATATATTCCCTTTTAACTGTTTTACTATTAGCTTAGATTTACTAAAGAATCTCTTGCAAAATTCAGCCACAGGACCTGTTAACTGTAAACAGTTTTGAGAAACAAACTGGTAAAGGATAGACTGATGAAATAAGATGAAATCTGAAATGGAAAATATTAAATCTCTTCACATGGTGTCAGGCATTAATTCAAAGCACAAAGAAGCTTACTGCTAGATCTCTGCACTGAATTAAGTTTAAATACATTTCTCCTTTGTCTCTGTTTTCTAGAGACTTTCTGTGTCTGTGTATGTGCTGAACTGTGACAATGCAAGTTGATACATTGCTGAATAGGTAAGACCTGTGATACCTACCACTGTCCATTGTCCTCATCCCAGCTGAATATGTATGACTGTGATCTTCAGGAAGACTTCATAAAACTCAAACCTTTTCTGTTTATATCCCAGCTCTATCTGGGAAAAGTTTCACATTTAGCTAACTCTAAAATACATTATATTCCAGCTTCCCAATTATTTCCAATTTTCTGTCTTTACAGTTTAAATGCTTACAATGTTATTCAGATTCTTGAGAGGGAGAAAGACTTTCTTCAGTGTCCTTACATTGTATTTTATCAGATGTCTGAGAAAAATGGCTAAGAATTGAGTAAGATGGTATCTTGGTTCAGTTTGCTTTACTGACATCATCTCTTCTCTTTTTTTTTTTTTTATTCTCTCTTTTTTTTTTTTTTTTTTTTTTTTTTTTTTTTTTTTTTTTTTTTTTTTTTTTTTTTTTTTGTCCCATGGCTTTCTATTTATCTAATCCAGTTATTTGTGCACCTTTTAGTTCAATATATCTATCCGGAGGTATTCCTCCTTGAAGCTTTGAGCAGTAACTGCCTTTTACTGTGTCTCTACTTTGCATCAGAGTTAGAGCCAGTAAAATGATTAGGGGACTTGAGAACCTAACATGTAAGGAGATGTTGAGACCTCCAAAAGGTTTAACAACCAAAAGAGAAAGCTCAGGTGCATTTTCTCAATCTGTATAAATACATAATGGGAGAGGCATTCAGGAAGACAGAGCCAAACTCCTCTCAGTGGTGCCCAGTTAAATACAGATTGAAATACAAGAAACTCTACTTAAACATAAGAAAAACACTTTTGTTACTGTGACGGATGTAAAACATTGGAGCAAGTTCCCCAAGAGACTGTTGAATCTCCTTCCTTGAAGATACACAAAACCTGACTGTACACAGCCCTGATCAACCTCCACTAGCTGACCCTGCTTTAAACAAGGGGGTAAAACTAAATGATCTCCAGAAGTCCCTGACAACCGAAAACATTCTGTGATTCTGTGATAATTTCCACAACAGATCTTTGGTCCTTAACGAGTGGTCTGAGCAATTTTTGCAATATATGTGTCTGTGTACCTATATATTTATATGCATACACTTAGTATTAAAGATGGCTAACTTACATGCATTCTATTTTTTTAATTGGAAATGGTGTTGACTGTTAAAGCTTAGGTAATTTATTGATCAGATTAGTTATATTATTCTCATTGCTATAGTTATTTTTAGATTTTTGCTTCAACTTTGAACACTCTGGATGGGATTAATTTTGTACACTCTTTAAAAAAATTAGATTACTTCCTTCTGGAGACCCCTACTTACCTCCACTACTGTAGATAGTATGTCAAACACTAATCTAGATAAAATATATGGGGCTTTTTATGACTAAATATGACTAAAGTTAGGGAGCTGAATTATTCCTATATATCTCCCAGAAAGAAAAAAAAAAAAAAAAAAAAGAAAAAATTGTCGTAAGTTAATTAATTATTGTTTAACTCAAAAGACAGATTCATTAGTGTTAACTTGGAAACATAAGGAAATACTTTTGGAGGTGCAGCGTGAAGTAAAATGTTTGTCATCTTAAAAAAAAATGAAAAAAACCCTTTACATGTAATTTTTAACACAATGTGGCATAGGAGGTGCATTTCTTTATAAAATAGGATATAACTCTTGAGACATTTTTCTTGTCAGATAGAAAAACCCCAACTCTTATGGAGGTATGGGAAAAGAGAATTTTAATTAACTTTAAGCTGTGTGATGGTTTGCACTTGATAGCTTGACTTTTAATTTCAGTGGTTACTCACAGAACACACTGCATTTGCTCAGCCATATGACATCTTATTTCTATTACAAAGACAAAGTTACATTTTCTTTTACAAGGTCAAATTTCTGAGGAGCAGAACTGATAAAATTGGTTTGGCATCAAGCACTAGAAACTATCATGCTGTGGTAACCAGCAGTACTAAAATTCATCTGTTTGTAACATAGCTGATAATCTGTGTACTGCAGTGACTGAAGTTGTTCACAGCTTACTTACAGACTTTACTATTTAGTAGTGTAAAATAAAAATCCTGCAAAGAATTTTCCCCTTCACACAGAAGAAATCTAAAAATTTTATGTATTTATTTATTTTTAAATAATAAAATAGACTGTGCTAGTCTCTATCTGATGTAACCCGAAACTGTTTAGATTTTATTCTTGGGATTTCACAGGCTTCTCTTATTTAGAAAGAATTTCTGGTCTTCGTATGTATTTTAGAATCTTATATCTATTAATAAAGGGAACCTTTAAATGTTGTTATTTGCCTAAGCTTCTGCACAGATGGCTTTTTNTTCAACTGAACTTCTTCCTTTAAAAGATCAGAATCTTTATAAATTTTTGGATTTTGTTTTTTCGGAGGGAGTGGTGGAGATTTTTTTTTTTTTTAATTCTTAGATGTATAAGTGTGTTCTTGTACTTAATCATTAAAACTAAGCTGTTTAAGCTATAGGCTATTATGGCTACTATGGCTAAAGAATAATAAGATCCTACCCATAGTGAAATAGAATTCATAACCAGAACTTTTACTAAAGAGATATGAAAATAGTACAAAGTCTGTTAAAATCATTTGTTTCTCTTTTACTGCTGAAATTTATACTGAATAAAAAAAAAACTCAGGAAAATTCCAGTTCAGTCATTTATGTTCTCTATGGACTGCAGCTTTGGTCCTACAGTACTAATTGTGACATAAAAGGATGACAAGTCCTGCTATAACCACAGAAAATTATTTCAAGTGTTTCCTAACAGATCTCAGGTTCTTCTTAAAACTCAGTTAATTGCTACTTTAGTACAGTAGGTTTTGGTAAATCTCCTTCCAATAAAACCCAGCTATTAGTCTGATTTGTCTTATTTCTACTTGCTTTTAATCAGTTGAGAGGAGTGGGCATCTAGTGGTTCCCCTAGGAGATGACACAGCCCACCCGATACAAATGGTTCTCTTTAAGTGAATCTGTCTCTCCAGTAACTGTGCATATATGTATATAAATATATGAACTTAAAGTAATGAAGTATTTAGAGTCATATTGTAAATTTAAACAATACAGTCAGTTGTCTATGCTTAGGCATTGTTTTTGAAAGCTGGTATCTAAGTGCCTCTTACAGTCAAAGTAAGTTTAGCCTTCTACGCAAATTTTCATACAGCACCAGCTCAAGGCATTGGAGTGTCAGGATATCCTGCCTGGGTAGCATCTTTTGGTCTGAGGTCTTGGGTTTTCTACATTGGTCTTTTGTCATACCTGCCATCTCTGCTGTGGATGCCTCATATACAATCTACAGAATTTAACAGTGTATTCTAGAGTAGACATGAATATTATGTGAGCACAGTAGCTGTATAGACTCTATGACTGGATTTACTAGATCTCCATTGACCAGCATGGAAACTTTGACACTTAATACATGTGTAAACACCAGCAATGCAGATCCCTACATCTACATGGCTACTATCTGGAGATAAATCCAAATATAGAAGTGCAATTCAATTCTGTATCAGCAACAATTCATAGCTATTATACATCACCTGAGATATCCTGTCTAGCCTCCAGTGCCTGTTCCAGAATGGCACAAGTTTACTGTAAATCCTAAAACACATCTGCCAGCCCCTTGCAGTTAGTTGCCTGGGATACCCTAGTGAATCTACAGTAACAACAGTTGTCCAACTATAGGTAACCCAATTGTGTGCCATTTTAAAAACAATTTTTAGGTGGTTAAAATAAGGTAAGATTAAACTTAGCAAATGTTATTTAATTGGGATTGAATTTAGCCATCATGAGTAATGCAGGGATCTCAAATGTTTATCAGTTATATCTACGGGAAATAAATACATCAATACGTTTTGCTGGTTTGGGATGTTGAGGCTGAATTCAGATTCAATTTGGACTCCTGGAGACATTTTAGATGCATTTCAAAATCATTCCTGACCCTGAGTTGACAGTCCAAAAGGATACCTGTCCCTCATAGCTAGTATGATGTATGCTGTACAGAACTTCTATCTAGACATCCATATCCTTATGTTCTCAGACTGAGCTGTTGAAATTTATTTACAATAAAATATTTGAGACTAATTTGGAACATCTAATGATAGCAAGTACAATGTCTGCTCAGTTAATTTTGCCATGTTAATGTCACAGAACCTGTTGGATTTCCTTTAACTGATAATGCATTTCATTAAATAGCTACCACACTAGTTATATTTTGAGTTCAAAAGCCAGTTACAATTGTTACAAATTTTTAGATTTGAAGACCAGGAGAGATTATCTCATCTCATCTCATCTCATCTCATCTCATCTCATCTCATCTCATCTCATCTCATCTCATCTGTTCTCCTCAGTATCTCAAACCCAGAGAACAATATTGGGTTAACTTTTAATATTTGCTTAAAGCATATCTTTCCAGAAATGTGTCCATCTAACTTTTTTTAATGGTCAGAAATAAAGAATCGTTCAGTCACTTTATGCCCTTTTTCTGTCTTGACAGTCAAATAAAAACTGAAAGTTTTAATTTCAGTTTAAAGGAGTCAGCTTGTGCTTAATATTACTTTCCACGACAAAGTAAAAAGCATTTTAGAACTTGCTCCCTGTAAATTTCTGTACATACAGTAATCAAGGTCTCTTTTTACCAGTAATTCAAGTCTGTCAATCTATAGCTTCCATGGTTGACTATCTCAGGGTGTGAGTTAATGTATGATCCTGAAAAGTGTGGGGGTTTTTTTTGTTGTGGTTTTTTTTTTGTTGGTTTTCTTTTTTCTTTTTTAATCCTGTGTTGAAAATGCTAAGCAGACATTCCTTTTCTTCAAAATGTCTGACCCTCCTAAGTACATATGAATACAGTTGATGAAAAGACCACTGTAGAGCTTCAAGCTTGTAATCGAGACTGACTTATAATATTTAAAAATCCTCAGAGTCAAAAGACTATTTTTATGATTTTGGGAAACTATGCTTTACCTGTCTACCTGCCTGCTTTCCAGACTGCTCCTTCCTTGCTGAAAAATGCAATTTGTGGCACATTGAGTTACTGCAAAATGGCATTCGAATACTCATTAAGAAGTACTGAGTATGCTTTGACTACACAAAATAACACTTAAAAAATGAAATATAAAATACAAAAAGTGCTTTAAAATTTATGAATATCTATATCATGCACAACTGCATACAAGTTTTATAAAAGCAAAAGATCTTTCTGAAGGAAACAAGAAAGTTAGTTTGATTTTCTCCCACACCTATTCTTTCGACAGAATAGCAGAGAAAAGAACTATTCCCAAATTTGACAGCTGAAAGCTACTTTGGCATAAACGGTCACTTCATTCCAGATCCCTCCTACAGGAGTAATGCTAGTATGAGTTTCAGTAATATTTTATGGTCTGAAAATCACTGGTACAAGACTGCAGCAGAAAAGTCCATTTCTAGAAACAGAAATAAGAGCTACCCAAAGGCACTGATACCTTATATAGTGACTTGATTGGGAAATGCTGAATTTTGGGGCAGAAAGACCCAATGATATGAGGCTTCAAACCACTCATCTCTGAAAAATTACTTGATAACTCATAATTCACCTGCAAGAGTAGAAGGATGTCTAGAGTTAAATTTCTACTAAGCCCAGCTGTGAGAACACTGTTCATTTTACTCAGCTTACAGGATTCCTATCATTCAGTCAAACGGCAGACAATACGTATAAATTTAGAACAGGTAAAAGTGTTAATTCGAAACTGGAAATGCTTTTGTTGATGGCCCTTTACTTACGCTGCTGTTGCTTGCTCAAAAAAATCAAGTACTCATAATGGTAGTAGCGCTTGTTATCTGGTGGGAGATAACTTAGATTTGTGACTAAGTGAAAATGAACTATTAAATTATCTTGTTCAAATCTCTATAAAAGCATTTAAATTGTTAATTATGCTAAAAGACTACTTCAGTATTTATAACCAATCCTGCATTCATATTCCTGTACTTGATGATAAAGACTTCTTGTATAACCGGATGATCTACATCCACTCTCTTCAGGAAAGCAGATAAGCTTTTTCACGTCAAAACACTCAATTATAAAGTTAATCATGTTGCTTAAGTAGATCTTTTAAAGAGAAAAAAAAAAATAAAAAAAAGAATTACATTTCATCTTGAAAAAGAAAATCTTACACATAAAATAGAAAACAGACGTGATTTAGGAAGAAAGTAATTTGACAGTTCAAGGTAATTAATGAGCTTCTTATAGTCTCTAATGATGAAAATGACTACAGTACCCAGAAAAAAAAAAAAATCTTTAATATGCTATATAATCATGACAGATAATGAAAAGCTGCTTCTGAAACATATGCAATTAGTAATTTTGGTTTCACTTCTGTTCACGGATTTGCGCTTCCCAACAGTTAACAAAATAATAATGTAAAATAAATATGCATAGCAGATCTGGATTAAAAAATGTGTTCTTTTTTTCTATTAAAATAATTTATTTTCCCGGATTTTTTGTATTTTCATTTGCATATAGATACAAGAACACAAAACCAAATGGAGTAAATGTGGAGTCTTCCCTAAGAATTTATTTACTTTATTAGAAAGGAAGATTTTTTTTATTTTTTTTTTCCGCAAGGCAGCTGAACTGGATAATTGGGGGTCATATTACATTCAGGATTTACTTATTTCATGTGGTGTGGAATTTTCTCTAGGGAAGATGGAGGAAAATATTCCAGAAATTTATTACATCTGCCTTTCCTACTCACTTGCAAAGTTGTGGCATGGTCTGAATTTCAGATAAAACTGTTGTTATTTTTGGCAGTTGTGTGAGCTTGAATCTTGTAAATGAATTGTGAAGTGGCAAATTAGTTGGAAGTGAGAGGTAGGAATACAAAAATGAATTAAAGTGAATTAGGAATTACCAGAAAATATATGAAAAAGTCACACTGCATATTTTAGACATATATTTGTGATCTATGCAGGGGGCTGGAGAGAATTGGAAGGAAAAAAAAAAAAAAAGAAAAAAGCAGACACTTGTAACCTAGAAGGAATCAAAGCAGGGTTGGGGCAAATGTGTGATGAAAAAAACATTCAGAATGGAAGGTTTTGCATATTGATTCAACACAAACAATTCAGTGCACCCAAAAGGGTATGTATTCAAAAGTTAGTGAGTTATAGATTTTATATGTGCTGAAAAAAAGAGTTGGAAAAACAGTTACAAAGAGAAATTTCTGAACTAAAAGTCCAAGAAACAGTACGAGCGCAGAACATTCTCCAGAAGAATTCAAAGTCCGCATTGGTTAACTCATACATATCATGCATCATAATGTTTTCTGTCCCCAGTGAAGAACTTGTTTTGCTGGCATCTACCCTCTGATTTCATTTGCATACTCCTGGCATTCCAGCAGTATGTGATTAGATTACATAAAAATAACAATTATCTGCTAAGCTAAATGGATGATGCAAATGAGACACCAGTTTAGGTTGATGTACCATACAGTTATGTTGTTGAAGAAGTAGCTGCAAATTCATCACTCTAAAAACTTCAGGGAATGAAAAAATGCATACTACAGCAATGTTGGCAGTGATTACACTTGCTGTAAAACTGCAGCCGTATGAGATATTGTGGTGTAAAATAAAACTAAAGGAAAAGCTGTTTCATAGCTGTTAGATATCAAAACCAGGAATGACCATCTAGCTGCTTAATAAGGAATTGTATGAACTTTGCATTGTTTAGGGGATCAGTTATTTTGTTAAGAAAAAAAATAAAGGCTTTCCCTAAGATGTAGTCAAAGGACATTTAACATGGGCAAAGAAAACCATTAAAAAAATTAAACTTATGTTCTTACCGGGGAAAAGCTGCCACAACCACCGGCATTTCACATAAGAGCAAAGAAGCTCTATTCCAAGACTACTGAAAACCTTAGCATGGCTTTTGGTAGAACACCATGGCTCTAGCCCACAGAAGGAAAACAAATAAGTCTTGTGGAACTGGATAAATCCAGAAAGTTGGGATAAAAGGCATAAGAAATCTTATAATAGGGTCCTGTGGACACAACTGAAGTTGGGTATTTTGAGATGGTAAGCTGAAAACAGGGAGGATTATAGAAACGAGGATGAATTTGAAGACAGGTGAAGAAAAAGTAGCAATGATGAAAAATAATTGAAAGGTATAAAATGTATAAACAATAGTAACAGGGCTCAAGAACTCTAGAGAAGAGCACAGACTAACCATAGGGAAATTGATTATATATTATCTAAGGACTAAAAACCTTTATCCTATAAATTCAGACTTTTATCACACTAAACTGAACAGCAGAATCTGTATTCTTTTCTGTCAGTCACACTGTCATGGTTTGGGCCAGATCAGTCAATGACAAGATGACAGGTGCTCCCCCAACCTCTCACTCCAAGGAGGGAAATAAAGAGATTTGTGAGTTTAGAGAGAAACCTAAACAACTTCATTAAAATTTTATTAATAGAATAAGAAAAAAAAATAATGAAATAGAATTACCACATCAGAGNAAAAAATAACAAGTATTAAAAAAAAAAAAAAAAAAAAAAGTATCAAACTCCCAGGAAGATATCACCAGCAGGCACTGGGGAAGTCCCAGACTGGATTCAGCAACAGATGGGAACTGGATTCCAGATCTGTCTTCAGGAATGCATGGATCAGCATCAAAGGCAGACAAACTGACAGGATGTTCCTCAGACCATTGATTACTGAACAAAAAGTTTAATTGAAGAAACAAACCATAGAAGAAGAGCTGACCCTTTAATCCCACAGCTTTCATACTGAGCATGGCAGCTAGAATGGAATACCCTATTGGTCAGTTTGGGTCACCTGATCTGTCCATGCCTTCCCACAGCTGCAACTCCTCCACAGGATAAACAACCAGGTCAGCTGACCCTGGTTTGCCAAAGCAACAAATATAAGTAAGAGCCTCTGTCACTGAATAGGAAGTTGTCTCTGTTCCACCCCAAAGCAGGATGCACACAATCTTTTTTTTCAGGCACAATTAAAATCTGTTTTGGCACTTTTTTCTTCTGTAATAAATATGTAGGTATAGATGTCTACGTGTGTGTATATGTGAACTTCCTTCCTCAAGACTGCATATGTTTATGATATATATACTTTAAGATTCATTTGGCTACAGTTAAATACACATGTAATGTTTACTCAGCAAACAAGTTATGGGAAGTCTAAAGGTTTCCAGGGCTTTTTATATTTCTTGACTTGGTTCAGGTAAGCATATTTTAAAATAGAAACAGAAATTATTTTGACAAGTATCCTTTAAAAATAAAGAATAAAAAAAAAATTCCTAAATGTTGACCAAATTTGCTTATAGAGACATATAAACGGGAATGTGGATTCTGGGAAGAGTTCTGCTTTCAAGAACATAAAAGAACACTATAATTACCAAATAGCCTTTTTCAAGATATACCAGATCTCATGCAGATACTTTCCTCTCTTTTTTTCATTAGTTGTTAATAATTACATATGAAAAAAAAAAAATATGTGGGGAAGAAATTTTGTCCGTAAAATGCATTGGTTTAAATGCCTATCTTAAAGTTAGAAAGAAAAAAAGATTAAAAAGAAAAAAAAAAAAAACCAACCTACGGGCCAAGATAAAATTTTTGACATACTAAAATAATCTAATAACTAGTGAATTGATAAGGAAAGATGCTTAGCATGATGATTTTGTCTTCATAGACTTAAAAAAAAAAATAAAATAAAAATTACTGTTTTGAGTTTCCTTTCTTACCCTAGTGCTTCTTTCTTATTTTCCACTTATCTACTGCTGTTGTGATGATACCATCCTAAACATGTCTAACAATGACTGCACTTTTTTCTTGCTTCTACCTAAAACTCATCTAAAAAACAAAATAGTAATGCTGTAATCACTTTTTTTTTTGTTTTAATTTGAAAGTCAGACTTATCTGCCCCTAGGCTAAATTGAAAATTACTATTGTTTTCCAGTTGAAAATGGGTCAATATTTTACAATTGTGTACACTTAGTTATGCATTTTTAAAGAATTTTGCACAGCATAGATCAATGTAAAAGGCAGGGTTAATGTGAAGAAGTGTTTTATAATTATTTATTTTAATTAAGCTCAGGGAGGTGTTAATTTGGGGGGGGGGCTGATTTCAGGTTTCTGGTTGTTTATGTTTTTAATTTTTTGTCACATTCTACTGTGTGTTAATGTTTAATTGATAAATTCGCTTTTTCTACAATCATAGTAATGAAAGTTTCTCCTGTGAACTCTGTAGCAAAAGAAACATCTCACTACTTTCAGCTTAGATGTTTGTATGAGGACTTAAAAAGGAGATGAGTTCTCTTTCAATGTTTCATGTAAAGGGAATCGGAGGACTTAAGTATCCCATCTCACCAGGCATTCAGCAATACATAAAAAAGCATGGCTTAAATTACCTTTTAAGTATACAACCCCTCCCTGATACTGAGATTATTTTTAATAATTTATGATTCAAAAGTTATTAACTATGTTGCTGGCAGTTTAACTCCCCTTGAATTAATTATACTTAATGCTAACAGAGTAAACTTCTGATCATCTTCCTGGATTAATTTTAAAGGTGGTGACTTCCGAGGGCAAGACAAAATATTCAGTTTACTTACTAGTCACTGTCAAAAGAACACCTAAAGTTTGTTCCTTGCAATGAGGTGTGGTTTCTGATTTACTTCAAAGAAAACTACATGCAACAATAACACTGTCTACCACAATGGTCTCTGCGATTGCCTGGTTTTACTCCAATCAATGTCATGGAAGGTTTCACAGCTGACTCTGATGGGAGCAAAAATTAGACCGCTGAACATTTAAGAGAATGACACCTTTTATCTAATAATATATATAATTTTGAAAAGGATTTAAATTGGATTCAGTTAAGATAGAATTTAATCAATCTCATTCTTCACCAGTCCAAAGAACTACAGAACACTGATTCATAATACATTACAAATGTTTGCTTCTTGTATTTGAAATTGCTATCAAGATATCCAGAACAAGTATCCTGAAATCATTCCCAAGGATGTTCCACTCTCAAGGATGTTCCTTCTTTCATGAAAGCTTTCTGTAACATAAACAGGGACATTTTATTATCATCACGTTTATAGAGAAATGGAAAGTTTATATCTAGTATGAATTAAAATTATTTAGGAACTTAGTAGGATGTTGTCTATAGAGTTGAAATATTTATTAAAAAAAAACCAGTCCATAGATATATTTTCATTTTCATAGTTTCAAAGCTTAAAATGGTGGAATTGTTAGTAGAATAATTTACTGATATTCGGATCTTTCTGCACTCGCATTATTGAATATAAAAGATGAGAGGTGAAGAAAACCTTCTAGCATTGTTAATAGGACTTTGTGGAAGGATTAAAGCTTAAGCATTTGCTTATTCACCTCCATGGCAGCAGAAACTCTTCCATTTTAAGAAGACTGAGAACCATATAGGTTTTTGACTTTTAGAAGCTGAAATGGGAAAAACTTCTCTTTCATGTTCTATCATCAGGTGGAGGAAGATACTTCACAAGTGGAAAACTACCCACGGCCCTATTTGTACTCTTCTAAATAAAACATGATTTCTAGTTACTCAGCAAAGAGCTCAACTAGATTAAATAAACACTTGTGATACATGTGTGAGGTATTCTCACCGTAAAGTGGAAATTTAAGTAGGTCAAATAAACGTTACTTCAGAAGTGTAATTTTTCCACACTTAACTTAGAAGGAGTTTATAGTAGTCAGCTCAGATGTAGATAATAATATAGTACAGCATACAGTTAGGTGAAATTAATCCCCTCCTCTGTCTCCAGATTTTAGCTGCATCCACCATCTGGTTTGCTTGAAAATTTGTTCAGCCACTGAAAAAATGTACATCAATGGATTCCATTTCCATCTCCTCTTCATGAACATTATGTTATTTTTCTGTGTTTGTGAGAACATTAGGAGCTCTCAAAATGCATAAAACTCACTTTTGGGGATCAAGCTACTTTACTACTAATAAAAGTTCTCTCTGACTATGAACTGACAGAAATGCATTAAAGTCTGGTATATGGCTACACATTCTTACACAGAAACAGATCTGAGGGTATTTCATTCCCATAAACTGGACAAAGGATATAGACTCAAAAGGCCTTTGCACAGATAAGAGAAGGTCAGAGCTACTCTGGGATGCATGGAGATGATGCAAATATTACAATGGCAGGGAAAAATTTAACATCTATTACTCACAATGACATTGGCTCGTGATAGTAATAGCAGCATGTGGAAGAATTGCCAGCAAATGAGTAAAGCTGAAAATGAGACACACAGGAGGTGTTTTGTAGACTCAAGTTAGGTTGCTACTGGAAGACCAAAAGATGATAGCCTGAAATGTGGTTTTACTCCCTTTTTTTCATCCAAATAGTCTTTTTCAGGTTTTGTTTTTTCTTTTAATTTCTTGCATCCGCTATTTGTCTAAAAGGTCATAGAACAACATGAATAAAACTTCAAAGGCACCCAAAAGATATTATAGACAATCCCCTTTTCAAAAGAGGATCAAAATACCTTTCAAATCATTCATTTATATTGAAAGGTACATTTTAAAAGAGAAATCTCCCATTCTAATTCTTTTGCATTACATATTGATAGACACATGTTAAAACCTGCATAAACATATAGACATACATACATAAACACATATATGTACACATAAATATATTGCACACCTTCTTTATACTCTGTAGCAACTATTAACCTACTCAGATACTCCTGATATTGTACTGGCAAGATCAAACAGTGCTAGTAAACATGAATGGTTTTACCTTTTATTATTTTAAGGAGACTATTATAAGATTCAGGTTTTTCAAAACTTGTAAATATAAGCTCAACTGCAATCAAAGGCATGTGTGTTAGATCTAGGTATCAAAACAATTTTGCTAGTAGAAAATGATGAAAGTTGGGTAGATATCAAAAGCTGAATATTTATTTAGATGAATTTGAACCTCACTTGCTGTTCTCTTATGCTGTCAAATACTTCCCAGCAGTCTCTTGTCAGCATCCAGTATATAGATGGTTCCTTTGCCAGCCTGTTGGGATTGCACCCACTTCCCTCATGTTGAGGCTTATCTTAGTGCCGCTGCTGCTGCTCTGAGTCAGTTGGAAGCCTTGTCTAGCTCTAAATCCAAGAATTAAACCAAACATGGCAAGCTGTTACAGGACCACCACACTGGTACAGAAGTATGCATAACTCATGCTATCACAGGAACCCTGCCAATGCAGTTGTTATTTTGAAAAATATCATTTGAAAATAAAATACTAGTGAAAGCTAAATTATATTAGAATACTTAGGAGTTTTAACAGAGATGTAACTTTGAATGTTTTACATTATATTGCAGGTGACATTGGTTTTGTAAACTTGCAGTACTTGTTTGGTTTTTTTTTTTTTTTTTTTTTTTTTAATTTCCATTATTCCCATGGGGATATACTTGCTTCCCAACCCCCATGTGAACAATAACAAAAATCCACAGCTAGGTGAAAGGTTAAGCATAGGACAAATGGATTTCTGCATCAGTGTCCTAAGGACAACTTGATAGAGCAAATTCTTCACAATCCAGCCACAGAGTAATCGATACTGAGTAGGCAGACGTTCTTACAGAGCTCATAGAATATAGAAAGAAGTCAAGATTTAAAACCCCTCCTTATTGGAATAGCTACATCTCCCCCTCAAAAAAAAAAATCCTTTTTTATGCGTGGTTTTTTTTTCTGAAATTGCAGTGTCTGACTTGCCTGAACACATCGGAGCTACCTACCTTAGTGAATACAGGTACTGGAAAAACAATGTGTAAAATGTTAGCAACTTCTCCTTAAGATGTATCTTGTACTTAATAACTAGTTCACTGAATTAAGAAAAACAAAACTAACCAGAACTTAATTTTCTAAATAATATAAACATTTTGTGAGAATGATTTAATTAGCACAATTATGAGCCCCAAGGATTTTTAGTTTGTGAAAGTGGACATCTACCTGATTTAGAAGTGTGTTTCTATTAAACTGCTGTGCAAATTAGATAAGCAATTGCATATCTGGGGATAAAGTTGTGTCACAGAGCAGTGGAAATAGCGTTACAGTTGTGCTTGAATTATAATAGGATAAGGGGGAAAAAAAGTTGGGCTGAGCTGTTAAAAAAATCAGTCATTACAACTTAGTTCAACAAAAGTATTAGGCAATTCAGGAGCCAACCAGCTCTTGCTTTCAATGCCTGAAAACAAAATTGTTATTCTGCGAATTTCAGTTTAGGTTTGAAGGCAATTAAATCTGTTAATAAATCTATTAAATGCAGCATGGGAGTTCTTTAGGGACCAAAATATTTACACTTAAATATTTAAGTTCAGAAGCATTTTATTCATATGTGCACAATTCAGTGCAGTTTCTGCCTATATCTAAAACTGCAGTGATATCAACAGACAAAGTATTTCTTCACCTGTGTGGCCCTGAAGATTGATCTGGTCATCATTAATTAGACCACATCTTGAAAAACAGACACCATACAGTATCACATGGGAAAAAAAGGAACAATCCAGTTTATTTAACTAACATGTTGTGGGTAGCCTGTTCACCCAGGATACAGCATTCCAATTTTCTCTCAGTACAGTCTACAACCAGGGCACAATTCTTCTGTAAAGAGCATCCTGCTTATCAAGTTACTGTATTTCACACAAAAAGTTAAAATATCCTAGAGGCAGCAGAGCTCAAATTCTTTCCCTGTTGGTGTTTCTCCACTTTGAAATTAGATAGTCAGGACAACAAGAGTTTAAAAGCAGGCTATTGCCCTAAAATGTATTGTAAAATAAAGTCAGGCAAAAAAGTAAAAAAACTCAGAAAGCCATACATGAAGAACACATAATAGCTCAAAATCATACATAATCATTATATATTCAAAGCTTCAAAATAATGCAAATATTATTAGAAATCCCCTGAAGAAATAACCAGAAGTTTGGTGATTTTCTATTCTTTCCCTGACCTTTGTTTACAAATGCTACTTACTGGAAGAGTGGTGAACTGTCTCTGAAATAGCTCTGCACTGCAGTGTGAAACAGATGTGGGGCTTTGTCATTTGCTTTGCATTTCTTGAGGTTGTCAGCTTGTGTGAGTTTTCATTTTCACTTTGGCTCCTCTATACCATCTTTTTAAAATGTGCGTTACTTATTTAGAACTTTTTAAAAATGCATGTCACTGAGTTGAAAAACTCCTCCAAGTTGATGGCTGTGAGAATTCAAACCAGGGGATAAATTCTAAGCCTAAACTATCTTCAACAATTTGGAGAATTCTAGGTGATCTGGGGACATAAACTGATTAATGTTTAGCTCTATACAATAAATATGGGGAAAAAGGATTTATTCCCACTGTGACTACTGTGTGTGATATAAGCAGGTTGTATGATAGTGCTAACTATATAGAGAGGGAAGAGAGAAGTGCAGATTTCACTCTATTTTATTCTTTTTAGACATGCTGAGAGCAGAGACCAGATTCTACCTACTTAAAAGGAAGTTAAAGGTGCCAGTGCTGAACTAGGTTATCTAAGCCACCCTGAGGAACTTCTTCAGATGAGTCTTAAATGGAGAAAAGGTTTAAAACTGCAAGTTATATTTTTTAGTTCCTGATTGTTTTATACAGTGAATTTTAAATGAAAATGAAAATTAGCAGAATTACAGTTACAACACTGCAAAACAATGAAAAATGTATGGCTAAACTGGTAGGCATGTGAAAAACAAGAGTGTGATCCAGAAGAGCACTTAGGGTTTTAAATCGCTCAGTGGATGTGGAAGTTCAAGAACACCAGGCAGAAGTCTACTTGCTAATTTACTAGGGTGACTTTGACCCCCATCATGCTTTACATCTCCAATTAAAACTTTTCTGGCATCTAAAATTTTGCTGTAGTAATTCTGCACTGCACCCATCTGTGCATAACATGGGTTAGATCAGCAGCCGCCTCCTATGAAAAGGCATAAAATAGTCGTCCCTTCATACAGCCTGCTGGAAATGTGCAAATATCTCACCAAACTTAGGGCATGCCTCACTCACTCAGGCTACTGGCCAGGACAGAACTGTAACAATATAGTAATTAAAGCACTTGTTCACAAAGTGGGAGCTTTAAGTCTTTCCCACTAGAAGATGATTTTGATTTTGCAAATTGTCTTTAGACTGCTCTACTCTCCTCACAAGTTTTTGGAAGCTAAAGCACTGGACTGTGAGAAATATAAAGCTCTCAATTATATAATCAACCATCTTCAATCCTCTTCTGAGTGCTTACTCAACTAGGATGGTAAATGAGGGCTGGGAATAGGCAAAAGAGCATTTTGTTCTTTGAGATGTTGCTGGAATATTTTCTAGTAGTTTTCTAAAAAGACAGGAAAAGTACACTCACTTTGTCATGACCACTCTAACTTCTAAGCTATCATTAAAAAGGTGGCTGTTAACCTTACCAGCTAGCACTCTTGTTTTATGTGGAAGACTAACACCTACCTTAACCAAAAGACCTTTCAATGAACTTTATTCCTACTATAGTTCTCAAAATAAACAGGCTAGCATCAGCAGTGGTAGGCAGGTTTAGAAATCAGGTGAAATGAATGGATTATTTTCTGGATCTTGGATTTTTAAACACGTAAATCTTTTTTATCTCTCTTTGCATTTTGGCTAGGGTAGACATCTCAATAAGGTGAGTGTTATAAATCTCAAAATTATTATTCCATATCCCTAATATAGCCTGTATTACTTGAGGCAATCTAAGTCAGCACTGGCAAAGTTCCTTTCCGTAGCTGTGCAATTCACTTTTAACCATTTAGGCTCAGATTCAACTCTTCTTTTAGTACCTAACTTGTTAAAAAAAAAAAAAAAAAAAAAAAAAAACAAACCACTTACAATTTATTCCCACTGCATTCAGTCCAGCTCTTCACATACATGGGAGCTGCAGAACCTTCAACAGAGCAATGGTTTTTGTTAAATTAAATCCCTAGAATTATAAACTGATATAATTTATTCTTCATTGCAGCTGTAGATCTTTTATCCAGAAAGCTTTTTAGTTTGTTAGGAATTTATACCACATACCTAGTTTTGAAGGAAAACATAAAGTTTTAGTTTAGCTCTTCTCTAAAAAAAAAAAAAATCACTGTTGTTCACATTGTTCTAATTGTTATCATAACTGCAGTTACAAAATCAACACAAAAGGACTTTGAAAAGATATTAAGATACTTGCAATGTGACCTTTTCTGCAAGCACTGGCTGAGACACAAATCAGAAACCTCTCAATTATATATGAATTAAAAAGCTCAACAAAATCATAATTATGTTGCTGATAAAGAACTGAATGCTAGCTGTGGCAAAGGTTAGCTTGTACCACTTCTAGTACATTTTTCAAGACAATTGTATTTAGTTTTCCATGGCAGTCAGAGAATAGCAGGCAGTCCAAGCAATTATTAATATCTCATAGGCTCTTTTTTCTAGATAAGCAGGTCTGTCATTGCAGCTGAATAGAAGCAACAGAAGGCAAGAAAAATAACAGGTCATTTGGCTACTTTGCAGAGTGATGCTACCGAACACTACCAGAGTATTGTTCTAAATCCTCATAACTTGGCAGTGAGTACAGAATTAGGACTATTAGGCCCAAGTCCTGCAAAATTTTGGGACTTTACAGTCATTTACATTTACTTTAATGTAAATACAGTGTTATTTACATTAAACTTTTTCAACAAAGCTGTTATAACAGGGTGTAGAGTCACATCAGTTCAAAGGAAAAGCTGAATAGGCTGTCAGAGAGTGATTAAAGAAAGTGTATTCCCAACTCTAGAATTATGCAAATAAAACCATTTTTAGCATTCATTGGGTGCATAAGATGTGTTTAAGGATAAAAATATGTCTTAATCCATAGAGAATTACTTCTGTAGAAATAACTGCCAAGAAGACATTTTTTAAAATATTCTAATTTATCCAATGTAAATTATAGTTAATCTATAAAATAAACCATGTATAACTAAGAATGTTCAGGGAATTCTATGTAGCTTGAAGACATCTAAACACTTTACCTATTTTTTCAGATTTTTTTTTTTTTTTAAAGTGCGCTCTTTAAAATTTAGGATAAACTTTCTAAAGAACAGAAGTGCTTACTTTCTTGGATGACGGAATCTTTTTTCTGAGTCTTCTCATGTTTTTTTCATTGACAGGGTTGGATTTCAGTTCATCATAAAATAATTGGTTAGCATGATGTCTGCTGGCTCAGATGTGATCACTGAAATTAAAGCTAGTAACAAACAACTTTTATTAATCTCATTAATATAAATGTATATGAATGTCAAGTTTTATGTTTTGAATGTAATACACAGTTCAGTGTTTGCAAAGATGAAAATGAAATGTGAATAATGCCCACTGAGGCAGAAAGGAATGTTTTAATATACAGTCAGTTAACATCTTGTTGACAGCTTCCTAAGCCCCAAAGAACTCTCAAGGTGGAGCTAAGACAAAAAAAAAAAAAAAAAAGAAGAGATGGCCCACCCAAACCTAAGCCTCATGAGGTTTTATGTGGCATAAAAAGACTGACACTGATGATGAACCTATTGTATTATGAGCCGGATACAAAGAAAAAGAGACATCTTATGAATTTAAGGGGGTTTTGGCTAAGAATTTTTATTTTTTTCCCCCAGCATATTCATCTGTTTCTTGATAGTCTTGTGAATGTCGGTAATCTTGGTATTTTTGTAAATACCTATGCCTTGCAGAAGAGCTGGGCACTTCAGAAAGGAATTAAAAATAATCTCTGTACAAAATAATAAATCAGTAAGAAACACTAAAACAAATGTGTCTTAAAGCCTTTTGCTCCAGGGGCTAGGTGACTAACTGAGCTTCAGTATTTTTCTTATGTTGATTCAGGATTCACATGTCACAGTCTTAGGTTAAAAGTCCTTCACAGGACTGTAGAAGTTGCAGAGTTGAGCCAAAGTTTCAAGTGTTTCATGGTATTTCTTATTCTTATTTCCTCATTCAGACCAAACAAATATTTAAGAATTTTCTTTAAAGAGACAGCTTCAAGGAAAGCGTCTTCCTCACCCATACCTGGATCAAAACTGTGTCAGGCAGAACAGAAATTTGAATCACAGTCTCAGCACGGATGTCATTCTGCTTTAATGGGCTGAGCAGGCAGATAGAGGAAATTTCAGTCTCTGAAACCAAAAAAGTTTAAACATCTGAAATTGGGAAGTTTTCTGAGATGATCGTCCTTGACTGCATTTGCCATACATATGTAGGGAAACTAATTCTGTAAAACTTGTTTAGTTAGGAACACATGAGCTGAGGAGACATTTGTGATCATGAATTTTAGATTCATATATGTAAGGTAAGTAAGGTAAGGCAAGGTATACATAAGTATTTAGAATCTTAAGCCCTCTATAGAAAATCTTTGGAGATATAACCTGTGGCTAATACATATCTCAGGTTTCCTGGAGAGTATTCTCCTATGCTAGTCAACCAGTTTTCCTTTCCATTACAGGCAAGAGAATGAAGTATTACAGAAGATTATTTTTTTTTAATTGCTCCAAATGAATCAATTAATACTTAAATTCCAAACAGTTTTCATCAGTTGTAGACCTTGAAAATTTTCATAACATTATTGCAGCTGATGATCTTTATGAGAGATGTCTAAAATGAGATTTGAGGTACGTTTTAAATTATAGATATTTTGAGGAAAATATGTCACTTTAAATGTTTCTGTGATTGAATCTGTGATTCAAGTTTCCTTGATGAAATCATATAATATCTGTAGAGAAAGTCAGTGCATGTACAGCTGTATTTCCAAATTATATAGGTCTTAAGGAAATATAGCATAGGTCCCATCGAATGTTAACACATTAAATTACATTTTAATTTTCAAATTTGATACCAGAGTTAAAACATGATATTTCAGGTTCTCTTTCTCAGGTTTTCCTTTGCAATGATCTTTCTTCATCAGAAAATACACAAGCAAATAAATAAGCATACAATCTATGCATATGCATTTACTTTAAGACTATATGTTTAAGACACTTAGTTTGCTGCCACCATAATGGTTTAAGAGTTTGAACCTTATCCTGATGATGCCAGGTACTATAAAAATGGATAGTCATATGCATCGGAAGTTCATATGTCCAAGCTGAACAGGTACTCCTGGGAAGCTGAAAAAATTTCCTTATCTTCTTACCCATTTTCTTATTTCCCTATCTACCTTTCTACTGTGCTGACAGGATAGATTCTTCAAGATAAAATAAACAATTATTTTTTCTATAAACAATTATACATCTATCTCATTATATATAGATATAGATTTTATAGATATAAATTTAGATATAGATGATACAGATATAGGTATATTGTTGGAGATATGCTTATGTTTTGAAGTTTTTGTACAAAAGTTTAGACATAGTATTGGATGGCGATAACATCCTGATATTACAATTATAATCTGATATTCCCAAGATCTGCATACTGTAGATATTAAATTCTCCTTTAAAACCAGTAGTTGTCTGTGTAATTATTAGCTTTGGCCCTGTAATTATATATATAGAAAAGTATACAAAATCAGACATAATTTCTGGGTTGATATTTATTTCATTAAAATTCGTACTTTACTTTTGATTGACAAATCACTTCATCCTACAAATATAAGAAACCATATGGGTTTTGTTTCTTTGGCTTTATTTGGTGTTGTCATAAATACAACAAAGAAAAATAAGAGTAATATAATTCCATTTTTCCCTGTTTGGAAAATGTATTATAAATGTTTGATTTTTTTATCAATGCTTGTTTGTAACTGTAGCGTTATTGACAATAAACAAAATTGAAGAAATTCTTAATCTCAGTGACTATTATCTTGTTCCTCTTGCTCATCATTATTTTGCTCTTCTGCCTCTAACATATTTTCAGAGTGAACTGACTCCTACTGAAGAGACTTTGAATTATGACAGCCTATTTCACCTGAAAATTGGAGTGAAGTTATAATAAGATTGATTCTATGGTATTGTCCTCTACAATCTAGAGAACTACACATTTTTTTTTCTGATAATAGATATTTACTCATTCATTTAAGTGATGTTATTACAGTTCAGTGTAGTTCAAAATCGCCTTACGCACAGATTTATCCTCTCAGCCAGAGATAATGAATTGACTGTAAGGAACTACGTACACATATAAAAATAAATTTTCTACTTTCAAACTAGGTAAGTGTATTGTTTTCAGCTAAGCAGAGGAAATTTTGCAAAATATAGCTGAGAAATAGCAAGCTGAAAATGTAAGGAAATTCTGAAACTATACTTTATTTTTACTATTCAAGGATTTTCTAAGCCAAATCCATTTGAAGCTCAGCCCGATACCCAAGGGCACAACTTGCCCATCCCAGATTTCCATATATCTCACATGACCATTTTTTAAGGACTGTTGGCAAATATGTTGCAAATAATTTTATAATAAAGGAGACTCTTTCAGATGTTCACAACTTTATCGTGCCTTTACTACTTAACCACACTAATGTCAAAAAGCAACCAGTCAATAAACCACATTAATGTCAGAAACCAATTCTCATTTTTACTTATCATGGCTAGAAATAAACATAATAAACATTTCAAACCTCCTGCAGGCTTTGAGATTGATTAATTCCCTTGCCACAGTTATTGCTCTTTGATTGTGCATCTCAATCCTTGCAATGTTTTTTTTGCAATTTTAATTTACTGCGGGTTGCCTTGGCTCAAAAATGTAGTGTTCTGCTATTGTCAATGGACTTGAAATGGCAGGTTGCATTCAATAGACCGATTGGGAAGCTGGTTTGATTTAGAAGTGATTACAAGTTTACATAAGAAATGGCAGTCTTCTGCATATACCATTGGGTTCAAAGGCGCATGATGCCTTGAGAAATGTGAACGCATATTCCTGCATTTTTTGTAAGTAAAAGTAATATTATTATGATTAGCTGTAAGTTTGAACCTGTTCAAGCCCTTGTATTACTCAAAAGTCAGAATAAATTACTGAAAGTATGGATTTGCCAAACACTGAACTTGCAGAAGAAACCAGGAGAAGAGCATTACAAAAGAGGACTGAAAACTAAGAAAAATAGAGAAATAGACTGAATAGAGATTATTTAGGGGAAAGAAATGCTTCTAAGACAAGAAGAAATAGGAAAAAAAGCTATATAACAGGGTGATGTGAAATATAATGTGGAAGAGAAATTATGTTTATATGATGTCATATAACTTGATTTCAGCAAGGAATTTCCACAATATCCTCTATTATCCTAATAGCAAAAATGATGAAGCATAGACTGGATAACTTGAAAATAAAATGAGTAGAAAACTAGCTAGACCATCATGCTCAAAGTGTGGTGATTCTTACTACAATATGTAACTAACAAAAGTCTAGCTCATAACTAGTGCCTCCCCTCAAGGATCAATACTTGAGCTACCACTGATTAATACAATGGTGGCACAGAGTGGAGTCTGAGCAACTTTGCAGACAAATACAGGGAAGCAGTCACTATGACAGAGGGTAGGGCTGCTCAACAAGCTGAAAAAAAGGATTGACAGAAATCTCATGAAGTTCAGCAAAGGCAAATGAAAAGTCACAAATTTGGGCAGGAATAATCCAATGCACTAGTACAGACTAGACACTGACTGCCTGGAAAGCAGCTTTACCGAAGGGGATGTTTGGTCCCAGGTAGATGAAACATAAGCCAGCAAAATATCCTTTTAGCAAAGATAGTTAACAACATCTTGAGTTGCATTAGCGTGACAGCAGTCTGTGAGTTCATGGGAATGTGGGAATGATTTTTTTCCCTCTCTTTACTACTTGTGAGGCTACATCTGGAGTGTCGTATCTGATTTTGAACTTCCCTGCACAAGAAGAAATTATATTGACATACTGGAGTGCATCCAGCAAGGAGCCACCAAATGTTCAGGGGACCGAAAACCATAAAGTAAAGGGAAAGGCTAAGTAGACTGTGTTTTGTTCAAACTTGGCAGGGCAGGGCGGGGCAGGGCAGGGCAGGGCAGGGCAGGGCAGGGAAGGGAAGG
>VXBJ01005052.1:62802-91670 GCA_013400055.1 Nycticryphes semicollaris
ACTTGGCGGGGCAGGGCAGGGCAGGGGAGGGCAGGGCAGGGCAGGGAAGGGAAGGGAAGGGAAGGGAAGGGAGAGATATTAATGCTAATATCTAATGGCATAGCCATAGGGTAAGAAGCAGTATACAATAGTTACAACACAGGATATTCTCACTTGATGCAGGAAAAAAAGTTACCACAAATATGGTTGAATACTGCAAAGGGTTTTTTAGAGAGGTATGGAATTTAGTGATACACAAACCTTGTCTGGGTGAAGCTGTCAACACTGTGGTAGAACCAGCTCAGCTTTGAACAGCAGATTTTTGGTGGGCTAACCTCGGGCAGTAGCCCACTTACTCTCTCTCCTCAACATGACAGAGGGAGAATATATGAGAAAACTGTTTCTGGTCCAGATAAAGATGGAGAGATCACTTACCAGTTGCCATCATGGACAAAAAAAATCTCACAAAAAAATATTCTTGCCAATTAAAATAGATTTGGGTGGTGGGGAAAAAATATAAAAAACTAAAGCATCTTCTCCGCCCTAACCCTCTGGTTCACAGGCTCATTTTCACTCCTTCCACTCTCATTGTGTCCTACAGTGGGTCCATTTTGGGACTGTTCCCTTCCAACTTAAGTTACTCTGTGATTCTGTGTTAATGGTAGGCAAATGGAAAGATGAAAAAAGGAGAATTAGACACACAGCAATAACACATTTATGATACAGGTGAATGTAAGGGAATATGAACAAGGAGGAAAGAAAAAAGGAACAGCTGCTCATCAAATTTGTGTCAGTATATATGAGAATTTCCAGTATTTGTTATAATGGAGAAATTATGGGAGTTCCTTTGTGCGTCTTTGCAAATATGTTTTTAAGAAGAAAACACAGACTTTAAAATATTCACAATTGCAATATTGAATATTTTTACATGGTATTGTTGATGACGCTTAAAGACATCTTCAGCGACTTGAAAGGATGGTTTGCAAGACTGATTAATGAATTGAAGAAGTAAATATATGTCTCTTTCACCATGAAATGAGAATTCAATGTGGAAAAAGTGCAGATGTATAGATATAAAGACGTACTTAAAATAATCAGTGACTTTTTGATTAATTCTCACAGGTTTAGTGCATCTATGTCTCAGGAGACTGTAACAGAACAATGTAAATCAGGAATCTAGTAACAAAGGAAAAAAAAGGGGGAAGTATTGTTGCAGAATAACTTCTTCATTGAAATGCCAGTATTGTCTCTTGATCTTTGGAAAAAATGAAAGCAATCAATCTAAAGTTTAAGTATCTATTTCCAGATTACACAGAAAGTATAGTTTTCATAAAATAGGTAATAGCAATGCTCTTCTTTAGCTTAGCTCTAGTCGCTACTGTGATTCCCAATTTCAAACTGCCCTCCAGGGAAATACTCACAGACTTGTCATCTGAGCTAGGAGTGCAGTCGTCACTACTGAGAACCATTTCTCATGCTTGTCACTCAGCTCTTGAAAAGATACACATCCACATATTATATGTCACATACATTCCACACACTGTAAACAATCACCTCACACTTTCAGTCTGTATAGAAAAAAAGGACTATTTGCAGTGATTCATGTTGTGACTTAAATTGAAATAAAGTCCAAACAACCTATGAAGTGCTTAGCTCTAGAAACTAGTTTAAATGCATTGTTTAACACTAAAATTAATCAGTATAATCCATTGCTTACAAGTTATCATAAAATAAGAAAGTTTTCTAGTGTTATAGTTTTATTTTATTGAGGCTATGTGCACACAGGAGTACTGCAAGCAGTTTTAAAAATACAAAACCATTGTCAAATGAATTCCATGTTTTTTGCTGAATATGAGAGCCCTGTAGAGTTTGTCTAATCAATTTAATGTATTTGTGTGTCAATGGATTTGAATTATTGATGTTTTATTTGACAAAACAACTGTTTAAGTACAGACTTGTATAGCTGCAACATATAAGTGTTGTGTGAGATTAGTTTTTAAAAAGAAAGAAAACTACACTGCTCTTTATGGGAAATGGACATCAAAGTTTACTGTGTTTCAAGTATTGTTTTTCTAATACTTCATTCACACTAAGGGAAATGATGAAGATTTTATTACAATTGTTCAAAGAATGCAGACTGGTTCTGCAGTACTGATTCTTTAAAGAGACTAATTTATCTGCCTGTTGTCCATCTACCCAAAAGAGATATTTTACAATTTCTTCTAGATTTATTTACTTGAACACACAAAATCTTCAATGTCTAGGCTGGGCTGGTTGCACTCCACGACTTCATTTTACTTATGAAAGTAGATTTTGGTCTTTGCTTCTTTCTTTCCTAGAAGCCAAGATACTGCACAGTGCAGTATGGTGCATTTATAGATCTTGTTCTAGGATGGAGCTGTGGTGAAGCTAGATTTGTTATAAGGTATTAATTATAAGACTGAACATGAAAACTTACAAAAATACTCTTCCTCACTTCTACTTTCTCCCCATTTCTCTCTTCCTTACCATTATTTTCATGCTTTTTGTTACACAAGTGAACAAATATACTTCTCCATGCCTTAGCTTCTGCTTCTCTTTTTTGCATACCGCTTGTTCTATTGTTTAGACCAACCCCAACAGATGCAAAGTTACATTTAATGAACTTTCAAAAAATATACAGTAGGCTTTTGCACAATGCTAGCTGTCTCCATTCAACTTAAACTAAGCTCATCAGAAACTGTGAAAATCTCTAGGTTAGTTTGGACTACAAAGAGGAATGAGATGGTTAAAATATTCTGCTACCAATTTGGAGTATTTATTGTTCCCCTAATTATTGAATTAGCAGATGGAGACTAGATTTGCATCATTTCTTAGCTTTCAACATTTTTGCCCATTCTTGGATATTTATTTCCCTCTTCACTATACTGATCATTAAACCTGATATCATTTATTGTGTTTGTGGTATTAAGACACATGTTTTCATCTTTTGTCCAGCAACTACCAGAAGATTTCATTTATAAGACTGTAGGGATTTACTTTAACAGATTAATAGACTACTTAAGATGTTGGATATTTTGTGCATAAGTATTAAGTAGATATAATCCTCTCTAAAGAATATGGTATAATTCCAGAATCATGCCTATCAGCAAATCACAGAACTAACATTTTAAGATGAATATGAGAGGGAATATCTTCATCTTAGTGTTTCATTTCTATCAGACCTCTAGCGAACCTATCAAAAGACAATGAGGTTTGGTTGAAGCAAGGGCTTTATTCCATCCATACATAACATATTTCTAGGACCTGAGATAACCTATATGATTATAATACTTTATTAAAAAAGTAGGTTCCCTGAATTACTTCTATTTACATTTGTAGTGCAAAGAAAATGCTTGAGTATGTGATTTCTACTAATGAAATAAAGATCATCTTGCCATTTCTGAAGAATTGGAATCTAGAGGAGGTTTTGTAAATGTTACAATATGAATGATAAAATAATTGAAAGGAATATCTTTATATGATGTAATTAGACAAAATTTCTGTAAAGGTGTTTATGCTTCAATTGTTAAAGCAATCTTGTACCTTTTTGCTTCTGGATGGAACCAAATAGCATCCCAGCTTGTATCAGAAATAGTGTGGCCAGCAGGACTAAAGAAGTTAGTTAGTTAGTTAGTTAGTTAGAAGTTAGGAACTACAAGTTCCCTTGTACCTGTCAGTGGTGAGGCCTTACATCAAATACTGTGTTCAGTTTTGAGCCCCTCCCTATAGGAAAATCATTGGGGTGCTGGAGCCCCTCCAAAGAAAAGCAATAAAGCTGGTGAGGGGTCTGGAGAACAAGTCTTATGAGGACTGGCTGAGGGAACTGGGGTTGTTTACCCTGGAGAAAAGGCTGAGGGGAGACCTTATCGCTCTCTATAACTACCTGCAAGCAAGTTGTATAGAAGTTGGGGTTGTTCCCTTCTTCCAGGTCACAGGTGACAGGACAAGAGGAAATGGCCTCAAGTTGCACCAGGGAAGGTTTAGATTGGATATTCAGAAAAATTTCTTCACTGAGAGGGTTATCAAGCATTGGAACAGACTGCCCAGGGAAGTGCTTGAGTCACCATCCCTGGAGGTATTTAAAAGACATGCAGAAGTGGCGCTTAGGGACAAGGTTTAGTGGTGGACTTGGCAGTGCTAGGTTAACACTTGGACTTGGTGATCTTAAGGGTCTTTTCCAACCTAAAGGATTCTATGATTCTAAACCACAAATGTCTTCTGTGGGATTTTTACTTCCCCTGAAACATCTGAAACCAGATCACTGCTAGGACAAGCTGGATCTTGTATTCAAGCTATTAAATCACTTTTGCTTTCCACAGTTTGTAGGGGAGTGCGTGTTGGTATTTTCATAGCACTTTCCAGTCAAAGATCTCAAAACATTTCAAATATTAATGCATGATTATTCAGAAGAACTCATAAGAGAGGGATTTAAATACTGAAAAATTAATAACAGAGAAAAAGATTATATGATCACAAACTGAAAATGAAACAAATTTTCTGCTTGATTCTAGTGTAAATGTATACCTTCAAATAGGTTTTCAATCCTGAAATAAGAAATCATATTGGACAACAAGGCAAATGTTCACTGACTTCATCAGTGTGGCCATCGCCTAATCTAATTATTTTTATCTTTTATTAGAAGAATTTTATCTATATTCCCATCCTCATATGAGGTGACATGTGGTGGAAAAAGTCTTTTCTTTTCATTGGAACTGGGACATTGAATCAAAACTTTCTTTTCTGATTCAGACCTGCTGGTTTAATTTTTCATACAGCACAGAGAGCCTTCAATAAAACACAAACACACAAACTTGTTTCTGTATTCCCCATCCTCCTGTCTCACTCTTTCTCTCCACACTGAAGAGAAAAAGGAGGGTCACTTTTCATGTCTCCTTGAATGAGTTAACTACGTTTTTTTCCTGTCTCACTTTGAGCATTTAACTGTCATAAGGGCAGAGCAAGGGCCTTTTCATACATTTTGAAATAATACATTGTCTCTTTGGAGATAGTGCTGTCATTTGTTTTCATTTTGCCAGTATGTCGCTCTTCAGATTGAAATATATATTAAAGGGAAAGCCCACTTTCTGAGAAATGTAACAAAACGGATGAGTTTTCTTAAACCACATTTTATCTGAAACACAGTACAAATAGTATGATGGATTATAAAATATATTTTGAAATTCAATACCGTTTTGTTGATTATATTATTGTAATTCCAGAGGAGAACACAGGGGACAAGTTGTCTCCTTGGCAGCATTTCGGCTTCATTATACAAGCTTGTCTATGTTATGAAACATGAACTATTTGATATGAATAAAAATATGGTTTTCCTCATAAAAATATGGTTTTCCTCATATTTTTTCTTATTATTTAAGTTATTGAAAAGTTTCTTTCCCTGCATTAGCATTGGGAAGAAGAATCAAATATTATTTTTGCTTTGTAGAACTCAGTGGTCAAGAATATAGAAAGGTTTGGATATGACTTATTGTTTACCTGCTCATTTGAATGCAATTGCTGAAATATAATTAATTCTACAGATGTGTTTTGGTGTGCTTTTGTGTATTTAGAAGTTCTCATTACAAAACTCCAGAGAATCCAATAAAGAAAAAAATGAGAGTCCAGAAAGAATCTTTTAGGATATGTTTAGAATTAATAAGAATACTATGTATTATTTTCACAGGATACAAAGGAAACAAATGCATGTCTGCATTGTTATTGTACTCCTTTCTTGGAGTTGTTGATCTATGGGACAGCAACAGACATAAGGCTGTATTATTTCTTAATGGAGAGTAATTTATAGAAAACATTCTTTACAAAAGCTGGTATCTGCTTTAAATCAACATTTTCCCACACCTTCACAGAACTTGGAGGTATCACAGTATGGCTGAGGTGGGAAGGGACTTTTGGGGGTCATCTTGTCCAGCTCCTCTGCTTAAGCAGCAGCACCCAGAACTAGTGGAATATGTCCAAATGGCTTTTGAAAATCTCCAATGCACAACCTGTTTGGGCAAAAGAAGGTAGATGTCTTGACATAGTTTGTTAAAATTAGTTTGAGTGATATCTTGGGAATAAGTTTAAAAAACTTCTTTACACTGTATTTTTCACTTAGTTCACTAGCTTTTTACTGTCCAGTTTGACTGAATTTTCTTTTCTCCCCATTCAGCGACTAGCATTAAGTGATCACTCAAATACTGGCTTGACTTCTCATTATTAGCTCTTTTCTGTGTTTTTGTGTTCAAATACATGTCTGAGTTTTGTATACACAGATACTTATGTACATAAGCGTACAAAATCTCACAGGTTGTTCTTCAGCTGACAGTAATAGTACCTACACACTGACACATGTAACAAGAAACAAGTAGATAATTTCTGACCTAGCTGATCTACTGCCAGGACTAAGAATGATATCTGTATTAAATGTAAACTTCTTTAATAGTAATTCTTTCTCTGTATGCTGCTGCCAGCTACTGGATAGAAAATGATTATGTATTTATTGTATAGAAAGTCTAAGATTATTTAGTCTGTTCCATCTGAGATGTTTCTTAAGTGTACTGGAATAAGGGAATAAAACTAGATTTTTTTTCTTAATTTATTTGTTATACTTGTATGTTTTCAAGAACAGATTGTTATTTTTATAACTGGTGATCTCCCTGTATGTATCTATCTGTTTTCTTGAGAATAAGCTACATCTGATATTAAATGGAGACATGGATCATTCAAGATTAAGCCCTCCACCGACCATCCAAGGTTTGCATATTGCACATCTAAAAAGGGGTGATAAACCCTTATTTTGATCTTGCAATGTCAGAACTGTAACTCACAGAATCAAGCTTCAATGGAGCATGGAGAAAACCATGAGATTATGGAAAATTGGCAGTTACGTCTTGTTTTACATGACTTTCGAAGACTAGGGCTTTTGTTGTCTTTTTTTTTGCTGCTGTTTGATTTTTTTCAAAAGATGTTTCAGAAATATTTATACATTTATTATGCTTCTCCAGAGCACACAGGCCCTCCATATAGACAGTAGTAAGAGCAATAAATAAAATATCTGTTGTTTTTCCAGTTAAAATAATTCTCTATAAATGGCCTCTATCTATCTGTTTCAGTTACTCCTACATTTCTGCTTTAACTGTCTGTTTACCACAGTTATCTCTTCTTTGTCTTTAGTGTATGCTTTCTAATAGAATTAGCAATATTATATTAACAATTTTTGTGTTCATTAAAGACTTTTAAAGACATTAATAGATTGATGAGACCTCTAAACTTTGATATCTCTTCTCTAATTAGGATACAAGTGATATGTTGAAAATGCATAGTAAATTGAAATAATAAAATATTTTTCTCTATTACATGTATATTTGTATGCAAACATACAATAAATAAATATGTAAGCTCTACAGAGATTTTTGCGTGGATTTAGTACCTCATCATCATAAGCAGGAAGATCTAAAGAAATGTTCTAAAAAGAAAGGAAATTTATACATGTTATAAGCCAAGAACAAGACAACTTCTTTAAAATCTACACATATTCTGTATTCTGAGTCAGTTGTGCTCTTGGATTTCTTTGTCTTCCTCCACTGAGGACAAGACATAGCCTAAGCTCTCAAAGAATAAAGTATTTTCTGAACAATAAAAAAAACCCCAAAATGTTACCATTGTAGTCCTGGTGTTTTCTTCTTAAACCTGAAACCTGAGAGAAGAGATTGCGTAATGTGGTATAGGATGAGAAATGAGAAAAGGCTGAGGGATTTGGGTCTTTTCAGTCTGGAGAAGAGAAGACTTGAGGGGGTCTGATGAACATCTATAAATACTTCAAGAATGGGTGTCAAGAGGAAGGGGCCAGTCTTTTTTCAGTGGTGGCCAGTGACAGAACGAGGAAATGGGCACAAACTTGAACATAAGAAGTTCCATCTAAACATGAGGAGGAACTTCTTCACTTTGAGGGTGGCAGAGCACTGGAAGAGGCTGCACAGATAGGTAGTGGAGTCTCCACCTCTGGAGACATTCCAAACCCACCTGGACAATTTCCTGTGTAACCTGCTCTAGGTGGACCTGCTTTGGCAGGCGAGTTGGACTAGATGATCTCCAGAGGTTCCTTCCAAAGCCATATCATTCTATGATCCTATGGTCTATATTATTAATGTAATTGTGAAAAGTACAGATTATTAAAAAAATAATTCTTTACTTTACACTATTACATTTTAATAAATATCATCATTAAACATGAAAAAAATCCTGTATAGTGTGATGGAACAGGATATTTCTAACATACACACTATTTTCCTGCATTTATTTCTTTCATTTTAAATTAAGAGAGAAAGGGGTGTTTGAGGAAGATAGTAGAAAGAAAAGGCTTTTACAAGCAAGCCTGGCAACCATTTTTAAAGTATTCCAACACACTATATCTGTCAAAATCTAAAATTACTGTAAAGCAATGCAGTAATTTTCACAGTACTGGTGAATGATCAAGTGAATACATTAGCTAAAATGAAAGAAGCAGCAAGTATAAGTAATGGGAAAACATAATCTTGATGGACAATAAGGGCATCTGGTTAGACTAAAAGTCAGAAGAGAGTATGCAAAAATTATTGTATCTATTGACATGGTTTGAGTACAATTATTCTGGTCTATTCCTGTATAGAGCTCAAAGTATGCCTGAAAGAGAAAAATACATATGTGCAGACTAGTACTTGTACAGTAAGAATGTAAGAGCATTGGGATGCTAACTACACTAAATAACACATAAGAATTTTACCGTACTTGCTGTTTTTCTAGCCATTATATTCTCTGTGTGTGGAGCGTTTGCACATGTATGAATATGCAAACAAGGCAACTGCACCTGTTTGTTTAAGCTTCTTGATTTATTATTTTTAGAATGTAATATACACCAGCCATTGCAAAGCAAGCCTCTCGAAAGTGTCGTAGCTAAAATTGTGAACTGTGTATAGATTATTTTGCAAATGAGAACACAAATGCAGAGTAAGGATAATGGTTTCCTTTCCTCTTCTCTCCTCTCCTTTTTTTTAAATTAAAATGAAAAATAGCCCTTTGTTTTTCACTTTAAGCAATGAGCAATTAGAGAAAAAAAAAGATATATGGTACCATAAGTACCTCTGTTTAAAATATAGCCCTTTATTTTTTATCCCTAACCAGCAATATTCTGTGCATTTACTGATTAATGCAAATTATATGATCAAAACCATATTTTTATCAAGGTCGCCTTTAACAAACAAACAAACAAAAAACCTAAAAACCAAAACCACAAAAAAACCCACAAATAAAACAAAAAATAAAATCCAAACCAAGCAGAACAAAACTTGTTTTTCTGAGAAAACATTATGCTCTGTCTTTACTGATTAAGATAATAGTTTTTCTTCCCCTGATGACTGTAACTGAGCAGTCCTAAAAATACTTTTTAAAAAACACACTCGATATCTCAGAGGTAGAAAACATGTGTGGACCTAGCCTAGACCTATTTAGATGCGTACTAAGCTAGTGACTATCACTTTGCAGCTAATCAAGAGGAAAAAAAGTATGTGAAGTCATACTATTTTTTCCCATGTGAGTCATGTAAATTATTTAGGTAGGCCTTTGCTGATGGAAGCTGGAATGTGGTATTATCTCTGCTGTTCATAGTTTAGCTTGGATTTGGGGGAGCACACAATGAAGAGTTCTTGAACCTACACCTGCTTGATATCATCTCATTGTCAGGAGCAATTCTCAGGGCACAGGGTACTATTCTAGCCAGAATTATTGAAACTCATTAATCATTTTTAAACATAATTTCTGGAAAATATGTTACTTCAGCTAACATTTGGATATACGTCCATTTTATACATAAAACATGTAAAAGACTTGTTACCTCTGAACCTTCTCTTTACGTTAGGGATAGAGTTCTGACTACTCCAAAGCAAAGAGAAATTCAGCTTCTGCTACTGGATTATTTCTTTTCAGGAAAAAAATGGAGTTACAAAACTAAGAAAATCAATGATGTAGAAGAAATAGTGTCTCTTCTCTAGCACTATTAATTACAATAGAACTGGTTAAGTAGATAAAGGAATTCAACTGTATATGACAAAACCAGTCATCTATAGTACCTGCTATAGTGAGGAAATCTAACATTTGCTACAGAATTGCATGGTAAACTAATTTTGTGAAGAGAAACTGAAAGGAAAGACAAAACCCCTTTCCTGTTGATAGGGCATAGGAAGAGTTTTCCTACCAGAAATAAATAAACTAAGATACCTTTCTACCATTTTTTTTGTATTTGTAAGGCACTTGTCACAGTAATCTAGAAACACAAACAGTCTTGTTTCCTTTTTATACCTAATGATTCTCTTTCCCTATACTTTCATCTTTTGCTATGTTGACTTAAAGATAAATGCCAGTGGTACACTGTTTCTTTCTTTTTGCTGACACTGTAAACCATGATTCAAGAAACACAAAAGGGGAAAAGTTTTTTCTATTGCTACCATAAAAAAAGTAAAATCACAATTTGGTGATAAATTTTTTTAAGAACCCTGTCCTGATTGACATTTTTTTTTACCATAAAGTCTTACATGGAATCTTGACCATACATTTGTCCAATATTTTAATAAGCATCATCCGTCACAGTACAACAACTTCTCAGCAGATAACAATGATAATACTTTTCTACTTATTGAAAACCTGTGCCTTTTCAATTCTATGCAATATACCTGAAGAAGGTATCTAGATGGTATATATCAAATGAGTAAGTTGGTAACAGTTTCCAGAAATCAGTCTTAAACTAAGTTTCAATACATGTTTAACATATGTTTAGCTTTCCCCCATAACACACAGTAGATAATCAGAGCTCATTGTAATGAAAAGAGGTTATTTGTCAGGGTAAAGGAAATGAAGATTTAAAGCTGGTATTTGTCATGAAAAGGAATTAAATAAACTCATGAAAAATAAGTAATGTTAATGAAAATATTCTTCAGTAATCTAGATATGAATCTACTGTAGAAATCCTAAAATACGATGCGAACAGAAAATACTGATTAAAACTAACTAATCAATTAATATTGAATCAATTTGGCACCATTTCTAGCAGCAGGGAACCTAAATCGTGTTTTCTTATGGCTGCTGGTTATGAAAATTTCTCTCTTGAACTGCTACTTAGTGAAACCTACCAAAAGTGAATACATCCTGTATTTGCAAAAATTTATGATATGTGTCCCTTGTAATTTGTTAAATTACATATGATCATTTAAGTTTCCTGAATGAAACTCTCAGAGGATGTATTTTCAGGCAGAAATTCAAAATTAGTCAATTAGAATTTTTATCTGTGGGAAATGAACATAAAAGTTAGGATAGAAAAGACTGTAATTTAATTAATGAAAAAGTTAGACTCAGATCTTACAGCTAACATGAGAGTTTGGTTATTAATATCCCAGTCTGAGTGTGTGTGTGTGCATGCGCACATATTGGGGGTGGGGGAAAGGACTAAAAGAAGTTAGTAAAAAGCTTCTGTGATTGGCTGAATTACATTGACATTTACTGTACCAGAAAATTATGGAAACATTAAAGTTATTACCTGTCAATCATTTCTGTGAATAGTTCTAAATTAAGGTTATAGAACAAAAGATTTATGTAGTTTATTTTTTAAAGTGAGTTTCACAGAAGCCGTAGAAGTCTTTAAAAAAGTGCTGCCATAGAAAGCCTTTTATTTCTGCCCCCCCAACAGTACAGTGAGGCATTGAGGACCACAATATTAGTCTAAACATCCCTGTAGGGAAGTGAAAAGGGAAGAGAACTTGAGGATCAGAAATATGGAGCAATTCAGTCTGCAAACATACAATTTCAAAAAGCAATAATTTTTTTTTCCTAAAACCTGAAATTTGGAAAGGTCAAACTTATTTTTAAAACTTATTTTTCTTAAGAAATAAACAATTTTGCCATCATGCTAGAAAATGTTCTTTCTTTATTGTTATCTTCTTTGAGAACTCTCTGCCCTGGAGATAATTTCTGTAATTCACTGAAAGAGCAGCTGGAAAAAGCAGAAAGAATGATGGAAATTCAAGCACCTATGAAGTTGGAGCCTGTGTGCTTGAAGCAAACTCCTTAAAGATAGTTATTTAAGCTATCCCATAAACCTTGCTCCACTGATTACTTTTTATCAAACTGGCGACAACATATCCTGATGGTATCTTTTCACAGCTTAGGCAACTGTCTTTGATTTATTTTTTTTTAATATATTACATAGTGATGTAAAAAGACTCACCCACCACAAATGTGTCTGTTGCAAGTGAAAAGCCAATCGTGATGTCTGAAAACTGTTATTTAAACCCTTGTATTAAGTTGAGCTGAAAGGCTGCTCTGTCAGCCAAATGATTAAAGAAGAAAGATAAAACTATAATCCTAAAGCCAAAAAAAACACTTTCAAAAGAAGTCTGACTACTAATGCATGACATTTAAACTGTGCAACAAATTATGCAATCTTTTTATACCTTTCAATAATTGTTATGCACACAAATCTAAGGATACTTACTTAAAATTCTATATTAAAGTAATCCTTAAGAGGTCTCTAATATTTGACCCCCACTACAGCATATGGGAAGCTGGTTTGCTACAGAGAGCCAGCATGCAGACTGTACTGTTCTATACAGAGTAAAGATCTACCATGCTCTTCCCATGAACACTCATTATATAAACCTGTTTATTGCTCTAGGCCTAGCTTTGATGCCTCCTTTGCCTTGTCTGCTTTTCCTGCCAAATGGCACATGGTGTTTATTGTTCAGATATATTTGTCCCCTTTCTCACTTTGCTGTCCTGTTGCTAAGAGGCCGGAGGCTTGTCCTCAAGTTGTAATAAACTTTTTATTCCTAAAGGTATTTTAAAGCTGTTCTTTCAGTCGATCTCGCTTCTTCCACCCACAGTCCTCTCTGCTTATTAACCATCACACTCGGTATATGCCTTTTGCCATGATGAAATATGTCTGCACATTGTACCATGGATCTCAGCTGAAGCATTTAGGTGGACAAGGTTTTTCATGCTGAAAGACTTTGCATATTGAACAATATTATTTTGGTGAGGCTTTGAACTCACACCTGCTAGGCTCAACTTCAGCTATCTCCTCACTGCATGTTCATCCTTTCCATGTCATTCACATGACTTCAGCTGTCTCTTTTCAACACCAAAATTCTGATTTTAATCTAGTTTTTCCTCACATAGGGAAATCATGCCGTAGCCCCTGTCATCCTCTGCTTCTGCTATGTATTTTTTGTTGAGGGATTTTAATTACTCATGGTATTGCAAATGTTACATGAATTTGAAAACAAAAAAGTTTAGATTCAATTTAAGGACAAACTTTTTCACTATGAAGACAGTCAAGGACTGGAGCAGTTAGTCCAAAGAGGCTGTTCATTCTTTGTCCTTAGAGGTTTTCAAGACCTGACTGGCTAAAACACCGAGCAATCTAGTCTAATCTCATAGCTCTCTCTACTGTGAGGTAAAAGATTGACTAAAGAGGTCTCTTGTAATCTGAATTATCCTGTTATCATATCCTATTTATTGAAGGGCATAATTGTTTTTCTCTAGTCCTAAAAAAACCACAAAGTTTTACTTTTGTTTCTTGGACTTTACTGAATAGTGGTAAGAGTTTTATTAAAACTTTCTAGCATAAATAGAAATGTTTTGTTCTTAAACTCAACAGCCAGCTCTAACCCCATTGCTTTATATGTAAATTTAAGATTGTTATTCCTAATGGACATCAGTCATCAATTCATGTTTATCTGCTTCAAAATGAATCTGATATTTTATTGCCTGATTGTTCAGTTCCATCGGGTCCTTCTAACACTTCAGAGTAGGACCTGCTATTTAATACTCAGAATAACTTAGTATCTTCTGCAACCTTATCACATCACAGCCCATGCCTTTTTCTGTATCATACAGATCGCAGCACAGATTCTTGTAGATTAGATTATCAAAACCATTTTAAGCATTTTTTTATGTTTACTAACCAACTATGTATAGATGCAATAAACTTTATCTTATGTTTTCTTAGCTTCCCAAAAAGTCTGTCGTGAGAGATCGTATTTTTCTCTACATTCACTAATTCGGGTTTTATTACAGTTTAGTCCATTTTGCTTGACATAGGTGTCAACCTTATTTAACAATGTTTTCCTGGAATCTGCCATAACTTTTTTTTTTTTTAAGAAAAAACCCAAAATATCACAATATAACATTTGTCTTTTCCATTTCACTCCAGGAGTAACAATAAAAGGCTAGGCTATTCCATTGACATTTCATCATTCAATCAAAGTTGAATCTCATTAGAATTCTTGGGTAAATAACACTGGGTTCCAAGAAATTGCTTACACTTTTCTTGCTATATCATTTTAAAACAAGGCATATAATATATCCTCCAGAGAAACTGCCACAAGTGTCATGTTAAAATAAGGAAACTAGAATGGAGAAGTTCCTATGAGGATTATATATTTTCACTGAAACTTAATTTTATTCCTTGACCATACCATAAGCCATTATCTTTATTAGTAAACTTTCTCCTCCTTATATAGTTAAAGACATATATACATATATTTTTATATTTTCTAGAAAAGGTTTAAGAGCTTTTTTCCATACCACTGTCCTGTAGACATTTCCTGATATATGTGCATATACTTGAGGAGATCCCATTTCAACCCAGGGCAAATGATGTGTACTCAGATCTTCTTCACTTCAAACCAAAACAAAAATGCACAAGGATGTAAATGCAGAAGGTAAAAAAAAGAATCTTCAAAAATCTCTACTATGTATATAAACATAACCAGGAGGAAAGGAGACATGTTCACAATGAAGCAAAATAACAGATTTACGCAGATATTTGAGAACCTGTTTTTAACTCATTTTACCATGATGGTGTATAGTCCCAAGTTACTGTTTTGCTTCAACCAACTAGCAAAACAGTTTAGAGAACAAGTTACATACCTACACACTGCTTTTCCATCAGTTTGTGTTATTTAATTTTCTAAAAGTCCATAGGTTCATAGGATAATTCAGGTTAAGAGGGAACTGAGGAAGTCACAGTAGTTGTCTTTAAACAGCATGTTTCTGGAAGGTAGAAAATGTATCTTTTTACAATAAAGTTTGTCTCCATTCTTATTCTGAATTACTTCTATTCTTCTAGTTTTCCTACACAAAATCCTTCTACGTAAGCTTGATACAATCAAACAAGAATGATATTTTATTCTGCAATTGTAGACAGTTATGTCACACAGAATAGCTACCTGTAATTACTGTCTAACAGTGGGGATTATAGCATATGATTACATAAAGTTAAATTAAAGATAAAACAAATTTAAGGAGTAGTTACCTGACTACTAGTCAGCCTCTATGACTGCAAAAAGACAAATTAAAATATTTCCATCTAGGACGGGTGTTAAGGATCTTAGGAAAACCACTGAAACCAGCAGACTCCAAGGCCCAGGGACTGCTACCTCCTGGCGGCTGAAGCCCAGCCTGGTACACCCTGAGGTGCAGAGGTCTCCATCCACCATGTTAGATGAGGTTGCTACTTTCCCATTTACAAGTTCATTCAGAATCAAGGGTGAATGTGTAACCCAGAGAAGCATATGCACAAAGGACACGAATACCAACAGCTGCACAGACTGCTGCAGACAGGGCACTGCATTTAGCAGCACTCACAAACAGTACTGGCAAAGCTCACAAAGCATAAATATAAATGGCCAAGTCCTGTTTCTCATCTCTGACTAATCAGGACTGAAGTTCACCAGTGCAAACACACTTCCCTATACTATCTAGATTCCTAAGCACACTCAGGCTCACACAGATCCCTTGAATCAAGGCCAGGATGAATGGGGCTTTGAGCAGCCTGGTCTGGTAGGAGATGCTCCTGCCCATGGCAGGGTGGTTTGAACTAGAAGATCTTTAAGGTCCTTTCCAGCCTAAACCATTCTATGATTATATAAACACCAGCATGATCCCTCAGCCCATGTGCTATCTATGTCAAGACACTGGGCCCATTTACCCAGTATGTGGGTATCTTCCTCCTTGCCAGCTAGACTAGCTTGAAATTTACTTTACATTCTGCTTGCTGGTACCTAGACCTTAGAGCTGTGACCTGTAGTCTCTTCTCCTGTTGCTGGTACTTACACCTTTCCATACATACCTACACACATCCCCGTCCCTCTCTAATTGTCAACACTTAAACTTAAAAACCCAACAGATCATTGTCCCTTCTGCACACATACCTCTCTTGCATGATCATCTTGATAGCTGCTAGCATGCAGACCTACGGGCCTGATGGCACATGCTCCTTACAGTTGTTGGCACCGTGACCCTGTGATTCACAGCTCTTTCTCCAATTTTGAAACTGAGGTTTTGAAGCATTCACACACAGAAAAGAGAGAGAGATTACACATAAAAAGTAAAAAAAAAACCAAAAAAAAACACAAAACCAAAAAACCCAAGACATAATATTTAGAAAAAAAAACAGGATAGATTGCAATGGACAGGCATAGGGATGAGTTAGGAAAATGTACTGACTGGCATTCTTTGCGCATGACAGGTCTGTTTTGTTCATCCAGCTTCCCATTTTTCCTACAGGTGTTTGTCCCTGACTCACCCATTCCCCCCTTTTGGCCTCTCCCCTAAACATCCTATAATAAGTGTTTTCAACCGTCCAGAGTCCCTCCTTCAAGTACCTCATAATACTCATGCTAATCTTGATTCACCCTTCTTATCATTTACAAAGTTAAACCTGACCTTCTTCAGGGCTAGGCTATGCCTTAGTCGTTTTGTTAATGGCCTATCCATCAATGGCTGAAGAGTTCAGGTCTTTATTATTGTCTCCATTGTCACCTGCTTGTTAGGTCTTTATATCTGCAGGTTTAATTTTATGCTGAGTATACCTTAAACAGAGAACTTAATGAAGCAGATGCTCTCATATTCCACATATCAAACCACAATTTCAGAGTCCAGGGGCCCTGAACTGCCAGGCCTTTGGGCTTTTAATAACAATGAAAAATGATGTTTGCCAGACTTACCATCAGGGAGCTGCAGGAGCAGTGTTGTTCCTTAACAGCAAGTAAGCACAGAACCAAGGATCACCCTGGCATAAACAGTGTCCTCACTGATGAGGCACGATCCTGCAGGGTCTGAGCACAGTAGGTAGAGATGAGGACTCGTAACAGGGACTTTTGACAGCCCAAGAATGACAAGAAGTGAGCCAAGGCCAGGACCTTTTCAGGAGGTCAGGAGCAAAAGGAAACAACAGGACAAGAGGCAGGAAAGGAGACAAGTCTGCAACATGGGAGACCAAACATGAGACAAGGTGCAACATAGGTACGAGGAACCCATCTGGGAGATAAGTGACCTGAAACACAGGACCAAGGTACATCCAGGAGCCAGTTCCAGAGGCAGGGCTGTGCACAGGCACTCCTGCAGCCAATCTCAGGGCAAGACTGGGTGCCCAGGCCTGAGCTTAAATGAGCCCCTGGGCTCACATGTGTGGGTGCAGGTCCCAGGTTTCGATGGTTAGAGTCACTGAAGTCTGCTGGTGCAATCAAGGGCTGTGATACATTTTGTCTGAAATCACACTAGATCACTTATTCATAGTGACTACATGACTACATGAAATATCTGATGGATCTGCATTTAAATTAACCTTTTTACTGGATGAGACAGCCAGCCTGCTTTAGAAAATAAAAGTAGCTATTATTCACTTACTAAACTATTAATGGTGGCAAAAATACTTAAACATATTAATACATGAAAACAAGAAAAAACAGAAAATAATACTTTTATAAATAATGTTCAATATGTTGTACCATGTCCATAACTATAAATAGTAGTGTAGTGAAAATGTAATGTACAAAACTTCAAATCCTATTAATATTGCAGCAACTTTCTTACCAATCTAGAAAAACCACAAATCAAACACTCTCTAAAAATGTTATGAGTTAAGGAATGATGGAATTAAAAGTATGTGCTTTATACCACACTATTTATTCACTTCCATCCTGTTATACTCAGTCAGAGCTCTGCCCTTTATGCAGAAGTCTGGGAAGAGAAGATGATATTCATACTGGACTATCAATAGTACAGTGCATTTCTCAGATGGAATACGTAGTAAATGAATGTATTATAGATGGTTGTGACCATCTACAGCAAGATTAATCCATGAGCAGAAGACTCAAATCACTTTAGAAACTCCAAAAGCAGCATTTCTACTAACAGCAGTAAATGAACGAAAAAAAGTAATGAAAAATGTTTCTGTTCAGAAAAGCACTGTTTATGTAGTGCTGTAGTGCATTTGTAGCCTCTCCCAGTCACCTAGCAACCTCCCTGCTGGAAGCTAAATGTGGCTGTAATGCTCATGTATATCTGCAAATGAAAGTGAAGAACTGCCTTTCCATTTTTTCCTTCAATCTCTCACTGGAAAGGTATAAATCGTTTCCTGAGAAGGTATATCTTTTCTGATAATCGCCACTTGTTAAGTGCTGCTGACCAACATTAGAAGGTATTTTTGGCATGCTGAGTATAAGTTATAGTTATACCCTAAAATTAACTCATTCTTACAGCAAGTGACACAATTGAAAAAAGTTGAGATAAAAACAAAAAAAATCCAAACCCAACCAGATATCATAACAAAAGTTTGAAGTATTCCAAGCTACCCTTATTTCTAAAAATCATTATTTATTTATGTATATATTTATTTACTTGCCTGGACCATTGCTGCTCAAGTCCCCTAAAGTGTAGTATAGTATTTTTAAGGAAAATTAAGGAAAATTGCAAAAGTATGGTCGCTTAAAAGATCATAAAACCGTGAAAGACATAAGGTATTATGAGGATATATACTTTTGATTTTCTTCTTATAGCTTTATTAAAAACTGTTTTCATGAAATGGAAATGCTAGCGAACCTTGGTTTGGAAAAAGGAAATGAGCATAAGGGGTTTTTTTGTTTGTTTGTTTGTTTTGTTTTTGTTTTTCCCTTTTTTTTGGCAATAAAAGCAGTAATACTGCTGATAGCTCAAAACTATGTTCCAGGAGTCAGATATATTACCATTTTTATAGCTATAGTACCTTATTAATAAATTAATGTACATAACATTATGAAAACTTCACTTAATAAAAAAGTTATGTCACTTTTTGAAAGAGGTATAGACGCATCCAAATCTTTAACATTACACATCAACAAAATTCTTTCTTTAATGGACCCAAATTCTTCAGAGCAAAGTTTGTCTTAAAATTAATCCATAATCAAAAGATTCAGATAATTATATTTACCAGCCATCAATGCAAAAAGCTGCAAAACAGCAAATTAGTACTATTAAGAAGGTAGTAATAAAACAGAGGTCATTCTCTCTAAGTCTTGTGTATGTTGTAAAAAGAATAAAAGCATGCTTCTCCAAAACATCATCCAAATTCCTAGGACTTCTGTGGCTACTGCAATTATATTTTGGAAATCTGGAGTGGTTTATTTTTTTTAGTATTATAACAAATATTTCAGCTTTCTATATTTTTCCTATAAAAAAATTTGCTCAAGGAAAATAAAAATCTAGATTTCTGATTTGGGAGACAAAATCTGAAAATGAATAGGTTGTGAAAAATTTTACAAATATTTTTTTAACCAATGCTAAACTTTAACTTAAATCTTCTCCAAACATTCCTCTTTTTAAAATAGAGTTAAAAATGCAGCCAGAAATTATATCAGAAAGTGTCTTTCTATCAGTGCAAGGTAGTGAATTAGGAGAGTTTGTTTTATTTTTTATTATAATGTTATTCATTTAAGATCTGTAGAAAATTATTAGCTTATTATTTGTTTGGTTTTTGTTCGGGAAACCATCTGACACTAATTAACTGGAATCTAAAACTTTATTCACTTTAATCCATTTCCCTTTTAGTGTCAGCTTCTGAAAATTGTGTCCAGTTTGGCTTTAAAAGGCTTGGTTACTCTGATTTAGGCTCATAGAACCAAAATTTTCCATATGTATATTTCACGTGTGCTTATTTCAGGTGCTTAGGGCATCTGCAGTTTTGAGATATATCTCTTTGCTTAAATAAATGGCAGGATCAACACAAATTTTGCACACAGAAACAAAAAACAAATGAAAATTTCTCTGTCAATAATTTGCAAGATTCGCCAATACTATCAACAGAATTTCTGCATTAAACACCTGTGAGCATCAGTTACCTCACACAGTGTTGTCAGTTTTTCCAGTTTTCATTTAACTTTACTATATAAATTTTAATTAGCTACATAATATTCTTTTAGGCTTGCATACATGTTACATTCTTTGTGTAATACATTGTCATGGGCAGCATGGAACAAGAATTTCATATCTTTGTGTTAAGAAAATTCTAAAAAACAAAGCATTCTTCCTCCTCATCTTTGGAGATTTCATTTATCAGAAGGAAATGTCAGTTTATATGGGAAAATCTCAGATAATGTCAAAAAAATGCTGAGACAAATCTAAGATGACATTAAGTGGGTTTGAATATATTCATAGCTCTTGTAACAAAAAAGTCCTGTCAATTTTGTTACTTAAAATTTATGGACTCAGTCCCACAAAATATATAGATTTGAGCAGCACAATCCTTTGTTACACACTGGGAGAAGTCACTCCAGTAGCTCCTAAAGAAACTGCTGGTTGTGAGAAATATGATGAACACATATGATTCAGGTCTGCTGCTTTCGCCATCTGCAGTTGCTCATTTTGTAGCAGTTATCACTGCATCGGGAAGAAAGGTCACCAAGAACAAATTAACAAAAAAGAAATATCCTGAAATGAAAAAGATATTTTTACTTACAGATATCATAATACTCATTGCTCAGTCGATACTACTTAAGGTAGAATTCTTCCCTGCAAAATAAAACATCATCCCTTCCTTCATTGGTGAGATTGTTTTCGAAGAAGGATAAATTGATTGTCCGTATAACTCTGTGATTCTGTGATTGCCTGATTGGTTTATTCTTTCTCCACACCCTGTCAGCAAAAGAAATGAACAAAAAATAATACTGAAACCCCTTAGCAGGTCACAATGATATTGAATATGGGCATAATCGGATTTTTCTTGCCTATGAATAGTCTAGTTTAATCTATGTACTTTGAGACAAAGGGTATGCTTCAGTTCACATACATACAGAACATACAGAACCATAGTATCATAGAATGGTTTGGGATGTAAGCAACCTTAAAGAACACCTAGTTCCAAACCCCCTACCATGGGCAGAGACACCTCCCACTAGACCAGGTTCCTCAAAACCCCATCCAGCCTGGTCTTGAACACCAGGGATGGGGCAGCCATAACTTCTCTAGGCAACCTGTTCCAGTGTCTCACCCCTCTCACAGTAAAGATTATCTTCCTAGTATTTAATCTAAATCTCCCTTCTTTCAATTTAAAACCATTACCCCTTATCCTGTCGCTCCACTCCCTGATAAACAGTCACTCCCTGTGTCTCCATTAGCCCCCTTTAGGTACTGGAAGGCTGTTAATAAGGTCTTATTAGAACCTTCTCCTCTCTAGGCTGAACTAGCCCAACTCTCTCAGCCAGTCTTCATAGGAGAGGTGCTCCAGCCCTCTGATCATCTTTGTGGCCCTAATATAACCACATATATAGCATAGATATGTAGACATATTACATATAGATATGTGCATATATGCAAAAAGACAGAGAGAGTTTAATAGTAGAAATTCCAGAAGAATATTCCAGGAGCAGGCTGTTGATTAAACATATTCTGCATATTTGCAAAACTGCTGGCATGTTTACTGAGGTAATGTGAATATTAAGAGTGAATCAAATGTTACTACACCCACCAATCTTTGAGGTGCAACAGTACACAAAAATACTTACACATACATGCATTCATTATTAGGGAAATATATAATTGATTTTGCTAAAAAATAAAGGCATACCATATTTTCTCCATTTTTCTTCAGATTTGGACTATTACTCTTAAAAATCAGAAAATCAAATACAGGTTAATAAACTCAAACACTATTCAGGGCTGAGTAGTGCAAATATTAAAATATTAATATACTCTTTAAAGGATTATGTATATTTGCTCTAAAATCCAAATATTTTTTTAAGATGGATGGGCCATTTTGCCTTTCTAAGGCATTAATATTAAAATCATCTGCTTAAGCCTGTAATAAAGGCACCCTTATGCATTAGTAACATGTGGCGTGTGTTAATACAATGTTAATACAGTTCCTACTTTACTAGGGACAGGTTCATATATATTTAGCAAGTGTAAGGAACTAGTCAGCATCTGACAGGTTAGATGGAAGCTTATCTGATGAGGGCCTGAATTTGCAGGAGCTGCAGCCAGAACTCTATAGATGCGCTCAACCATGTTTACTGTGATAGGCTACAGTTGGGCTTTTACTTGAAAATAGTGGAATCTTTGCAGCATTCAGCATATTGTAGATTACATTTTTCATTTACCAGATGTGTATTGTGACATTTCTACCTTGCTATTTTTGTTGTTCAGCTTCTGTGTGCTTACAGCACTGTGATTTGTTATCGGGTACCAGTTGTTCTGCAAAGCAAATCTCAATCTATTTAATTTTCTTCGTTAGCTCTTCCTCTTGTTTCTCTCCTTCACCCTTAACCTCCCTCACTAACCTCTCCTTTTAATTTTCTTTCCATTGTATCCAAAATGTGTCCTCTACAGTTTTGAAAGTAAAATCCCAGGCATTCACGTTTCCATTGTTCAGTAAAATTCCACTTGCAAAGAGTGTAACTATCTCAGCATGTTATTAGTCAGTGTTGAAAAAAGGGAAATGCTGCAGTGCTAAATGGAGTCGTTAAAATGCCTAGGAAAACAAATGCTTGAGGAAGCTAGAGTTTCCTATTTGCTAGTCTAATGGCCGTGTTAGGGCCACCTTTCTTTTGCAGAGAAGAGAAAAAGAAAATATTCGGTATTTGCCTATTTTTCATGCACTGCTTGTGCCCTCATTTTATTCTCCTTCTGCAGCTTCATATCCACTGCTGGAAAACTGCGAAGTCTTGTTCCCTTCAAGTCAATGGGAGTTTTAATTCAGCTTCAATGAGCTGTGTGCATCAGGCTCTTGGAGATGGAACTGGTTCTCTACTGATTAAAGTGCTCTTTGTCTCAGTGAGTGTTAAATGCATCAAGCCTATGCCTGCTTGACCAGTGACCAGTTACAAAGGCTCGATGTAGGTGAGTCTAAAAAAGCTAGTCTGGTAACCATCAGAAGAATACATGTGTTAGCACAGCATTCAACACAATTTTAATTGACCCTGATGAGAAGCAGGATATTTCATTTTGAGTCATGGAGGGTGCTTGTTCAGCTGCACTGCTTCCAGCAATTTAGTCAGCTCTTTCAGAGCTCTGTCCTGTGTTATGGTAACCCCACTGCACCATGGAGATACTTGATAGCTGTGAAATTAACAGCACTCTTGCTGGATTCCATGTGGTGCATCAGTTCTGACAGAATATTTTACAATTGTCTACTGAAAGTTGTTATTTTAATTTTGATTTTCATTTTTTGAGGAGATGGTGATTCATATGTAAACATGATATGCAGGGCATTACTCTTTTTGGGGGGATTTAAAATATTAGAAACAAATCAATAGACATACAAACCTTGTGCTTCTTTCCTCCCAATGATATCAAGTTTAGAGTGAGTAAAGAAATTTCAGATTAAACTTTATTCTCAGTATTCCCAAGTTGTCAAACAGTTCCCTGAAAGCTGTTTGTAAAGCAGAAGCTATGTACTGAAATCAACATAGAGTATATGTTTGTGCAAGTCTAAGAGTTAAAAAAAAAAAAAAAAAAAAAAGAAGTAAAAATTCTGGTCATCAAATGCCCCAATTGCTAGATTTGACCTCATGTCTGCATCTCTTACTGGACACTCATTTTAACCTTCCTGTCACACCATTTAGTCCAATTTACACTATACTAACTGACAGAATAAATTATGCAATATAACCTTAAGCAAGGAATCGTTAACAGAGTTGGTATGTCCTGTCATTAAGTATCTGCTATTAGGAATTCTGCTATAGGTTGAGCTAGAATATCCAGACTGGACAAAAAGAAGTGACTGATAACGATTCTATGTGTCATGAAATTAGGGGAAAATTTGCCACATCAGTGGAATCACATGAATAGCATAAATATATTTATTTGTTAATCTCTGAGGCCTTAGAAAATAAACTGGACTGTAGATGTAACTTCCTTTGATGAATGGTGACAATCAAAGTTAAATTGTTGATCTTGTGCTCATTGGATTGTAACTTCATATTGTACAAACAGCACTATTTTAAAGATGTTATCTTCTGGCTCATGTTCTGCAGTGTGCAGCTAAAGGGTGTTTTTGCATAATGACCACTCTTTCTGCTGGGTTGTGCAGGTTTTCTTTGGTAGATTTACTAAAATTATACTTTTTTTTTTTTTTTTTTTTTTTTAAGGGAAATGGTATGCAAAGCACTGACACATTTATCTTTTGCACTTTTTTAAAACATTAATGCTTAAATGCTTAGTTTGGTTTAGACGTCATATAACTGACAAACTAGTCCCTCTCAGTAGGCTTTTCTATCCACAGATCAAAAACTTTAAAATTCAGAAGAGAAAGCACAAGGTCTATGTCACTCAAGAATCAAGTAACACCTTTTTTTCAGCATACTTTTTTTCAGAAGTGTGAGGGTTTTTAGTACACAGAAGTTTATTTTTTTCTTTTCAGGCATATTATGTATGTATCGGACAGTCATGGACACTTGAGCTGAGATTCATCTACTCACACTTTAGACACCTACAGTTAGATGTGTATAGCTCAGTTACTCAGCTTAGTCCTCTTTCGTCAGTCAGATGAACTGCCCCCCTTGAAGGTGCATACTTACCTGCACTGACTATAAATGTAGAGATAAATTCCACCTCTGCAGTCAGTGATCAGTCCTGAGCATGACTCATATAAAGTACCCATTAACAAATCTATTTTCCTTGCAGATATCTCCTGTCCAAGGAGGTCACCTCAGCCCTTTATGTTGCAGAGGGAAAGCATACCAAGAGAACTGAAGGTATTACCACCTTCAAAAATAAGATACAGCTGACCCCTTTTGAGTAAGGACTTCAAATTACACATGCAAGAATTCAATAAGAATATAAAGTATTAATAATTTCCTTTGGATTCACTGCCTTTTTCATCTATATTTGGTCTTTCATTCAACTAGTTTCCTACTCAATAGTTTTCATTGGGGATAATTATGTAAGACGTAGTCTTTGAAATTTTTAAAATCTATCTTACCGTAATGTATTTTAAAAAAAATATTAAAAATTCCAGTACTGAACTATCTATATTTTTGCTTTCACAGCTTACTCCATCTGTTCTTATGCAAATAAAAAATATTGACAGATGAGGAATATTCATGAATTTCCTGTGCCTCCCAAAACTATGATGGTCAGTCATCAGACACTGGTTTTCCCTGACCTAAAGAAAATATACTAAGAAAACTCTGAAAAGCAGGCATACCCTGAAGCAACAGCAATTAGTTGTGTTAGTACTGTAAATAAAAGTCCCCTCCCTCCTTGTTTTCCTTCACCAACACCCTCAGTGCTGCAGAATACAAGGAAAAAAGGACATTCTTATTTTCAAAATTCCAAACTGAGTTACTGTTATGAACACTGAACTGAACATTTTCAAAAACTATCTCTGTACTGTGTAGACTATTTAACGTACATGTTAAAAAATTTCAAACATGGATCCTTTATGCGTGGAAAAAACCACATAGGAGGAAAAAAATCACACCAAAACACCGCAAAAACCCTTTTGGTTAAAATAAATCCATATGCCAAAATATGCATATTTTAAAAGAAAAAAAAAATCCAAAAGAAAATTAGTAAACCCCACTAAATTCTAAAGACAATTTTCAAGTGGTATTGCAAATAGGCTGAGGTTGGCTGAGGTTGAGAGAGATTTCTGCAGGTCGTTACGGTCCAAGCACCTTGCACTTGAGCAGGGCCACCTCAGTCTGGTAGCCCAGGACCATGTCCAGAGAGCAGGTGGCCTATAGCTATAATGTCACCTTTATTTGTCTTCTCTTTAATCTTAACCGATAAACTCTTGGCTCATCATCCAGCCCCAGGCAGAGCTCCATGCACTCCAGCTCCTTTCTCACATAAAGAGCAACTCCCCTGGCTTATCTTCCTGACCTGTCCCTCCTCCTTTGCAGTACTCCACTTATGGGAACCATCCTATCACATCTCTGTGATCCCACAAGATTGTAGGCCTGAAACTGCACAAATCTCTCTAACTCATTGTTTATTCACCACGCTGTGTACATTAGTGTGGGTTGATCTTTGTTTGTAAGAGAGCAGCCAATTCAATGTTAACATATTAAATAAGCATAGTACAAGCAAAAGTAAAGTTTATATTGCCTTTTCAGAAAACATACAAACAAACACCATCTCTCCAAATTGGTGTCCTATCAGGACCTATCAATGACTCTCTATGATGTAATAATTATGTTCTATGGAAAGTAAACACTGCCACTGAAGTAAGACAATGTAGATGTACTGAATTCAGGATTTTGAAGGATTTATGTATTACCTAAATTGCATGCTGAGCTCAACTGTCACACAGATTACTGCTCAGGGATCCTGTAGTTGGTAGCAAATTTTATTGAATATACACACATACCCAGAAAACATAATGTCAAAATTTTGACATAAATTTATATTCTTTTTTTCATAACCCTGGCAATGCAGCTTAGCTTTGTCCCCTTCATTATTAGATAGGGAAATAGTCAGGTTTGCATTAACAGGGCAGTGTAACCTTCCCAGAAGCAAATTCCAATGGATGCATCTTAACTATATTCTCTGATACTCCTCTTGGCCAATTTACTCCAATTTTACATAGCTGTGTTTCTGTCTCCTCTTGTCCTAAACTAAACTACACGACAGTGCAACATGCATTGGACTGGAAATGCATTCTCTTCTACAGTCTCTCAGGAGAATGAACTAGCCTTTGTGTATGTCCTTTCAATTATGTCAAGACAACCATTTTGCTAATTCCAGGGTTATTTAATAAGCATTCAAACAACTGACATTTCACAGTAACAAATTCTAGTAACAGATAAGTAGTGACAAATTTCATATGCATCCACTTTTGTTCTGTGGGGGTTTTTATGCTCCATTTAATACTAGAAACTTTGGAATTCGTTTATTAGAAATAGAGTTCATATTAATAAACAGAGAATCTCATTTGCTCAAATTTATGATCTAATTCTAAATAAATTACAGACATGAACTATGAAGAAAACCAGAATTTGAATATACTAATGTCAAATTAAGATGTGGTAAAATGTACATCTACAGATTAAAAAGTAATCAAGCACTAAGTGGAGGAATATCTAGTTTAGAATGATTTTTCCTAGTTATTTGACTATATCTCCAAACACTTAGAAAGTAGTAAATGCATTTTTATCTTGTCATAAGTCACAGTTTAGCATTTAGATTGGTCATCACTGCATAAGAATGTAGATTAAACTGTTAAATCTTGCTATATAATTGGGAAGGGTTCCACAAAGATGCTGTGTTAAGAAAGTAATAAAAGAAAAAAAGCTGAGTTGCACATAAAGGCTATGTGATTCAAGTATAAAAGTGATGGCATGCATCATCTGTTATCATCCCTGAAAAGATACAGCACACATTTGGTTGCCTGGAGACCTGTTACATTGGCCAAACAATTTAGAAAGACTAGAGAGGATTTGTTGTTGAGAGCATCAGTCAATCCACCAGCAGTGGATATTTATACACATATACACATAAGAAGTTTTAATGCCAAATACCACTGTGTTTGAAAGCTATAAACAAGCTCATTCAGTCAGGAATATAGTTTTAATTGGTAAGATGAAGACCCAGAATAGAGAAAATGTGTTTGAAGTTATCTACGTTTGTAGACAGGTAATATTATTTTCATAAAGGAGCATTTTAATTAAAATTAAAACCCCTGATCCACTGTTTGATTTGCAACTGCTTATCAAAATTGTACTGAAAATAAGGATTTTTCAAATAGAAATTTGAGTTTTGAGATATAAGTAGCACAAATAGGTGACCTCTCATTTATTTAGCACTAGTAGTTAAATGACACTATCTTATGAAAAGCACTGTTGAGCTTGAGAGGAACACAGACATCACTAGTCATTCCAAGCAGGGTACAGTCTATGCAATCTATCTAATAGAAGTGTTTAATTTACATATAAATTTTAGGCACTTAGTAAATCCTCCTAAAGTAAACCATATGATTACATAGTCAGTTGAGTGGCACCTTGAAGCAGTCTAGAAGGAAATCTTGCTTGTATAAATTTAAATACATATTGATTGATACTAGTGAATATTGGCAGTAACAAAGCTGAGTTTTGGAAGAAAATTAAATCTCAAATTTGTAGTTAAACTAGTGCATATCACCTGGGGATTGGAAATAAACTTGACTTACGTGCATAATAAGAATTTTTTTAATGGCATAATTTTGTCCATTTTTTCCTAAAGTATCCAGATTTAAGATTCTGGGGTTTGTTAGACTTTCAAGTCTTCACTTTTTCATGCAAAACGTTAGCCTTCCTGCTGTTAAAAATAGGAATGTTTTTCAGTATTTTTGTCAAGTGTTTAATTCATTCTGCCTCATTGAAAGACCACAGTTTTTTCATAGGATTCTTAAAATAAATGGGCTCATTTAATAATCCAGTTCTAAAGATACAATTGACTTCATATAGTTGTGCATCCAGGTTTTAATGTTTTAGACTATATCACAGAATCACAGAATCACAGAATCTTAGTGGTTGGAAGGGACCTTTGAGATCATCGAGTCCAACCACATGAAAAAAAAAAAAAAAAAAAAAAACAAAAAAAAAAAAAAAAAA
>VXBJ01005052.1:92408-113177 GCA_013400055.1 Nycticryphes semicollaris
AGAATGCTGTGGGGGACGGTGTCGAAGGCCTTACCAAAGTCCAGGTAGACAACATCCACAGCCTTCCCCTCATCGAGAAAGCGGGTCACATGGTCATAGAAAGAGATCAAGTTGGTCAGGCAGAGATCAAGTTGGTCAGGCATATATATTATGATGATAAATAACATGTTAGTGGATTTTATGTTTTGGGGTTTTTTTACATGCTTATTTTTCAGTTTAGGAAACTGAGCCATTTGATTCAAAAAGTTCCTGATGTAACAATTACCAAAAATTAGCCCTGCCATAATAATCATCCATATTTCTCTTATAATGGTCCCAACTGAAAGTAAAATATCTTATCTTTCAGAAGAAGAGACAATGGAAGGAGCACACAGCAGAGGGTAAACTATCTCACATTTACAATGGGGTAAAAGAACACATATGTGCATTTGTCACAGTTTAATTGTTAAAGTCTACATTAAAGATCTGAATTACAGAAAAGGTGGATGGCATTCAGTTCTCAATCAGTGTCAGTGTCAAACCTATTACCCTAGCACTTCACTACAGTGAATTTTTAATTTTCATTTAAATTCATGAAGATAAAAACAATAGATAAAATTATATCCTTTTTGTTTAACTTAATTTAAAAAGTAAATTAAAAAGTACAAATGTTCTATACATACTATATATTTTTCATGCTGCTGCTTCTTCTAACACTTTCAGTAGCTAGTATACAAGCTATTTGGGCAGAAGATCTGCAGTGTTTTAACAAAAGGTTACTGTTCTACTGAAATATTTATTTGAAATAGTAAACTACTAAAAAAGGATTAACATAACTGCAATTCTAGATGAAGGAATAATTTTTTTTAACTTCTTTTTAATTAGCAGACATTGTTTCTCCAGAACAAGGGACAAATTGGCTCTAAACCCTAAAGACTTCCTTGTCTTTTTTGTCTGTCCATGATCAAAAGCTTTTTTATTTCCTTCTCACTGCTGCCATTACTAGTAATATTGAACAGTTTCAAAGACAGTTCATCTACCCTGTCCATATTACTGCTACTACAAAATAAACTATATTTAGGGATAATACATAACTCTTATTTAGATCAATTAAACTAGTCAAAAATAGTAGACAGTGACCAAGTCATTTGCAAGAGGTTTGTTTATAAAGTAATCATATATATAATTTCTAGCACATTTTTAGTAATCATTCAATTTAGATCCTAGACTGAAATCTTCTAGATTTTTTTTGTTAATTTTAACATCCACATATAAATTACAAAGAATTTTACACACCTAATTTAATGATAATTGATATATTTGTTTACAAATTACTTGGCAGCTTCTTACTATACACTTGTGTATTTGTTACATGAAAGTTTCCACTAACACCTCAGTTTGATACAGACCCTTTGAAGAGTCCGATATAAAGATGGGTTGTGAAGTGAAAACAACTACAAGGTCCCTCAGAAGGCACACTAATCGACCTTTTTTAACTGGTATGGCCTCATTTTCTCTGTTATTAGTTTACCCTGGTTCCGTACACTTACAAATCCCAGCTGAATGCAGTGTTTATTGCTCAAAAATGCACCAGAGAACAGAATGAAGCCCACCTCATTTAGAGCACTATGAAAATTTTAGATGTTTAGCTATGGATTAGTCAGAAGAAAAAATTTAGCCTAAAATCACCCTGATTTTTGGGGACTTGGTTTTGCTTTGTTTTGTTTTAAATATAGGTAACCATTTTTGAAAACAAACAGAACAAGAACTAGTGTATCTCTATTACTACCTTCTTCTCTTTAGTGGTTCTAAAATGCATTTAGATTCTACAAAAGGACTGATCCAGCCTCTCATGATTATGCCTGCTTCTCTTTCCTTCACTAAGATAAACACCAAGCAAAGTGTAATGGTCAGCAGAGAGTAGATGCACAGCAGGGCAAATTTATCCACGAAAACAAGATTGCAATGAAATATATAACAGGGAAAAAAGGAGAGTTTATGGCCTGTGGAAAAAGGGGCAAGCCACTCAGGAAAATTACAAAGGTATTGTAGGCAATGGAGGGAAAAGCTTAGACAGGCCAAAGCCTAACTAGAACTTAACCTGGCCTTAGATGTTAAAAAACAATAAAAAGAATTTCTATAAATATATTAGTAACACATAGACTCGGGAGAATCTCCATCCTCTGTTGGATGGGGGAGGTAACATAGTGACAAAGGATGAGGAGAAGGCTGAGGTACTTGGTGTCTTCTTTGCCTCAGTCTTTACTAGTGGAGTAGGTTGTTCCCTGAGTACCCAGACCCCTGAGCTAGCAGATAGGGGTGGAGAGCAGAATGAAGCTCTTGTAATCCAAAGGAAGGTAGTGAGGGACCTGCTCCAACACCTGGATATAAACAAGTCTATAGGGCCAGGTGGGATCCACCCAAGGGTACTGAGGGAACTAGTGGAAGTGCTCACTGAGCTACTTTCCATCATTTACCATCAGTTCTGACAAAATGGGGAGGTCCCAGCTGACTGGTGTCTAGCAAACGTGATGCCCATCCACAAGAAGGGTCGGAAGGATGATCCAGGGAACTACAGGCCTGTCAGTCTGACCTTGGTGCCTGGGAAGGTCATGGAACAGATCATTCTGAGTGCTATTATGCGGCACATGAAGGACATCCAGGTGATCAGGCCCAGACAGCATGGGTTCATGAAAGTCAGGTCCTGACAAACCTGATCTCCCTCTATGACAAAGTGACCCACTTGGTGGATGAGGAAAAGGCTGTGGATGTTGTTTACATGGACTTTAGTAAGGCCTTTGATACAGTCTCCCACAATCTGCTCCTGGAGAAACTGGCTGCTCATGGCTTGGATAAGAGTACTCTCTGCTGGGTTAAAAACTGGCTGGAGGGCCAGTTAATTATCAGAGTTAATTTGAGGGTTGGATGAGATGATTCAATATCATGAATATTCTAACCTTCCTATTCTCTGCCTTCCTGTTCTCACAAGTTCCTCCCTATGGGTTACAATTCAGTTCAGAAAATCTTTTTTGTTTTTCCTTTTTCATTTTCTTTATCAAAATATTTTTTTTCTTAAGATATTCTAAGAAACTACTGAACAGTGCATATTCTACTAGGTGTGTTTTCCAAGTATTCATTTAAAATAGTTAAAATATTTTTCGCCTAAACTTATGCTCTGGTGCCTCTCATTAGTCATTTAATTCACCTGGATCTTATTTTGGTAATTAGTAGTAGACTTCCATTGTGTTAGGAGCCCTGGTATTTTCCCCATATATGTGGACAACCTTTCAGCACAATTAGATGTATTTGCTTTCCAGTCCACAGAGCAATCATTTCTAACCATATATGATAACTCCTCCTTTTTCCAGTGTTGTGTCATCCTAAACAATGAAGAAAAAAAATTTTACTATTCCGCTTATGTAAACTCTGCCACCAAATCTGTTACTTCATTTCAGTCATAATCAACTAATGCTACTTTCAGCTCTTCCTGTTCATTCGGTATGTTACCTGGAGAAATACACCATGACATCCAAGACACTTGAGAAACCTGCCTATTGTTCTCCTTTCTCTCTTTTAAACAACGATAAGCACTCCTTTTCTTCATAGGTTCAGGCCACTTCAGAGTTTGTTATAGCCTATACTTGTCTGTGGGTTTTGTTAATTTTCTAATTTTCTTTCTAAAGATTCCAGTGTTCTGAAGTGGCATCTGTTCTTGTTCATATTGTAAGAAATTCAGAGCGTTTCAGGAAAAAACTCTCAATGTTAGCCAGATATGCTAATATTACATGACTGTTATTCTCTGAGAATAACCCTCAAGTGGGTAGTTTAAGAACAGCTCAAGTTCCAGAATTACTGATCTTTGGTACCAGATTTGTATAGTAACTTTTGATTCCTTCAAGATAATTTCTGGGGGTGTCCCCTCACACTTAGTAGTGCCTAGAAGCCAGGATTACCAGTTGTCTGGACAACTGCTTTAACAACTGGACTATTGTAGAAAAATGTACATCATCAGCACAGCTCTCAGTATTTTTTATATTTTTGATCACATACAGATTTGTATAGAATTTCAAGTTTTGTATAGAAATTCAAGTCTGTTCCCTTAACCTTGTGCACAAAAAAGTGGTAAGAGAGAAAACCGTTATTTTTCCTAGAACAGTCTTTCGTCAAAACCACTGGGTACCTAAAAGTATATACTCAGGGAAATCCGAGGTTAAGCATAAACAGGGGAGTGAGGAGAAATTTATTTAGGTCCCTGGATAGTAGGTGTTAAAAATTATTTTATGAGCTTTGTGAATTTTGAGTGTCAAATTCTCAACTTTTGCAGAATGCAGACAGATTTGTTACTGCTGTCAAATTGTTTTGTGCTGGAGAATATTTCCAGTCACAGAAACTCATCTATGCTTACTAAAAAAAATTATTGGAATGGTCCCGGGCATAGCCTTGGCTCATGACAACTATTGATGTCTGGGCTTGGTTTGGAAACTGGCTGTTTCCATTTTATTTTCCCAGTAGGTAATTTATTGTATCATGCAGCCTTTGAAGGTAAGAGATTTTAACAGTATTAAAGTGTTTTGTTACATGCCAGCTGGCCTCTACATAGAGAACAGACCTTGGCATATTTAGTTTGCTAATACAGACATGTAACTACTGCATGCAGTGTTTTCTTTTCAAAGTTGATTGGAGAAAATAGGAGCTTTCAAAGCAGTGGTACATAAAGCTGTTAATAGTGCCCACTCAACAAATTTTAAAATAAGGAAATTAAAGTTGTTTGGTGGTTTTATTTGTTTTGTTGTTTGGTTGTTGGTTTTTGTTTGTTTGAGTTTTTTTTTTTTTTTTAATGAATAAATTTTCTTTTACTAAAGTTCTTGGTTTGTGTATTATTTTCTTTTAAAAGAGAGTGTCTTGAAGAGGAGAAAACACGTAGAGAAATTGCTTCTTCCTTGGCAAACAAGTAGGCATGCCCGAGGAGAGATGTTCCAGAACCTGGAAGGTGGCAACTACACAAAATACAATTATTTGAAGGTGTGAAAAGGGCTCAGTAATGCCAGGGAGTCTGGAGTAGCAGCAGAGCACAGACACTGAAGAGAGTAACAGGAAAAAGACACAGTCCGGTTATCATGGGGATGGAAAGAGAAGGTAATGAAGGAACAGAGATTTCTCTTGGCAGTGTTCCACAAGCTAGAAACAACAAAATATACTGAAGCCTGAAAGTATGACCCACCTTGCAAGGACACGATAGGCAGAGAATTAAATTATAAATTATTCCTTCCTTTTTTTTTTTTTTTTTCAAATCTAGTCTCCTCAAACTTTGCCTATTTAAAAATGTTTAGCTTTTTTTTTTTTAGTATGTATGTTCATAAAATCTGCCTTCCTTTATTTTTTTTTTAGTTTAAAAGCCTTTTGTTACAGTTTCAAGTCTCCTTCAGCACAGTTTAACCCTGTAACTTCTCAGTCTATTCACAGAAGACAAAAAAATACATCTTTGCTTTTCACTTTAACCTTGTCTTTTCTTTTTGTTTGTTTGTTTATTTGTTTGAAGGTATTTTTTGCTTATTGTTAGCTTTCCTAAGTCTATTAAGTAACCTTGTTTTTTTTTTTTTCTTCAGAGGAATAGAAAAGGATAGAATAGTTCAGTTGGCAGGGAACTACAATGATATCTAGTCCAAAAGCCTGACCACTTCAGAACTGACTAAAAGGTAAATCATAGTATTAAAAACATTGTCTGAATGCCTTAAACCCTGATGGATTTAAGCAAGTCATTTTTGTTAGATGTTTATGATCAGTGTTGCTATTCTTTTGAAAGTCTTTTCAGTTGTTCCATATGCCAGAAATGAAAACAGTATTCTAGCACGAATTTATAAATGACATGCCTCTGTTTCCACACACGTGGGTACACGGTCATAGATATACATCTGTGCTTGCTTATACAAATTCTCCCTAGAATTTTAGGAATTTAAGATTATTTCAGGTTGTTGTTGTTATTATTATTATTATTATTATTTATTGTGTGGTTGGGGATTTTTTTCATTTTGTTTGGTTTTTTGTTTTGGCTTAGATAAAGGTGGTGCTGTTAATTGATCAAATTATTCTAGAGGTTGAACTTTTAGGAAAACTATAGATATCCAAGACTCATGATAAAACTAAGAGAGTAGGCAGTGTAAAATATACAAAATCAGGCTACTATAATATCAATAAGAGATAATACAATAACATAACATAACACAAAATAAAATAATGTAATATCAGTAATGTACCATGGGTACTTCAGCACAATATCTAATTTTAAGCTAGTAAATTTCAGTATTTTCTCTATGATGAAGTTAAATGAAGAGTCTGAAAATGTCATCAGTAAGAGGCCCTAGAAATAAAATAAATTAATACTTTTGTACTGAAAAAATCATCTTTCAAATGTTCATGACAAAACCACAGTCCTATAAGAGGACACCAGTCCATATAACAACAAAAGTAGTAAACTCGTCAAGTCCATTTGACTCATGGACTTCTATTCCACTTCCAGAAATGACTCATCACTTCTATTCCAACACACAAGAATACTGGTGCACACTTTAAGGAAGATCATTTCAAGTGCTGATGGCATAATGCTGTAAAAAAGCTTACATTCTAAAAATAAAACAACACATTTCTGAAACTAAAATGTAATATTTGATGGAATTTTAAGTCCTCTATTCGTTGGCAATGTAGTTACAGATTTAATAAAGAAAACTAAACCAGTGAGTCATGAAGTCATACTAAATTCAATACTGTTTTTTGTTGATCAATATTATAATTTATTTAATGCGATTAAACTTCTTTTGTGATTTTTGTCTACTTCACAATGTTCCTTTAAGTTGATTTGCTATTCATTTAATTATTGCAGGGAGATAGACGTTCAAATTAAATTAATTCCAAATACTTCGAACATGGTGGGCATTTAGCAGCTGCTAATGTGAAACACTAAATTGAACTGAATCTAAACAAGAGGTTTATAAACCCTCCCCAAGTTAAATTGCTTTCCCTAGTGCTTTTGCTGTTATTTTTACTTTTCCTTCCTCAGAAGAATGTTTCTAGGGAAAAACTTCCTAGGTTGATTTTTGTGTCTGTGACAGTGGGCACAATCTTACCCATTAGTAGTATCTCCCAATATATTTTTTTTTCTGCATTGTTATTGCTTATTTTGTTATTTTTCTTTAGAATCAGTTTTCCTAATTGGGCTTGTCATATTTCAACATAAATACACTGTATTGTGCCATAATAATTAATTCTATAAACCCTAAATTTAATTCCTAAATTTATATTTGAACTCTTAGGCACAATTCTGTCCTTTCTACAAGCAGAAGAATCAAATAAATCTGTTTATTCAAAATGTTTACCACTTGCAGACAATTTTCTCACATTTGCTATTTGCAACACGTGGTGTTCATATGATCTCTGTATCAGGAGTAGCTTTTCATCTATTAAAATTCTTATAGTATTATTCTGAGTCTGAAAGTTTTTTGTTTGTTCTTTCTTTTTTTCCTCTGAACCTGTACATCAACAAAAAATGTCACAGATTAACCTTTTAATAAAAAGATCTGGCTTGCATTATTGCGAAGAACAGCAATTTATCAGGACCCAGTTAAGTAGTGATAACTCAGAATCTAAGAATAAAATAAAAGATAAATATTAAAAAAAATATTTTAAAAATATTTTTATTTTGAAGAGAAATACATTGCTTTTGAATGTTTGGAATTGACATGTTGATTGACAATATTTGGAATTAAATACCTGTCTGCAAGGAGGAACACCTTTCTGCAACAAACATTTTTGTGGCCATGTGGATCCTTTAACTGACGTTGCATCACACAATGGGTGAACCATAATAAGAGAAAAGCTAGAGTCTATTTCAATTTCTACAATTATATGAGATAAGAAAGATTAAAAATTAAAAAGGGGATTTAAATAAAAGAGAAAGTTAATTTCTAATACTGTCTTGGAATAATCTCTAATAATATTTTGCTGCGGGCTGTTTACGTGATAGAAAGCTGAAGTACCATCCTAGTTCTCAGTGTTACCTTTACCCCAGGCTTTTAACTAACTGACCACAGCAAGCATTCATGAACTAGTTAACTATTTCTAGTATCATCATTAAAGTGTGTATATCTTTCCTGGTTTCACTATATGATTTTCAATATTTATGGGAGAAGCATGAAGTACAGCTGATTTTTCTTTTAATAGATAGCGAAACTTGTCCCACTGATGTTAGCAGTTTGATTTTCATCAAATATAGTATATCTAATAAACTTATGTAGTATATACAGTAAATACACATATCACATAAACAGATATTTTCAAAATAAGAGGTACTAAATGGTTTATGGTTTCATGCTCCACAGTTTCTATTTGCCAGAATAATGCTTTATTTAGACACAGAACTGAAGATTATTTTTTTTCAACATAACAGATAAGCAATTTTCTATGACTCCTCTATGCCTTGTCAATATGGCTTTTACTGAAGCAAACCCATAGGGACTTCAGCAAGTCTCAGGGCAACCTATCAGTCAGAACTGGAGCACAGTTCTAATACCCTTGACTTCCCTTTCTGTCTCTGAACCATATTGAGCTACATATTTAACTGTCTATACATTTTACCTTACATACCATGTTTATTGTAAAAATTCATCTTGAATATTTTCTTCACAAATCATTTGTTAAAGGTGTGCTAACTGAATTACACCATCATTTCAGAAAAACATTGAAAATGCAAAATTAAGCTCCTCAATCACCAAGGCCAACTGTCGAATGCATATTTGCAAGAGCCTGTATTTCCATCGGTTGGTGATTTTGCTTCCTTATGAGATGACTAGGGATTTTTTTGTTTTTTTTTCTTTTTTTTCCCCCTTTAATTTAAAGATATGTTGCCAAAGGTCTGTCAAGACAAATTTAAAGAGTACCCTGTAGTGCTTTATAAAATTTTATTGCTGAAATTAAGAAACCATAAAGCTTTCACAGGGTGTTGACTTTGTTTATGTAAAAGTGAACAGGAAACAATTCATTTCTATGTTAGCTGTAATGGCCAAACAGTTGGAAAGATTAGATTATTTTTTTCCTCAATAATTCTTTCATTAACAAAAAGATGTAAGAGGTGAACAATTTATCCTCTCATTTTAAATAGAATTAAAAATAACCAGACTAAATTTTGTCATGTGTAAGAGCAAAGACTAAGCAAAGTGTTTTTAATTCCAATATCAATATTCATTAAAGTTTTATATAGGCTAATCATGGTAGAGTATAAGATTGTTCTTCAACACTTTTTAAATTCTTCTTACATGAGTATCATAAAAAATATTTTAGCATTCTTTCACTCAAGAAAACAGAGTATCAGAGTAAATAGTTACACAGCAATCATTGATAGAATGATTAAGAAATATCCTAACCCAACAGACAGCAAATGTAGAACACAAGACCCATCAAGGATTGTTTCCCTCCCCTCATCTGTCCTTTGATTCTGGCTCTTGTGATTAGGGTGTCCTTGTCACAGAGGTCAGTTTAATTCTATCACATCCAAATATTCTAGGTAAAGTATGTTGCACATGTCCAGACTGCAGGCTCGTTTGTCACATTATTGGTTGCTGTCACTTTGGAAGGTAGGTGTCTGTTTGAAGAATGTGCAGTGGCTGGAGGGTCAGGGGATTTGCATAAAGCTTGGAAAGAACTTCTTCAGGCACAAGGTATGCGATGATAATCCTGCCTCTGTGAACACAAAGCACACAGGGTTCAGCTCACAGAAACTGATGTTGTGATGCTTATACTTAGCTCTTTCCTGCCCTGCTCCCTGCCAAATAATAATAGTTTAGCTATACTTTCAGTGAATTGAACATAAAACTTTGATTTACTGTTCTATTGGTTATTTTTTCATGTTCTCCTGAAATGTACTATTTAATTTTTGGGTCACTCAGACAACTCTATTTTGGAGATATTTAGTTTTCTTATGGTTAGTTTAGTAATTCTAACTTTCAGGAATATAAATTTAATCACATATAAGCTCTTACATAATTAAACCAAAGACATGTTAAGTGTATACAAGAAGATGGGATGTAGTGATCACATCTTGAAATAAAAATTATTTATTTTGCATTTCACCTGGAGAGATGTTTGACTTTGTTTCTTAGGGTTTTTTTTGTAGTTTATTTGTTTGGTTGTTGTTTTTATTTGTTTTGTTTTGTTTTGTTTTTTAATAGGACAAAGAACAATTGTTTTTACATTACAAAAGTTCCTGTGAAGCAAAGGTTTCTAAAGACTTACACATCTTACTTCTATGAGTAAAACATAGAAGTTATTCCATAGTGTGTCATTTTGTATTAATGTGCAAACTCTTATCACCCTTTCTGCAGTTGAAATGTATATGAGCAAATTTATACTCTTTCTATATGTACAACCTAATATAATGCTAACTTCACACAGAATAACATTTTCATTCACGTCAGATATATTAAAAAAAAAAAAGAATCAGGAGTAAATACACATCTACAACTTAAATTCATCCAAAACTGGATACAGCACTCCAGTTCAGGTTTCACAAGAGCAGTCTAGAGGAGGAGAATCACCTCTCTCAACCTGCTGGCCACACTTCTTGTTATGCGGCCCAGGATATGGTTGGCTTTATGGGCTGCAAGCATGCATTGGAGGTTCATGTCCAATTACTAATCAACCATTATCCCAAATTGCTTCACCACAGGGCTGCTCTCAGTCTGTTCATCACGCATCTGCATTGATATTGGGGATTACTCTGAACCAGATGCAGGACATTGTACTTGGCCTTGTTTAACTTCATGAGGTTTGCACAGGCCCACTACTGAAGCCTGTCAAGGTTCCTCTGGATAGCATTCCTTCTTTCTAGTGAATAACTGCACCACTCATCTTGGTGTCTTCTGCAAACTTGTTGAGAGTGCACTCGATCCTTCTGTCTATGCAGTTGATATTAAATAGTATCAGTCCCAGTACATACCTTTGAGGGACACTACTCCTTACTGTTTCCCTCTGGGACACTGAGCCATTGACTATAACTCTTTGGTTGTGACCATCCAGCCAATTCCTTATCCATCTAACTGTCCATCCATCAAACTCATATCTATCCAATGTAGAGGTAAGAATGTTGTAGGGGATGCTTTACAGGTCTTACAAAAGTCCAGATAGACAACATCCATAGGTCTTCCCTTGTCCACTGATGTAGTTACTCCATTGTAGAAGGCCACTAGGTTGGTCTGGCTGACAATGAAGCCACGTTACCTGTCTCTAATCATTTCTGTCTTCCATATATTTTGACCTATTTCCCAGGACAATCTGTTCCATGATCTTACCAGGCACAAGGTGAGGCTGACTGGTTGGTAGTTCCCAGGGCCCTTCTGTTTACCCTTTTTTAAAAAGAATGTGATGTTTCCCTGTTTGAAGTCACTGGGAACTTTCCCTGATTGCCATGACATTTCAAATACGATGGACTGTCTTGGCAGCTGCATCAGCCAATTCCTTCAGCACCCTGGGATGCATTTTGTTGTGTTTCAAGGACTTCTGGCTGTTCAGGTTGTGTGATCTCAAACCTGATCTTCACTTATGCTGGGAGGTACATCAATCCCCCAGTCCCTGCCTTGAGGTCCAGGGGCTTGAGAGATATGGGAAGAGAGATTACCATTGAAAACTGAGGCAAAAAAATTGTTCAGTACCCCAGCCTTCTCCATGTTGGTTGTCAGTACTTCTGTCTTATTTATCAGGAAAGGAACTTTTTCTTTAATCTTCCTTTTCTGGCCATACCTATAGAAGACTTACTTATCATTACCGGTAGAAAGTGCTATAGGCAACAAAACCTTCTAAACTAGCATTCATTCACAGAACAAAACTTCAAAGGGTAAAGGCTACCTCATTCTCATCAATAAAATCTACACAGAAGAACAAAATAAGCTGTTTAAAGATCTTCTGACATTGAGGAAAAAAAATATTTCCTATTTATAGATCTTTAATTACTGAATTGAAAGCATTTAAATGACTGTGACAGATTTTAAAACAGATTTCTCAAGTTACAGGATAAATATTTTTTTTTTCTTTTTACTGTCTTTACAGCATAATAATTCAGACCATGGTGGCATTATGGGCAAAGGAGTCTCAATTCAGGAAATTTTACTTAATTGAATTTACTTCCAGGTACCACCAAATTCTGGGGACTGATTCAGGTATTAGGAAAAGCAAAACAAACAAGCAAAAAAAGACCATCGTTTAACAAACACAAATAAGCCCAACACTTATGTAAGTATATTTCCTACTCGTCTCAACACAAGCCACGCACTTCTCACAGTCTCAACACAAGCCACACACCTCTCCTCCTCCCTTCATAATTTCACCTTCCCTGTTTTTTCTGCAAGTTACACTTAGTTTGTCCCAATTCACTCATTTTTCTCCTCCCCATTGCTGCCTCTTTCCTTAATACATGTGAACTGGAACCTCAAGGGCTCCCCTGTGTCTCTGTAGTATTGGGGAGCAATGGGGCATTCACAATGGTGCTGAAGTCACCTAGACTTTGCTGTCACCAGCTCAAGGCAAGTTAGGGTTTTCTCTATCTCAGAACAACCCAAACCCACCTCAATGAAAGTTACACCCAATACAAGTGTATAACAAATACTGTATTTTTGATCACCTCATTTTCTGTTTCTTTGTAAGAGAGATGGTATCAATGTAGTTGTGAACATACAGAAGAGAAGCCCACAACATCTAGGTGCTGGCCTACACATGAATGGCTTGTAATCCATGACCCCACTAAATACTGGATCTCAGGAAAGGAGGCTAAGAAGGGTTCCCAAACCAATGTTTCTGAATAATGTACATCAGCTTCAGGTTTCAAAGTCTCCAGTGTAGGAACAAATGTTATTGATTATTTGTATTTTTTAGTGGTTTTGGGTTTTGTTGGTTGTGGTTTCTCCCCCTCCCTCATTTATTTCCTTGTGTTCCTTAGGCTTTATTTCCTTGTGTTCCTTAGGCTGTACTTCTGTATTCTGTTTCCTAGATTTTTTGGCCTATGGATATCTATCAACATATAAAATTTCAGGGAAATCAGTAATAGTCACTGCAGAGATTATGCACTCTGCAGTCTGATAGAGTAATAAAGATGAATGTTTTGTAGATAACTTGAAAATTAATTCTCATGGTACTGCAGATCAGGAACCATCCCCTAATTACATTTTGCAATATCCTGTTTTCAGGTTTCGGCTCTCCTTGCTGCTCAAAGGTGCCGGAGCAGCAGCCTTTTACTTACATGAGTTATGTAGTAATCTAAAATCTGAATACGTGAAAGATAACTGCTTAAAACTAATGTTGGCTACTTCTGTTTGAAAGGGTAGGATGCTCAGGTTGTTTATATGAAATAGATCTATAAAAAAGGGTGATTTTTCATTCTTCTCTGCAGCTTAAGTAGAGAGGGTCATGACATGCAATCAATTTCTTGAGTTTGCTGGACAGTCACTGCTCAATTTTTCTGCCTCTCATTTTCTCATTCTACATGATGAATATAACACATCTGCCTGCCTTGCAGTGTTTCGAATGATATTTCTCTTTTTGGTTATAAAACATGAATAGTTGGGTTTTTTCACATGGAATTTTGAGTAGTTGAAGGACTACAGTGATGCACTTGCATGCTAGTAGATTCTCCTAAGTCTTGCCTTTTCTTCTAAAAATTGAAATATTGGACAGTCTGAGCTATTGGATCTGTTTAAGGAAGTATTTAGTTGCTGTTGCTCTTGGAATATTTCACATATCAAACTAGTAAGTTGAATTCCCTTCACAAGGCCCAAAAGTACAGAATACATTTCACAAGGAAGAAATCCCTTCCAAATACTGTAAATAAAAAACCAAAAAGTAGTCTAAATGGTATTCTGTTCAGTTCTATTTCACTGCAATTACTCTATAATCTCTTAAAAAATGGTTTCAGAGAACTGTAAATTATTTTAATGTTCATATGTATTACATGAGAATCATTTTAACCCGTAGGAAAGCTAATCCTGTATTGGGTAATTCTGCTTCAGTTTATGGCTGCTTCTTTTAAAAGTACTTTGCAAGTGGTTGTTTTAGATTCAAATGGCTTATTTTGATTCAAAGGATAAACTACTAAACTATAGAATAAATGTTTATATTACACAAACATATACTGCCAAAGTGCATTCTAGATTGTATATGCAAAATACTGAACATAAGACTTTCTACAGACATAGGTAATTTGGGATATTGTCAGAAGATCAAGTGTGCTTTCGAGTAGTGCAACTGGGGCTGACCACAGTGGAGGAGGAAAAAACTGACAGCTCAATCCTTGGGAAAAAAAATACACAAACAAACAAGGAAAAAACAGCGTCAGCCTCTTAACAGTTCTGGTTTTTAGTTTACTGCAGTTATTTGTGCAGTTATATGATGTGGAACATCACTGTAATTCCATTGTCCCATATGAGTTTAGGGATTTCCTTTTAGAATACCACTTAGTTAAACTATAAAAAAACTATTAAAAGTCACATAAAACTGTTTAAGTATTTCTAAAATTGCATGTCTCTTAGAGCAATGTCTAACATTCACTTTAAAATTTGGGGGTAAAATCTTTTCAGCAAACATTTCTGCATCAGAGGATTGTCTGTCTGTACATTTGCCTATAGCCTTACTGGTTTCTAGGCTAATACCTTGTAGATGCAGTCTTTGCACTTACATCCCAGAAGTTCTATCCAACACAGTAAATTTTTGTCACATTAAGATGATATGCATTTTTCCACATAAAATATCCCTGATTAAAAATTAAGTCCTTTTCAATTACATCCATAGATTGTAGCAGTAAAATGTAACTTGAAGGAAAATGCAATTAAAACTGTAGTGAACGTTTATGTAAATCAAAAGTCGGTAGTGAAGCAAATATAATGAGCTAATCAAACCATGACTAAATCAGATCTGTTAAAGTTCTTGTAGACATATATTTTCCCGAAAACCAGACAAGAAAGTTGTTTCTTTTAATTTCATTTTTTGGACCAAATACTGGAATCACTTCTGAATTATTATGGTCAACCTGACTTACATGAATATAAATCTTATTTGTGCCAGTTCAGTCTCTGAGAATTATAGCTTAATGACCTTTATACCTGCATCGCCTTAGTAGTATAGTCATTCAACCATCAAATCAATTCTCTCTAGCTTGGGACAAAGATCATCTATATTTAAAATCTAAGGAATTAACCACAAAACCACTCTTGAGATGTTAACACCTGCCTTAATTTGTATGGCTCACATGTTGTGATGCTTATGAAAATGTCAGAGTTGTCACAGGAAATTTAGTCTTTGAACAAACCCAAGAGGTTTTATATCTTCAAACACTAAAGATAATTTTTATAGCTATCTCCCATGATGCCACCCTACCTCTACATGTGGTTCAGATTTTCATATACAGACAGTGTATTCATATGCAATATTTTTTCTTTCCTTTTCAGAAATTCTGCATATTCCATACTGAATCCACAATATACTTCTGCTGCATGACATATAAAATTTTTTCTTGTGCCAGGCAAGTCAATCTAAAAGTTTATGTGATTTCTCTTTAAAACATTTAAAAAACTGAATAGATCATGTGGTGATACTGACTCAGCACTACAAATGTCCCAAAGAGAGAGGAAAAAATAAATGGTAATGGAGCAGTACATAATAAAGGCCTTGTTCATAATAAAGATTAATGTTGTAAAAGAAACATACATTTTAGACAGCGGGAAAACCCAAATATTTTGACAGACTGAATTCACTACAACAGTCTCCATTCCAGAGTTCAGATACAGATGAAACCACGGGTGTTGTCTCATTGTTTTGTAGACACTGTTACTAAATTATCTGTCACTAGGAAATGAAGATGCATATTGTAAGAACAGACATAAGAGTAACTGTTGTCCATTCAATATACAACACTTACAGAAATAAATACCGTGTAAAAATTTATTAGTAAATTTAAAGATGTTATTTTAAAATAGTTGATCAATAGTCAGAATACATTTATGTACATATATCTTCTCAGGAAAGGGAGAAGGAGGAAATTCCATGGTAAATATAAGGCAATGGAAATAGGAAAGCTTTCAAACAGATACCAAAATGAGGGATAGACTTATGGGGGGAAGTTAAAAAGGAGATTAAAGGTATGGTTAATTCCTTACAGTTAGACCCTTCTACCGTAACCAGATCTATTTTCTAGATAATTTGTTGTTTGTGTAGAGAAGGGAATTCCAATAAGATTATATTTGGCATCTGTAAATTTTCTGTAAAGAAATCTCAGACATCTATGTCTATCTGATGTCATGCAATGTACAAAGATAACTAAAAAACTGTGTATAAATTAAAACACTGGAAATTAGAAGGTTTCTAAGTAACAAAGTCCAGTTTTAGGAGAGCATTACAGATGGACTCATGGACTAAATAAACAAGAATTTAAAAATGAAACTGTCATGAAAGAATAGAGTTATTCAGAAAGTTTCTCCTTATCCTATATTCCGGCCTTCTGTTTCTGTAATTTCTAATGTTCTTACAAGTTCTTCCAAAACCAATCCATAAATAATGCAAATTTACAGATTTTCAAAGGAAATCATTAAGAAGAAAATAAATTTTTACACGGTATTTATTTCTGTAAGTGTTGTATATGAATGGACAACAGTTACTCTTATGTCTGTTCTTAAAATATGCATCTTCATTTCCTAGTGACAAACACCGATGATGGTATTCACCCACCAAAATTGGATACTGGCCCTCAAGCTAGTCATTCTGAATTCCCTTTATAGCAAATGGAAAGGACTAGGCATTTGCTATAGAATAATTTTCTTGTACTAAAGTAGACATAAAATAGGCCAGATGATTCGCACCCCAAAAAGTGCTTATTTCTTCAAATCAGCTACCATATGAATCTCGGATGGACTGCTCAAATGCAGATAATTACAGTATTGTTGTCTACCTCTAGATGAGTTTAGTTACCAGATTGTTTACTTTGGATTCTACTTTTATCCTTCTAGTAAGTTAAATGCTTAATACATAATTATGCAAACTCCAAAGTTATTTCAGCAGCAGCCCAATCCTGAACCGTAGTTCTGTGTTGGAACACTGGCTGTGAAATATAAAACTGTAATGATGACTTGTAGAAACACAGGAAACTGTTTCTAAGAAAGCTTTTTAAATTAATCTGTTTGCATCAACTGGGTACTTTCTATGAAGTTGAGGAGGATATTAGAAATATTAGAATTAATATATGTGTATTTTGATTAATTAAAATACCTAAGAAAATAATTACTCTGCAAATACATTAAAACTGATATGAATTTAAACAAATACCTAGAATTATTTCAGCTACAGCAATTTTCAGCAAGAGACTCAACCTTATATATCTGTGTCCAGTGGAGGGAGTGTAGTAATTCCCCAATCCACTGCAGCTTTAGCAATTATATCAGTAAATTAATCATCAGCAAGATCCAAGATCCAGTAGGTTAAAGGCAATTGAGCTCTCAGAAGGTTAAATCACCAAATGATTTTTTGGTTTATATTTGAAATTAAACAAAGGCAGCAAGAGATAATTTTCTTCTTGATTGTGGAATGTAATAGTGGCAGAGAATCAACATGCATCCTTGAACCTATCTAGCATTTGCCAGTCACTCAGAGAAAATTAACAGAGACAGACTGAATTGAAAAACCCTCTAGCATTCTTAACTGCACACTTCATAAGCAATGATGAGATCTTCATTGCATGCTGTTTCTTGAGTAGTCTGGAATGTCATAATCAAATTATATAATAATAATAGCAGGTTACAAGGAAAGAATATTCCTCTGTGCAATGTGCGTACGTGATGAACATTTTGGGGTACTCTGTTACCATGTCCCCCCACAGTGATAATTAATTTCCAGCTCCTGAAAACTGGAATCAGTTTGACTATTCCATGTCATCTTGTCTGTCAGCACAGAGCACTTCACTAAATAAATATTCTGAATATACCTTTTCCTGAAGCAAATTCCTAAGATAAAGGACTCTAACTTGGCTTCCTTGACTATATGGCTTGAGGGTGTTCATGTCAGTATCTTGTTATTACCTCCCATCTTCAATCTTGTTCGGTTACCAGTCAGCATAGCCATTTACTTTTCATGCAAACAAAGTTAAAGTTATGTTTAAAACAATAGCTTCCAGCTGTTTCCAGCTCCAATCATTAAAAATACAACATTATACTCAATTGAGAGAGTAGCTGCCAGTTTTGTTCAGAAATATAATTTAGCAAGCATTGTAAATAAGAAAATAAACTGTAATATAATAAAATGTTTTTTGATTTATTTGTACAGCAGTGTTGCTTGGCTGCTGTGTATAAAAGATAAAAATAATATATGCAAATTAGATAAAGCTGAAATTAAAGATGTCTAGCAGAGAATGGCTAAAGAAGTCATTTTTATTTTATTGTTTGTAAGTGGATAAATAATTTTCCAGTAGACATGAAAGCACCAGCAACATGTTACTAAGTTCATTTGACCTTTTCATTCTGTTCTCATCCTCACTCAGAAACTACTGGGGAAACAGTTGCTAAATCACAAAAATATATCAGCCTTTTGTCAGTTCAAGGTAATTGTTTTATGTTTACTTGGATCAGATTAAAGCAAAATGACACAAAACATACAGTCTCCATGAAGAGATATTTATTTTAACAGAAATTTGTCACAAATGGTTATTTTGGTTCCAGTTTTGTTTTCAGGTATAGCCCCAGAAAATAAGCTGGCAAGGAAGACAAAGAAATTATTTTTTTCAATGAATCAACACTAATTTTTTAGAATTAATATTTACTTAGTGAATAGAAGTGAGACAGAATTGTCACAAGATGCATCAGATATAGCATTTATTCTATTATTTAAAAGATTATCATTCCTTGTGCTGCTCACATTTTCTACCTCAACTTATAAATGCTATTAAGCTATTGCTAACAATTGATGTTGCAGTAATAGCACAGCTTTTATCTTTCATGCCTTCATACTTTCCATAGTACTCCCTCATCTCCCTTTAAAAAACATGTACAAGGCCATCATAGGTTGTTTGGGTTTGTTTTTTTTTTCTTTAACTTCCTTAATACTTTTCTTTAACACTAAGTTCAAGGTTATTTTAAAAACTTGTACATATATTCACAGGTACAAACTTATACTGTAACTCCTAAATGTTTGTTTGTGGATTTTATAATTCGTGGCATTATTACTGCTTCCACTTTTCCAAGGAAAGATGAGAGTAAGAATTTTTCACAGAAAGGATGGTCATACCCTGGAATAGGCTGCCCAGGGTGATGGTTGAGTCCCCATCCCTGAATGTATTTAAGAGTCATTTAGATGTGGTGTTGGGTGGTTTGGTGTAGGGGAGGAATTTGTAGAGTAGGGCTGATGGTTGGACTTGATGATCCCAATGGTCTCTTCCAACTCGAATGATTCTATGAAGAGAGATAAAGGAATACATCATGAATGTCCAAGAGTAGCTACTTGTCTGAGGAGCACTCTTAAAGCCCTCTGAGAAACTGACATTCATCAGTAAGGATTAATAGTAAGTCCCTCAGGGCTCAGTTTTGGGACAAGTCTTGTTTAATATCTTTATTGATGATCTGGATGACGGTATCAAGTGCACCCTCAGTAAGTTTGCAGATGACACCAAGCTAGGATGGAGTGTTGATCTGCTTGAGGGTAGGAAGGCTCTACAGAGGGACCTGGACAGGTTGGGTCATTGGGCCAAGGCCAATTTTATGAGGTTCAATAAGGTCAAGTGCTGGGTCCTGCATTTTAGTCACAACAACCACAAGCAACGCTACAGGCTTGGGGAGGAGCGTCTGGAGAGCTGCCTGGCAGAAAAGGACCTAGGGGTGTTGGTGGACTGCCGGCTTAATATGAGCCAGCAGTGTGCCCAGGTGGTCAAGAAGGCCAACAGCCTCCTGGCCTGTATCAGGAATAGCATGGCCAGTAGGAGTAGGGAAGCGTGCTTCTGTACTCAACAATAGTGAGGCCCCATCACAAGTACTGTAGTCAGTTCTGGGCCCCTCACTGCAAGAAAGACATTGAAGTGCTAGAGCATGTTCAGAGGAGAGCTATCAAGCTAACGAGGGGTCTAAGGAACAAGTCATGCGAGGAGAGGCTGAGGGAAATGGGCAAGTTTAGTTTGGAGGCGGCTGAGGGGATACCTCATTGCCCTCTACAACTACCTGAAAGGAGATTGTAGAAAGGTGGGTGTTGACCTGTTCTCCCAAGTGAATAATGGCAGGGCCAGAGGAAATGGGCTGAAGTTGCAGCAGGGGAGGTTCAGATTACATATTAGGAAGAATCACTTTACTGAGAGAGATGTCAGGCACTAGAACAGCCTGCCCAGGGACAAGGCTGCATGACCATCCCTGGAGGTATTTGAGACACATGCAGATGTGGCACTTCCAGACATGCTCTAGTGGCTGAGATACTAAGGGGTTTTTTGTGTGTGTATGGTTGGACTCGGTGATCTCAGAGGTCCTTTCCTACCATGAAGATTCTTTGATTCTGTAATAGCCTCTGTGTACTGCTCAGAGTTGTAAAGGAAATCTGTGACAGAGTTGAGAAAGTACCTACTTCAGATCCTATTCAGGTTGTTTAATTCTAAACCAACTCTTTATTTTCATTAGTCATCACAGTTTCCACAGTTTTAATGCAAAATCAGCATGCAGAGTTAACTATACTATGTCTACATACATCACATCAGTAAGATTAAATGCCCACATAAATCTTAAGTATGCATACAATATATTA
>VXBJ01005052.1:120178-152696 GCA_013400055.1 Nycticryphes semicollaris
TTTTTTTTTTTTTTTTTTTTTTTTGTGATGAGAACATCTGCTAAGGAGTGCCAATATGCACAACTTTTCAGACATTATACATCTTTAGGGCAAAACTAAAGAGATTTTTAGACATTTAAAAACAGAGTTACAGGGTCTGAGCCCTAGTGTCCTCTATGAATTTACATATTGCATATAATACAATGTCACAATACAGTAGGGCATATATTCAGCCATACGAATATATGTTAAGGTAGGTAGCTAATTGCTTTCAATGAATCATCATGATAACTAGGCATGATTACATGATGCATATAACACATCTGTATTTATCATAGCTGATAAGATGTGAAGTTGTTAGGTATCAGTAACCAGGAAACAAGCCAAATGGAGCTTAATGTTTTCACTTAAAAGCCCTTCATCAGTCTTGTTTATTGCAAAACACGATAGGTTCACTCCTTTTGTTTGTTTTGAAAAACCTGCAGTATTGATTTTTTTCATTCTTAAAGATTAGATTGCTTTTTTCCTTTGAAACCTAGTTTCTATGCCTCAAGGATGTTAAGTTTCTTAAGACAAGATATCCTATAATTAGAGGACATCAAATTGTAAATGAGGTACCACTTGTGGGATTTGAAAGTCTGTAGCTTTCAAAAAAACTCTCAGTAAAATGTAATTATTCCAATTTTTTAGCACATCACACTGAGTCAAGTTCAAGGGTTCATTTTGTAGCTGAATCATAACATTTTTTTTCATTATTAATGAGATAAGCATTTTAACCTGTTAAAAAGAAATATTTCTGGAAATCTCTAAAGTTTTACTTAAAAGAGCTAGGAAGAGACCTCACTTTGTGTAGCTTCTATGTTACTGTCTTCTTTTTTTTTCTTTATTTTATTTTATCTTGAAATCTGATTAGCTTTGTCTATTTTTGTTCTAGAAACAGCAGAAGTAGACACATGTAGCAGCAAGATATAAGGACAGCTGATCAACAGACAGAATTGCTAAATAAATAACAATCCTTTAGATTGAAGGGGGAGAAATAAGGGGTAGAATTGTGGACATTTGTAAATGAAAATTCAAGGAAAGCTGGCAAAGCCAAGTATTTAAAAAATCAGCTTTCTGTTCCATGAGGTGCTACTTTCCTCATTCAGGTACATCTCTTTAGAAAGCAAGGTATCAGATAATATTAAGCTTGTAAGTGCTACTTACAAAATAATTGATTATTAGCCACAGGGACTTGGAGGAAGGCATATAGAGATCATTAGAAACTTCACTTTGAGAAACAAGGAAACCATGAACTACTTACATGTTTATAATATGACACATTTAATGATTTTTTAATCTTTCTATGACTATCTTTAGTATTAAACATTTTTATTGTAGTATTTTTCATAATAGAGTAGAACTGGGAGGTCTATGACAAGACAAAAAAAAAATTTTGTCATAAAAGGTCTAGAATTATGAATATATTAAGATGAAGCCTAAAACACAAGTCATTCATATGTTTCTAATCTAAGCAATAAACAAAAATGCTAGAATAATTAAAAAAGCAACATTTAATTTGATTCCTTCTCATTGGATAAATATTAAATCCTACATATGCCAAATGTCAATGCATAATAATTTCCAAATCAGATTTTGCAATAACCAAAATAGGAGCTATAATTAAACAAATTGTCAGACTATGACACTCAGCACAGATTATTTTAACAGTTTCTTTTTAATTTCATCTCAAATCTTTACTTGAGAGCTAATTGTCATAGCTATTTTATTTTCAACATCACGTCACTTTCTCAAGACATCTAGGAAGCGTCCTATTCTGTCCAGTATATTCTGGTATATGGTTCGTATATTCTCTGGTTTGCTGTCCTAAAGGAGACATGCGTAAGTTTTGGAAGAAACTGAAGACATCTATTGACAGTCTCAGCACAGTACATGAAAATTTGCAATTGTAAAAGCACTCTGCATATTTTTTATTTATATGAATCATAAGAAGAGAGAACAGAACACTGATAAATTGAAAGACAACAATTATGTTAAACGAAAATATGCATTTTATGCATGTTAATCATAAGAGTCAATCACATAATATCAATCATGCAATTTATGTAGGTATCCCAAAGATTTAAAAAGGGAGCTACTAAAGAAACACTGCTGTTCCGCTTTACAAATAGAATTCAGTATTCTGCCCTAGGCCTAGGTTGAGAATCATTGCCTTGAGGCACAGATTTAAAGGTCTGTCTTTAAATTTAATTTTACAAAAGCAGGCTCTCCGGTATCTTTCTAGGCTCTGGCTGGTGTTGTGACAGTCGGAGCCAGAGCTAATCTTATTGTTAATGCCAAAGACCAAGCATGACAGCAGCAGACAAGATAGGCTTTACTGAATGACAGAGTAATCAGTCTGGAATAGAACTAGTTCATCCATAAAGGATCAGTCTGTGGGAAATCACTATCAGCATGTCCACATGTTTATTTTTTCTCATTCTGATGACAGTTAGATCATTTAATAGCATATTTCTTTGTCAAAGATAATTTGAAATTCTTGTTATTCTAACACTAAACCTAAAGGGATAAAAATCATTACGTCTGCCTGTATTATCAGCACTGAACATTTACAGGTATAGTGAACTTTCTTCTGTGAAAATAATTCCAGATGTAATTTAAATAATTTTTTATAATGAATGATTCTAGTTCTGAAAAATTCCCTTTCAGTTTTCATTCACTGTCATAATATGACATTATACATATTAATAGTCAAATTCTTTTAAAAAAATATTTTGAGGATATGTCCTACAGCTGCGGAACTATGGTGCCCTAGTCAATTTATAACCTTTGTGAGGTCATGACACAAATGGAACTATAACAGTTGTGGGCCTGTAGCCCTTAACTCAAGAACAATATCAAGAGTTAGAATGTAAAAGTACAGTTAAAACTTCTGATACTTTTTGTTGGATACCCTTGAAATTTCTAGATTCTGTCCCTCACCTCTGTACTTATTCTCTTGGATAGATATTAAGGTTAGGCTCTTAAAGATTTGCAAATATAAATATTTCAAGAAGATTACTTATAAGGCACCTAAAGATTACAGTCTGGATATCTAAGTTTGTGGTGGGAGAGGATGAGACAAAGCTATTTGGGGTATGATGCAGGGGTGTTCATCAATGGGCTGGTGGTAATCAGAGCAATGAAAAAAGGTCTTAGCATTCTGATTATTTCACAGATGTTCATATATGGCCCTGCAATATCTGGGCTATTTGGTTGAGTTTTTTAAAAAAGAACAGAGAAACTCCTTTTCATAATATGTGACTCTAATTACAGGAAAATAAATTAATAAAGTAAATAAGAGGAAATTTCTCTCTGAGGAAATAGACAAATGTGCGTGTTCTGATGAATGCTAAAATATTTAGTTTAACATGCAACTGCTTCTAAAAATGAAACTGGCTTTTTTAAAATAAAGATGAAGCACTGTGTAACATGATTAAATAGACACACTATGCCAGATAAGTTTATTAGCTAATTTTAGAGTTATTTTAATACAAGTAAATACCATTGAGTCATTATAATCAAGCTTCCAACTGGAGCGACTGATATGTAGTGTTTGCAGACACATCCATGAACATGTTTTTGCAATACATCCTCCCTGTATAGCTAGTAATCTTGCTGGCCAATGGAACAGAGGTGAAAATAGATTTTCAGTCTCCAATTTCCTTTTCGCCCCTGTGTGTGCTGGGGTCTCCTCAACTCTACACCAAGTTCTGTGACAACTGCATTACAATAATGTAACTGATACTCTTTGACTACAAAGATCTTGCAGTGTCCCTTTCTTGCTGCATGTCTTCCTCTATCTATTTTTCATGCCTGACAATGACTGATGTGATTCTAGTTTACTGGGATATTCTGTATGGGAGTCTTACTTTAAGTGAAAAAAAAGGAGAGAATAAGGTCATGGTGAGGCCATCAGAATTGCTACTGATGTACAGGGCACCTTGATTATGATTCAGGAATTCCTCTGGAGCACCACAGTATTCTCTGTATTCTACTTTCAAATTCATCTTTTATACAGCTTTATATGAACTGTGCCAATTCTGATTTGCTGGTAAGGTGTCTACCTTTTGATTTCACAGTAGTACCCTCTTTCCACAATACAGGTTTATTAACAATTGTTTTTTAAGTCTCAGTGCTGTTGACAAGAACAATAAAAATAATATAGCTGTGCATTTCTAAGCAAAATAAAATTCCAATCAAATTAATTCAATATAATATTTTGGCTCTGGAAGGTTAGATTTTAGATTTTGAGTACAATTTGAGCCAGGTTGTTACTGTGTAGATCATAGGTCCAAAACTTAACATCTCTTCTTAAATCTCCTTTTACAGACATTCCAGCCCAGCTATATTTTTTCCTTCATCTTAAGTATGTCAGTAAACCAGAACATTTAGTTAGTAAACAGCTAACTACCTCTACTACTCTTATGTTCTATTTCCAAAAAGCTTTGTTTGTCTGCCAACAGCTAACAATAGATAAATTTGACAGAAAACAACCCATTCAAGTTATTCAAGTCAATCAAAAATCTCCTACTAACTTTTGGGTAAAGCTGCTGATTAGTAATAATAGTTTTGAGATACAGGAGTTGGGATTTGAGTGCGATAATTAACCAGCTGCTGGCAAAATAGTGGCTGGTCCAGTGTTAATCCAAACGTTTTAATTTTAACAGAAGAACAGGTGTTCATTTATAATAAATCAATTTTTTCAATATTTCCAGGTGAATAAATACCAAATGCTTAAAAGCAATATAGTAAAGGTTAGATCTCAGATGTAGGCAATCAGAGGAATGTAATCCAAGCATAAGTAATAACCAAAACACCAAGCAAATTATTACATTATGCACTCAAATGTACCTTTTCACCTAGAAAGGCTGTACATACTGCATATTATTGTAGAGTTCAGCGTACTTAATTTACATCCTATTTCTTTCCAGGTGATGTTACAAGTTCAGGAAACATTGTGGCTCTCCAAAGTGGTATAGCCTCCCAAGCAATCCATGCACTTAAGGTCTTGATTGAAAAAGGTAAATTTTATTTTTTGCAATAACAAGTAAATCTTAATTATAGAATAGGAATCCAGGAGAAAAAGAGATTAAGAAAGATCTCAATTTTTACTGCTTTCAGAGTACGAGGAAAATAGGGCCTTTCATTTTAGAAAAAGTTACAAAACCAAAGATACATAAAAAGAAGGGATGAGGTGAAATAAAGAAGCAGAATGTAAACCATTTAAGGTTATGTAAATAAATATTGAAATATTAAGCTTAACATGGTGGATGTACGAATGTTAAATATGACATGAGATCAGTTTAGAATAGCTGCTGAGGGGTTCCTGACATTCTTTAAAAATTAGAATATACAATCTGTAAAGTAATAAGGAATATTGAATCTTTTGCATGCTCAACATTTAATGAGAATACTTTTTGTACTCTTACAGGTATATAGTGAAAAACTCATTATTGGACCAAGATGATTCTGTCTGAAATGTATCCTTCAATGCAGTGAACTCTATGAGCAAATACATCTTAATTAGCAAGTTGATAATCAGTGTTAGTTTTTATGTACATCTGCTTGCTCTTTCAAATACAATTATCCTACTCCTGGCTGAGTCAGGCTATTTGATTGCTTTATTTAATTTCAGTATGGAATGGCCAATTTACAGAAGGAATACTGTATATGCATTTGTTTTGAGGGGTGTGTGTGTGTGTATTTTAGATGAACTGACTTAAACAGCAAGTAATCAACTTCGTTAAAAAAATAGTTCAAAAGAACAGATTAAAAGATAAAGAAATATGCAAAAGCTAAAATAAATGGCATCTGTGAAGCAGATTTAATTTCTGTACTTCAAAATGTGCCATATTGTAATTACAAAGATTTAGGTAAATTTAACTACTTTATGTAAACTCAATAAGGCAAATCCAATTGTGTTTCATTTATTTTAAGTCAATTATGCTGTGTAATATGTTTCTTTCAGTTTGCAGGCAGCCCAAGCTGTTTATGAAACTTCAAATTAAATTTTTTGATGCATGCAAGAGGCAAAGTAGAGAAAAAAAACTGGCTAACAAAAGAACGATCAAAGTGAACCAACCTTTACAATTTATTCCTTCTATTCTTTAAGAGAGATGCATGACACACACACATAAAAATTGTAGTAACCTTCAAGCATACCGTCTTTCATTGTCTTGCTCAAGAAGGGGAAAGAAGAAACAATGTTTATACCTGATATATATATTAACTAATGTCTGGAATCATGTTCTGTCTTCAACTGCATGTCGCACACTTACTGTCATTGTCAGAAACAGGAAAAGAAACATTGTCTGCTCTAAGACGTTTTGGCTGACTGGAGGACAAAATAATTTTTTTAATTCCTCTTTGGAGAAAATTATGGATGGTTTCTACAAGTACTTAACACTGAAAAGTATAATTTCTGAAGTGCAGACATACAGCTGTTCTAGAAATGTCTTGATATTCCTCATAGAAGCATGACATTTATTAAATTTTCAAAGTATTTATATAAATATTCTATCCTTATTGAAAATATTTCAACTAATCTTTAGCTAGTCAATTAACTCTCTTCTACATTCTATCCTTCTTCCCAAGTTATTTCTTAAATGGGGGGACAAAGTCCAAAAACTCCAAATGGACGTTATTAGTAGAGCATTAGTAGTCAGACAATTTAACAGAAAGGAAAGAGGACATGAAAAAAAAAACTAAGTCTCCCAATGGTACTCTTTCTCACTTTCCTTCTGCAGTGAAAAGGAATAATGAATAAGGTAGTAGAAATCTCTGTTTTCTCTATGCTGAAAGCTATGTATGAGGAGATTAATTGCTAGAAGAGCATTTGCAGGCAAACAGAAAATTAGACAATTTGGGGACCTCCTTTGATTTTCAGAAGTTTTTGAGAATCAGTTCAAAACAGCTTATCAGTACTTTTCAGAATACACAACTAAATTTTGGAGAGATTTGGTTTTCCTAAAACAGCTTGAACAATTATCTGAAGAGCTGGGCTCAAAGAGATGTAGTAAATGTAGTAACATCTGTCTGGCAAGCAGTCACTAGTGCTGCTCCCCAGAGACTAGTTTTAGGGCCACTTCTCTTTAACATTTCTATTAATGACATGGATGCAGGAGTTGAGTGCATACCAAATAAATTTGCAAATGATGCTAAATTAGGAGGAGCCACTGATGCCCTTGAGGGAAGAGAGGCCTAACAGACAGGTCGTGATAGATTAGAGCGTTGGGCAATTGCCAACTGTATAAAATTTAATGAGAAAAACTGCTGGATTCTGCACGTGGGATGGTGTAATCCTGGATGTATGTAAGACTGAAGGACATAACAGTAGTCCTGCAGAAAGAGATCTGGGGTGTTTGGTTGATGGTTAACTCAATATGAGTAAACAATGTGCTGTGGTGGCCAAAAGGGCCAACCATATCCTGGGGTGCATTAAGCACAAACAGCATAGAAAAGCTGTTGCAAGACTGACCCACTGTAATCAGCATTGGGGCAGCCTCACCTTGAATACGGTTTTGGGTTCCACAGTATGGGAAGGATATAAAAATATCAGAATGTGTCTAAAGGATGGCCTCAAAGACATTGAAAAGATTAGATGGAATGATGTATGAGGAGTGGCTAAGAATATGAGGTTTGTTCTGCTTGGGGAACCTCATTGCTGCCTACAACTTCCTCGTGACGGGGAGCAGAGAGAGAGGTGCAGATCTTTTCTCTCTGGTGTCAGGTGATAGGATGTGAGGGAATAGCTTAACCTGCATCAGGAGAAGCTCAGACTGGATATTATGAAAAAGTTTTTCACTGAGGGTATGGTCAAGCACTGCAAGGGGCTTCCCAGGGAGGTGGCCATGGCTTCAACCCCATCAACATTTGAGAAGCATTTGGACAATGCTTTTAGATATAAGATTGAACTTTTAAGCTGCCTTATGTGGAGTCAGGAGTTGGGTTCAATCATCCTCATGGATCCCTTCCAATTCAGGACATTCTGTGATTCATATGAATAGTTTTTTACTCTGTGTATGTTTGTCTTGGTATTATAGGAGGATTCTCTATCTGAATAATATATTTGTACCCTTCAATTTCTTCCACTGTTAATTGATGCATTTTTATACTAACAAATTTTCAGAAATTGTTTCAAACTTCAGATCTTCAGGTTTTTTATGTATATTCGTTACACAATAGTATGAGAAGTTAAAACATTATTTTAACTACACTTTGGACTTCCTATACTGTTGACAGTGCTAATGTTTACCATTTCTGTTTAAAAACAGAAAGGAAAAAAATATTGTAAACAAAAAAGACTATACTTTTTAGTAATTAACCTGTGGTTTATATCCAGAGAAACTCCACAAGCTGATCTATTGAATGGGTTCTCCAAAAAATTGCTTTGAATGTAAGACAATGTTTTACAAATATATAGCTGTACACTAAACAGTTGAATATCTCTATGATAGTAGCCTAGCTAATGCTAAAAACATACTTCAAGCCTCATGTCCTATTTTCTTATAAGCATAATTATGCTAGTAAAACACAGATCTCACATATGATATTATCTAGTGAAGTAACCAGAATTAGATACTCCAGTGAAGATACATGGAACTCTATATTCAGTTGATGTGGAACAATATACTTTCTCATCACTCCGTCTTTACCTGGCATTCATATTCAAGCTCTCTACCCACTAGAATTTGTTTTCACTAGGACACAGCAATATCCCAGCATCAAAGTCTGCATTAACTGGAAGAGCTTAGGATAATTGTCTCATGTGTCTACATGTTTAAGCCCTCTCAGCCTAGAAATTTTTACTTCAAGGTCAGTCAGTGGAAATTCCATGCCAAGTAATGTGAATGAGAAAAAAAATTGCCCTTAAATCTCTATTTACTTATTTTTTAATTTTATTTTCATTTCAGTGATTGTCCCACTAATCTTCTCTTAATCAAACAAACAAATAAAAAGAATTAGAAAAAAACCCAGAAGCTCTTTATATTATCTCCATTTTGTATATTTTTGCTGACATCTGCCCTTATTCACATCTCTGAGAGACAAGCAATCCATTTTCTCATTTTTTTTCTGTATCTGTTATTCACTTTCATCACCATTTCTGAAACACTCTTCTCCTGATTGACATAGCAGTTTCTAATAGGCATAAGTGTTTCTTCACTTCAGCTTCATGCAAAATGCCACATCTGTACCAGATAACACTCTGTCAAATGAGAATTATTTTACCCATAATAAAATTGTATATCCAAGATAGCTTTTATTGCTGTTTTAACAAATGTTAAAATTACTTTAGAGTAAGGCCTTGGCTTTGACAGGAGTATGGAATTGTAAAAAGAATTCCCCTTCAGTTTCTCTGAATTAATTTACAAATCCTAAAAACCCTGAAGAAAAACCATTTTGTTAAAATGAAAGGTACACATCTCCAGGGTTTGAATTCAGTATATACTCGTTTGACTTCTGCAAGAAAATACTTTGAATTTGAAGTGTGATGGCAAGTTGAGAAAACTAAATCTTAAACTTCTAACTAAAGATATGTATAAATACTAAAAAGGCACAGGCTAATACTTGCTTCAGATTTGTAGGTTAGTTTCAATTTCTTCCTTGGCTATGAATCATGGAAACATAGAATTATAGAACTGTTTAGGTTGGAAAAGACTTTTAAGATCACCAAGTCCAAACATTTATCTAGCATGCCAAGTTACCACTAAACCATGACACTAAGCACTATGTCTACCTATCTTTTAAATACCTCCAGGAGTGATGACTAACCCACTTCCCTGAGCAGCCTGTTCCTATGCCTGACAACCCTTTCAGGGAAAAAAATTTCCCTAACATCCAATTTAAACCTCCACTGGCACAACTTGAGGCCATATCCTCTTGTCTTATTGCTTATTAGTTGGGAGAAGAGACCAACACCTGCCTCACTCCAACTTCCTTTCACATAGTTGTAGAGAATGATAAGGTCCTGTTCAGTACAGAGTTATCATGTATTGTCTGCCTCTTCATTTTAGTTGGGTGGTCTATAACAGACTCCCATCACCACATATGCCTTGTTGGCCTTCTCCCTGATTTTTACCCATGAACACTCAACTCTCTCAGCACCATCATTAAGCTCTAAGTCAAAACAACAAACCCTTTACATAAAAGAACACCCCTCCATTTCTCCTTCCTTGCCTATCCCTTCTAACAGTCTATAGCCATGAAGAAGGAAGAGAGACAAATTAAGAAAACTACCTTAACTTAGATACATTGTGAAAGGCTTCATACTATCACAAATATTTGAGAAAGCTAGGGCTTCAAAAAGTTACATTAACTTCTGATATTTGAAACTTTCTAAAAGTAATTTGGTGTGTGTTTCAATTTATCTTGTCACAACAAACAGTCACATTCATAATGAGACGAGAAACAAAGTTTCTTTAAGTTTCATATTTGCTAAAGCTGGCTGTAGAAAATTAAAATATTTAAAAAAAATATTAAAATATAAAAATAATAAAAAACCCAGTCCTTGCTAACATAAATCCATACTTTCACCTCCAAAAGCCCTAACCTCCTGACTGGCTTGCATAGGCAGAGAAATTAACATAAATTTGTTCACTTTTTGACTTACATATTACTTTAAGTTATATCTTACTTCAAGTTTTATCTTACTTCCTAAGAAACCAGCCTATAAAGATATAAAGCATTCCAAACGTAGTACATGTTCCTTACCACTAGAAAAACACTTGAGAATGTCAGTATGCAGTTCTCTTTTATATTTACAAAGTGTTATTTTTGACAGGCAAAAGTGTTCAATTTATTTAGAGGTAAGTTTCACTAAAAGTTAACAAGCACTATGATGTGCATAACCTGTTCAACAACCTTGAGGGCATTTAGGAACTCAGTTTAGTTGCTCACATATAAATGTCTAATGCCATTTGAAATGTCCTAGGATGTTCAAGGACATTTAGGATGTTCAGCTTCATGCAGCTGAAAATATTATACAGACATGGCATGGGAAATTTAGGTGGGGTTGTCACAAGAACTGAAACATGCCACTCAGTGGCATGTAATTTAGAATGTATTTACTAAGCAGATGTAGATAGCAGGTGGACAGCAATTTCTGTTCTCAAATTTCTCTTTTACAACACATAGAAAATGTACTAACAACAGCCAAGGCCCCAGCTCCTCCACTCAAATTTGGACCAGCACTATTAACCTAAGGGAAGAGGATGTTTACACTGACTGTGCAAGGTATCAGGTTGTGGCCTCTACCTACAGATCAGACCTACGCATCTATGTATACTTGTCCCTCCCCAGTCCCCAAAGGCTATCAAATCAAATGCATCACAGAAGTGTAACACTAGCTTCAGTTACATAACAAAACATAAAATAACATAACAAACCAAAATAAAATTAGTTTATTACTTCTTTGGTTTTTTATATTCTGCTACTCAAATCAAGCTAGTTTTAGAAGTAGACAAATAGCTCCATGCTTTTGGGTAGGCTTTACTCTACCCCATTGGACCTACATGTGACTCGGGTCTTTCTGTAACACCACCTGAAAATCAAACAGGACATCACACGACAGCTCAAGGGACACTAGACTCTCACACTTGTATAACTGAATTAAGATGTAGAAATAAAATGCAGCCTGGGCTACAAACACCTAAACCCTGGATATAAACATGTATTGTCAATTTAGGCTCTTCTTGACACCTGAAACGTTTCAAGTGGCTGGTGAGAAGAGAAGAGAAGAGAAGAGAAGAGAAGAGAAGAGAAGAGAAGAGAAGAGAAGAGAAGAGAGAACCAGAAAACAGTGTAGAGCAANTTGGTTAAACAAGACAATTATGAACCTCAGGGAGTACAAAGTGTAAAGGTTAAAATTTAAACTGAAGCCAAAGAGTTATTCTCTGCTGAAAGGTCTTCACTCTCTTGGGGTGTGTGTGTGTATTTTTAATTTCATCATTTCTGTTCCGCTGGAGTGCTGTATGTTAAACACCAGTTGTGTAAGTATTATAGATTCAAATTAAACTACTCCAGAAGCAGACCGTATTCCACTAACATACTGTTAAATGTTTCTGTGTTTCCATTAGATTCAACTGGTTTAACCATACAGTCTGTCGGCTCTAGAATAGTTTTCTTTTCAGTACTGCTCCCCTGAATGGTTTCATTCTTCCATATGATATAAGTATTTCTACCTTTTCTCATCAAATCATACAATGGTCTAGTATTTTTCTGACAGGTAGTGAAAATTCTGTTTTACTTATAAAAGTTAGGTTCTCTTATGATGTTTCAGTTTAAAAATCTTACAAAGAGAAAAAATCATGGACTGCTTAAGTACATTTTGGGCTAAATTGTGACGTTTATGTGCAATGTAAGTAAGTGTATTTCAGACACCTTCAGTACAATCATACTTGAAACCCTGTGGCTGTTGGACACCAAAAGGAGCAAAGCCTTTCAGTAAAGAAAGCCTGTGAGGAGACCTTGACCTATTCTTCCCATTCTCCAGTACCCATTGAAGTTATCCTTAGAATTCATGTAGTAGTATTCAGTAGATCTTACAGGAACAAAAAAGCAAACAAACAAACAAAAAACACAAACAAACCCAAACAAACAAAGTATGGGATCAGTCATTGTACTTTAGAGCTGCTATTTCAGAATATGCAGAGATCCCCGTGAGATTTGGCCTTACAAGCATTTGCACATACCCATTGGAATTAGTGGAAAAATTCATGGTATTCAAGAAAAGCACAACCCCAGCTGTGTTCAGGAAATTAACATCATTCCCTATGCTATTTATGTTTTTTGCTTTTACCATTTTGTTAATACTGGGTATTACATAAAGTGAATCAGGAAACTTCATTGTGAGGATAGAGGGCATTTCAACATCGAGATGGCAGTAGCCTGGCAACAATTGATATTTCCAAGTTTCATGGTTTCCTCCCAGCCCACTCCGCAAAAAATAAATAAAAACGTTTCAAAGATACAAAGAAATTCAAAGCAGTTAAGATGAAAGTGACTGGTGAGTTAAACATCTTATAATATGGAATTATAATAATAAAAACTTTAGAGGATGAAAGAAATGCTAACACAGCAATACTGTCATTGTGCTTAAGCTTTTACATACAATCACTGTCTAATTTTTCATGGGATATTTGTCTTACTTAGATTAGGACTCATTTTGATGTGAATGAAAGTTAAACATCTAAGGCCATTTCGTTTATATAGTGCCTAGGTTTTTACTTCAGAACCTTAATGTAGTAGATAAGTTTATACTAAATCAGGCAGGAGACAGAAAGACAAAGGTATCTAATTAAGGAATTTACTTATTTTTCTGATAAATCAAATTCTGTTTACAGAGTTCTTGTTTGGTGCTGAGACATCATCATCATTACTTCTAATAAGTGGTTATTAACTGTCTGGTCATCATTTTCTGGGTGTTAGTTTCAATATACAAAGATGAGATTTTCTGAGTAGATGAAAAATCCTTTTAACAAATAATATCAATTAAATTCTACCATAATTTACTGGTACAAAATGCTAAACAGTCCTGAAAAAATAATTTCTGAGATGTCTTTGAGCACTCCAAAAAGTAGCAAAGTGTATATTAATATTTCTATATCTCAGTTTTTGTTGTAAAATTTGAACTTCACAGAAGTACTGTAATTAGGAATTCATGTTTATAATATGACTTTTTTGGTCTCAACCTTTTTAGTTTAAATTAAGAACTAATTTTATAGCTTCTAAGGAGTAAAATAATGAACTATATATAAGATGAGGGGGTGGTAGGTGAGGGGGAAGAAAAAAATGAAGCAAGTAGACTAAGCAGTTGTTCAGTAACTGAGCGTTGTCTCTTTTCTGCTGAATGTGAATGAATCTGTTTATTGCACAAAGATAGACAAAATATAATGTCTGCACAAAGAGATAAAATGAAAACTACATAGACAACTTCCATAATTTTATTTTATAAATATTAGTGTTTAGGCTTGCCATATTCTGTTCTATGAACATTATTCTCTTTATTGCAGTGTGTGAGTGTGTGTATGCATGTGCAAATAAGATATATATTAAAAATGAATACTTCTTCAAATTTACCATTCTGATAGATGCATGAAAGGGCAAGACTTAAACCTTTTTTGCTCAGCATAGTGTCACAGACTTTACCATGTGTAAAAAGCAATCTTTATTTTCCAAAACAGCTGTTCACAAAGTGGAAATGTATTGCAGATTACATAGTGAGGGGAGCAAAGGCTATAGACAGCAAACAGTAATTTTGATTTGGCTCTTTAACCACAGGAAGATAATTCACCACATTAAAGCTTAAGTTGGATAAGGAGTTAACCTGGGTCTCATTAACAAAATCTGAAGAAAGAACTCAAGATCTGCTGATTTTTTTACTGAAATGTCCTTTACTCTCCCTGGTTCTGTTTAAGTAATACTTTATTTAACATTGTTGCCTTTGCCTTGGTGAACAAAAAGACTCAGAAGGAAGGCATTTTTTCTCCTTTTATTCTTAGGTCTGTCTATATTCTTTTAGATACACCATGAATCCAGGTAAGAATTAGCAATGTCATTTTAATTTTTCCTTTTTCCATATCCCTATCATTATTGGAATATCTGAATTGTTTCTTAGAGCATTGCTTTATTATGAGGTAAGAAAATAATATATGAATATTTTTCTAGTTTCTTACTTTTGTTTGGATTAAAGTAGTATTTGTGATCTGTCTTAATATGGGCTCAGATAGTTACAGTCGAAAAATCCAAGCATTTTGAAGAAGTATAAAGATTCTTAAGAATACATTTTTGAACTGAAAGCTTTTCATATTTGAATTTTAGGACAACTTGACACATACTTCACTTTGAACTGCACCAGGCCATTCCCTATTATAATACAGAAAATAATGGTATGTCACCCTCCTTTGCCAAGAGGGTGCATATATCCCCAAAGCATCTTACAGTTATTTGGCCTTTTAAAAATGTTTATACTAATGGAAAGCAAATTCACTCACTTCCTTTGTTGAGTTCATTAAAATTAATTCTTAATATTTCATTGTAGTAGGCTGTTTCAAGAGTTGATTGCCTCATGTTTATGTGTATTTAAAACACATCTACATTACCTCCATGTTCAATGTATTTCCTGTGTCTTACCTGTTCTAGAGTGAGCACAAAGGCAGACAGCAGCCTTGGTTGCTGTTTATAGGAAATGCAGATTCCCAGTCCCAGTTCCCAGGCAAGTTGAGGTCCAACATAGCAATACACGTAGGAACCAGGTCACACCACTCAACAAAAGATCAGGCTAAATGTAAACAAAAATTGTCTGTGTAGCAGAAATTCATTGTGTGTATCTAATCATTTGGCCTGAGTGCTTAACCTGTGTTCTGTACAGCACTTAGCAGCATTTGGTCTTGTGCAAGGTTCATGAAATGAAAATCACATTGCAGTGGGATAAGCTTGTTCTTAGAACATTGCTCTATTATGAGGTAACAAATATTTCAGCTATGCTTACACCAGAGTAATACATACAGATTATCCTAAGAGTTGCTGTTTACCTAGTTTTTCCATTTGGAAAAGAAGTTTCTCTATTTCTACATGTGACAGAGATTTCTAAAATTTTGGCATTGACTGGTATTGAAGGTTCATCAACACTAATAGCTTTTGTGTGGCATTAGAGTCTTGGGGAGAAATTTGACTGGAATTCAGGTTATTAAAGGACCCGGTACCACCTGACTGTGCTGAAATAGTGCAAAAGAGAGAGATGAGAGCACTCATAGAGACACAGAATGAGATTTCTTCAGATTTGTCCTTGATAAACATTCATGAACATTTGTGTAAGGAATAAAAGTAATTGGAAGAGAAACATGTGTGCTTCATCCTGACAAAAAATATGATTTTGCCTAATAGATTGGAGAAATAGTTCGACAATTGTTTATTCTTATGGAAAGATTGCCCTGTGCAGTGCTGCCAAGGACAGTTTCAGCTTGAATAACTATCTATATAATGACATTCACTTAAGTTACAGTGACTTAACTTCTAAACTAAGGTTAGACATCACTGCATATTAAGGAGTACATGGTCTTTTTGTGTTTTGGTTATTCTTTTTTTCTTCCCACTGAGTGAAGGAATTAAATGTGACATTAAGAGCTGAGTAGGAAGGACACAGATTGTTTCTTGAAAGTGTTGTCTCTTCTTCCAGCTATGGGACCAAAAGTTTATCAGAGTTGGAAAAAAAGGCTATTTATTTAAGTATTCATATTTCTACTTAGTTGTGAAAATAAATAGGTAAAAATCTAGTTCAAAACATCCATTTCCATTCCTCTCCACAGATACAAGCTTACAAAAGTGACGGGTTTGTTAACTTGTGGAACAGAACATAACATCTTGGATTCTGCCTCTTGTGTGCGGTTTGTCTTGGACAGTAATATGCACTTTTGAAGTCTAAAAGCAGTTGTCTGTAGCAGAGGACCTGTGTTTTTTTTGTGAATATATTAGTTATCTGTCCTGTGTGCTTTACTGAATTACCATACTCTGATGTGGTAAACCCAAATTATGTATTCCTCAGTGTGGCTCTCAGATAAGCAACATAACTGAAACGTTCTGTTAGATTTAACATATGTTAGGAAAGTGAACTGTAATGGGAGAAATTTCAAATACCACTGCAGTTAAAGATGGAATTGTTCCTTTTCTACAGTTAAAAATAACATATTTCTATAAGAATCTGTCAAAAAGGCCTATTAAATACACCTTTTCAGGAAAAAAAACCCAAGGCAAAATATTGTTAATGTAGTCTTTAAAAGCAATAAATAATAGGTAACATGTAACATTGTTCTCAAGTATATAAGCATCCGGGGTAATAAAGAAAATATACACCTACATATATGTATTTTTAGAGTATAACATTTTTTCCAGTTTGTTATGTTAACAATATTGGCATGATGGAGTAAATACATTATAATAGGAACAATGTCAGAATGTGAGGTGCTCCTTGGAGACTTCAGATTCCAAGAGAAAGTACAAAAAAAAAAAAAGCATATAGTATCTTTTCTGTGTTTTGGTTTTTTTTCTTCATTACTCAAGGAAAGAATTTATTCCCCATCTACTCCATTTGATAGCAGGAAATTCCAAAAGATAAGAAGCTATAAAAAGAAAGATGATGTGCTGGCTTCTGGAAGGAGTATATATTCACAGCTTCATGTAATGTCTGCATCTTAGTTGTCTCAGCTGGGCACAATATGGATAACACCTGCAGTGCAAGAAATGCTCCTGTTGTTCCTTTGTCTCTTGTCCTCCCTTTGTCTCTTGTCTTCTCTCCACCTAGGGCTGTTGCATGGCCACATAGTACAAACACAGAGAATTATCACAAAATATAGGAGCTTGTGTGTGTGTGTGCGTTTATATATATATATATATATACACATGCATATATATAAGGCTGAAATAAACTTGGGGAAATCTCTCCTATCAAACTAGCTTTGACTATTTCCCCTGCAACAGTAAATAATTCCATCCTGGAGAACAACTGAGGTAAATGTTATTCTGAGAAAAACATGCAATAAATAAAACTCCTTAAAATGAACCTGAAAAAACAGGTGAAAATATACATTTCTGACATTGTTTATTAGAACAATTACACTGTTTACTCAAAACAGTGTTTTATTTCCATTTCATATTGATTTGGTTTTATGGATGATATCCATGCATGTGTCTTTATGGATATTATCAGATATACGCCTCTCTCTATATAAATACTTGTATATATATGCAGGTATTTGCTAAGTTCAGGGGAAAGATTTTTTTTTTCTTCCTTTGAGCCCCTGTAAAGGAACTTTATTCTCATAATGCAACAATCTTTTGGTTGTCAGTTTCCTAAGTTGAACATGGAACAATTTAACAATACATTTGATATAAGAACACAAACAGAATACATATATTACATCAGCCTAATACAGACTGACAAGTTTTCTAAGACTTGTAAGTTCCCTGACTTTCAAGGAACAGACTTCATGACTGTGTAATAGGTATTGTATTATAGTTTCTTGGCCAACTAACTTCCAGGCCTGCTTTTTAGTTTCATAACTGCAGAACTGTGGGAGTTCAGTGCAGTTAATTGGAGCACAGAGAGCATGGGGAAGAGCTGACACCATGTTTCAAAAGTAGCTTACATTCCAAAAATTAGCTGGCGACGTGTATTTAGATAAATAGAAAACTCTCAACATTTGTGTCATTTATTTTACCATCAGGAAGCTGATAAGAGGAAAGCAAAATATCTTTTCAGTGAGGTCCTTTTCCTGGCAATTAAAAGTTAATTTTCACCTCTTTGATAACGGAAAAATTCTGCCATCTTTTCTCAGGCTCCATTCCCCCAACTGTGGTCAGACTGCAGAAAGTTAACAATCACCAACAGTAATTAGAATTAGTATTTTGCATTTTGTGTTGTTGTAGCAGTGAAAAGTTAGGTTGCCACCAAAAGCAGCAAGAATCTATACAGCTCTTGCTGCCAAAATATTAGGAGAATAAACCAGATGTATTTTTTAATGATAGATTGAAAGCTTATAAGTTTAAAGCTATTGGTAGACTCTGTAAAAAATCAGCAGGAGCTTAAAAATAATTAAGACTTATTATATTGTTCATTTGAAAGGCTGCTCAAAAGAGTGATATGCTTTTATTATCAGCAGTAAAATATCCTCTTTTAAAATAATCTTTTTTAGTGCTGGCAACTGGGTCTAAGGGCAAACAGTAAGTGGGCTGTATTGAAGATCATGGTAGGTGAATGGTCATTTTTTCTGGTAATTAGACAGAAAATCATGTTGAAGCAAAGAGTGCAAATGTTGGGAGTCCACAACCTTAAAATTCTTAATTTTACATATTGTAGGTACTACATGAATATTCATATGCTTATTTTCATAAAACAGCTACCTGTTGTTTCAATGGAGTTACTGAGAAGGAAAGGTACTAAATTATGAAACTAATTATAGTACAGGGGACGAGACAATTTCAGCTCCTCCATTTGTACTGCAAAGTGTACATTCGAAAATAATAACCAGATAACGAAAGTATGCGTAAGATATTTTTCCTAGGCACCCTCACTTGTTTTGAATGCTCTCTGAGAGTGATTAGTTCTTAAAGGTCTCTGACTATCAGCTGTTATGGTAATATCTCACATAGAAATTTTTCTGCTCCCAACATAACTTTCTCTTTTAGTCTCTCTCAGTCATATCTCATTGGTTCATGCTATTAGCTTAAATTTAACTGATTTAATACTAATTTCTTGTTCCTTTTCTTTCCCACAGCTCCTATTTCAATCCTCTTTTCTTTAAGAACCTGTTGTCCTCCATGTCACTCCTTTTCTGCAAGATTGTTGACAGCCGTAGTGCTACAGTTGTGCCTCAGACCAATAAAATATATTTTGCCAGTGTTATATGACTCAGATAATTTCTTTCTTTTATTTCTTTATGAATCCTTTCTTTCCACTGGTTATCCATTCACACGTCTTGACATTTTCAAGCTTTTTGAAAATCTTTATATTTTTAAGATTAAAAATAATCTTCCTGCTATTGCTAATTGCCTAGATTACTTAGCATTTTCCTCAATGATCTGGACGATGCCAAAGACTTCTCAATGATTTTTTAATGAGTTAAGGGGAAAAAAAGAAAGAAAAGGAATAAGTCATATTTAATGTGTATTTTGAATAGAACAATAAGTAATGGTCTAAAACACAGTAAAGGTACACAAGATTAGCATTAAAAAACATATTTTAAATGTAGCAAGGCAAAGAGTAGGTTGTCTGGATCGGCATTGAAATCTCCAGCAATGAAGGTATTTTTACAAAGTTTCATAAATATTTGTAGGGAATATAAATAGCTGATACAGGAATATAATTTCAGACAAAGAGAAAATACGTGACCTTTCAAGGTCACTTCCATCCTTATTTTCTTTCGAGCCTGGTTTTCTACTTCTCTGGTACAGGTGACATAATTAATCCCTGTGCTTCATTTGTTCTGCACCCCTCATTTATCTCATAACTAAGATGTTTTCCCTCTTCCCTTCTGCCAACACATAACAAGAAGTAATCTCCAGTTATGGGAAGCTCGAGTAATATTAAGTATGCTGTATTCTTGTTTCAGTCTACTAGGTCTTCTGCTTGCGTGTCATAGACCTTTCTGGGTTGTTTATTTAGTTTTTCCCCTTTTCAGACTTGAAGAGCTTCGTATTCTGTTTTCCAACCTATTAACAACTCATATTGGCAGTGCTAGTGCAACAGCATGTAAGTTTTTGCTTGAGTTCTGAAAGTATGAGACTATACCCTGGTTAATTCACCTTTATCGTGACTGAGCTTGTAAATTTGGTGTTCAGTGTTATGCCTGACATGGCTCTAACACTTTCACTTGATCACAATTAGTGTATAGTGCCACGTGTTCAATTCACAAAGTATTTTTTTTTCAAGAATAGTTAATGTGCTTTAGATATGACATCTCCTTCCTATTTAGGAGTCTCTTGCTAACAAGGAGTAAAAGTTTGTGTGCAGTCCCTGCGGATAAGCCAGAAGATAAAAATAAGCATCTAAGAATGATCATTCAATGATACAATTATGCTGAGAAAAGGGAGAGTGTTGAGGATTCCTTTCTTTTTAAAAAAATCTCTTTCTCTAGGCAACACCACTGAATGCTAACAACTGTTGCCTAATGAACGATGTAATACAGCAGGCAGTAGAACTGAGCTATGGTAGGCTGATTGCAGGGAGAATAACAGCGTTATTAAACCTTGGAGTGTTCACGCTTTCTGTCTTTTATCCAACTCATTCAAACCTTGGCCTTTATGGTCCATCAAAACAATTCACATTACTTATAAGTGGAGTGATCTGGCTGTGTTTCCCACATCATTTAAAAAAATTTGCCTTAAATATTGCCTTCTACATCATTTGCAAGTTTAGAGATATCGACTAGTCTGGAATTTCTTGGTGATCTGTAAGTAAAAATGAACTGTGCTGTGTGGCTTTGTTTTGAACGTTGAAAACTTTCAAGATGTCTTGTGTTTTATTTGTGAAGTGACTCTGTAATATGTTCATGTTAAGCTTCAGTAAAAACAGACGGTGGCTTTGAGTCAAGATCCTCTGAGAACATTTTATAACCCCATCTGCAAATTGTAGTGGTGTTTTTATCTAGCTGTAATACTTTGCTGCTTCTTTTATCTTTTATCCCATTAAATACCCCAGATGAAATGGGATTAATATTATGATATTAAAGTATGTGTAAAAGCAGAACACTGCAATGAACTGTGTATGAATATGTTGGCAAGGTATGAAAGTCTTAAAATATCCCACGTGATCAGGATTTAAAGTTTAGTTGTCTATATTACAACCTGCATCCCTGGAGCATCTCCAGCAAGACACTTGCATACACTGAGCAATCTAGAGAAAAAGTAATTGTGAAGGACAAGCTGTGATTTCATTTATATGTCATGTTAAAAGCTGATTCAAGATGTACTTAAACATATTTGTTACACATTCAATGTATAGAAGTGGTTTATTCAGGGTTGGTTTTTGGTCTTGGGGTTTTTTTTTCAGTTTTGTTTTTAAAAAAGATTTCATAAAGAGTTTCCCTGAAAGGGAGAAAGTTAACGAGAGGACTACAAGGTGACACAAGGACTGTGGTTTGGTGTGCTCTCCAAGCACTTAAGTAGTGAAATTCTGTGAGGTTAAAAATAGATTAGAAACCCTTTAAAAGTTCTGGTGTTTTGACAGCTCTTTAAAAGGATTTTGAAGGTTAAATCAAGAAACTTTTTGTTTTTACCAGCATAATTTCAAATAAACTGCTTAGAGGCAGCCCGTTATTCTTATCTTTTTGAGGGTCTGTATGTTATACACAATATAAGAATTCAGCAATAACATCTGTGAAGCTAGGTGATTGAAAATGTTGTAAAGTTTAAGAAACCTCCACATAAACTGAAACCCTAATAAAAGGGAATGGTAAAGTTATTTTAAAGTGTTATCTTAGAACAATGGAATCATAGAATCATTAAGGTTGGAAAAGATCCTTAAGATCATCAAGTCCAAGTGTTAACCTATCACTGCCAAGTCCAGCACTAAACCATGTCCCTAAGCATCCCATCAGTCTTTTATATACATCTAGGCATGGTGACCCAACTACTTTCCCAGGCAGCCTATCCCAAAGCTTGACAACCCTTTTGGTGAAGGAATTTTTCATAGTATCCAATCCAAACCTCCCCTGGCACAATTTGAGGTCTTTTCCTCTTGTTCTTTCTATTGCTTGTTCATTGGGAGAAGAGACCAATACCTGCCTCACTACAGCCTCAGGTAGTTGTAGAGAATGATAAGATCTCCCACAAGTGTTCTTTTCTCCAGGCTAAACAACTACAGTTCCCTCAGGTACTCTCCATAAGACTTAGCCTCTGGACCATACACCTTTTTCTAATGGGTAAAATGACTAAGTAAATTAAATAAATTCTCTGCTAGAATCTGTATTTCCTGCCAAGAAGCTATGAAAAAAAGAAAAAAAATATATCTGAAAACACTACATTTTATTTATGCTAAAAAAAAGTAAAAGTTTACATATTAAATGTTACAAGCTTGTTGTATATAAAACTATAAAAATTACTTATATGAGATTTTTTTCTTCCGTACTAGGAATGTTGAATAAAGAGCTTTAGTGTCAGTCCTAGGAAAGACTGAAACATAAAAGGGTTGGTTAAATTAACTTCCTTCTGAATATTTTTCCCTCTCTGCTGGGAACTATATATAATTTTAAGATCTGTTTCTTTGTGTTAGCTTAAGAGGCTGTTAGTCATATACATATTTTTCTGAACTGATTTTCAGCACTGAACTCCTTTGTCTCATGTCTTTCCATATTTTTTTGAAAACAAAGAAGCACTGAAATCTCTCACACCAAGTAAGTCTAAAGCAAACTTTAAAAAGGACTCTACTGCAACATCAGGGTAAGCATAGCAAAGGAAATTCAACACTTACACAACCTTTTCTGATATTGTGTCTCACATTCCTGGTATTCAGGCATCAGGAGACGCAGGAAAGCAATAATCTTCAACTGTAAAATATGTTCCACCCCTAAGGTATTACACATCAGGTTATGAGGAGCCTTGTTTGTCCTCAGTGGGCTTTGCTGAATGGCTTATAAACTGAGCAGGATTGTGTTTGGTTAAGAAGTTGATATACCACAAGTAGATTATTTCGCTTTGGTTTCTGTGGGTCGACCAAACTAATGGATCCTAAAACTCTGGGTCCTTCTCAGTTGAAGTGATGTAACTGTTTCCAAATGCAACGTTAAGGTGAGCTACCACACTCACCACAAGCACAAATATTTGTAATATCCTCTTTATACTTCTTTTTCAGTTTCGTTGATGTGAGTTACAGTGTGGGGTTTTTTGTTTAATTATTTTTTTGGGTTTTGCTTGTTTTTCCCATTGGGTATCAGAGCAGATTTCATTGAAATGGATGGGACAATAACATTTCTCAAAAGTTATTTCATATTTTACAAATGTCTCAGTTGCATTGTCTTAATGCTTTCAATGTTTTGTTTTGTTTGTTGTTTTTTTTTTTCTTTTTAAGAAACCAGGAAATTTAGAAAGTTAAATGAAAACACAATCTAGAAAATAAGGACACATTTATAGGGAGAATTTGACTGTCACAATAAAAATAGAAGATGGTTATGCTACAGAAAGTGACCCGTAGTTGCTGTGACTTTACAATGTGGATTTTTTAGAGGATAAAAACCATCTCATCATTCTGAGGGAATTACTTAGTTTCAGAATGATGCTGTTGCCAGTATATAGGATTCAACCTACAGAAATCCTTCACTCCAACTTCTCTTTCTTATCCTTTCTGCTTTCCCCCAGACATTTTCAAAACCGATGAAATGATGGAAAACATCCAACCACCACTGGAAACTGTAATAAAAATACCTAAATAAATAAGCACAATAGAGACAAAATAGAAATATTAATCTGAAATTATTTTCTCTTGGGAATGCAGACTGCATTCCTTTATTTTCCTGTCTCTTAAGGATGGCAGAAAAAGACTTGCTCTACCCAAACTGCTGCTATCCACAAGATGTCAATTAAGCCTCATTTCTTCCCTCCCAAGAACTAAGTATTGACAAATGATTTTATGTTACCAAAGGACTGAAAATGCACGCAGTTAGCAAAAGCACAGGTAACTCAATACCAAACTAATACTCACAACAAAGAATACCCCTTCCACAGTCCATCCCTGTTTATCGATGCAAATTGAGTTTGGTACCTCCGAAAACTATCTAATATATCCCTGAATAAGAAAGTTTTTGAAGTAACCATATATTAACCAGTAGATCTGGAAGGTTGAATATGGTGCAAATACCCAGTCTTGCAACCTTCCTTCTATTTCACTTGATTGTGACAGATGTTAAAGTGTTCATAAGTAATCAGTGCACAGAAAGACTATGTATTTAAATAGGATTTTTTCTAAGTGAGAACTATGGGATTAGATCAAGTTACTTTGCATAGAAATGTAATTAGCTGCAATTTGCAAAGCAAAATTAACCAGACCATGTGGTTTTGTTTTGTTGTTTTTTCAGGAGATGGTGTTGGTAAATATTATGAAACACGCATGAACCAGAATCTTAGTTTCACACAGTTTTACTTCCCTCCCACATGTTCAGCTGCAATTTTCTGTATGGGACATTAGACTGTCTACTACTGTTTAGTTTGCATATAGCACAGCTAAAACCAAACACAAACATTTGGTTTAGTAAGGCAAGAGAAGCTTGATTGTCTTAATTGCTACTGTCATTCATTTTCGAACTAGAAGGTTTTTATATTTTGGTGATACTTTGGGGACAGACAATTTTCATAAAGCTTTCTCCAACTATTTAATAGCCTGGTAAAGAATATTTTGTTTTTACCTGTAATGCAATGGACATACATAAAAACTGTTATGGGTATAGCATACAGGGAAAACACATGGACATTTTTTAGCCTGGTGTTATCTAAAATAACAGCACTGCTGGAGCTGGTAATGCTCCTCCTGTCCATTCTACATTGTTCCTTGATAACAATAACCTGTAGTCTGCTCCCTTGATATCTCTCTCTCTCTTTTTTTTTTTTTTTTTCGGGTTTTTTTTTTTTTTTTCATATAGAGGATCTGTGGGAGTTATTTATCTCTCCTTGTCAAGGTTTAAGACCAAATCACATTATAGTAGCTAAACTGACTTGGATGCCAAAATGGTTTAATCACAGATACATGCATTTTTACAAATAACATTACTTTCCTGTGCCATAGGGGAGATGGTGCAGTGAGGGAAAGAAGTGGTGGGTTAGTGCAGTGTTTTCTTACTGGTTCTTCCTGTCCAGCAGGAGAAATGGCACAGTCCTTGAGAGAGGTTGGGGCAAGACAGTGTAACAGTACCAGCTATATTCTGCATAGTCATGGGGCAGGACCACAGGATCCCCTGAGCTCTTCTCAGTTCCCTATACTCGCTGGGAGTTAGAGTTGATCCTGGAGGAGGATTTAATTTTTCCCTCCACAGACTCTTTTCCAGGAACTCTTGGCTATCCCACTATTTGAAAGTGTCCATATTTATAGAATAGTGTGTTCCAATGAGGCTACCACTTCCACATTTGCTGTCCCTGTTTTTGGCACTCAGAACCTACATATTCCAGACCCTTCTGACACTTTTGCACTTCTTGATTAACAACAGGTTATTTGCATAGCTTGGCTATCTATTTCCTTGAGCACACTAGAGATATTCTGTCATTTGGGACAAGTGGTTGATCTTATTTTGTCTACTTCTGCTGAAACAAAAGTAAAGTTCATGGGTCTATGCCAAGAGTTGTGCTAACTACGCCTAAGTCACAGAATCACAGAATATCAGGGATTGGAAGGGACCTTGAAAGATCATCTAGTACCGTTCTCCTCAACACAAGACTTCTACTTACAATACAGAAATGGTTTATTTTGCCCACATGAGAAATTTGTTGTTGAAAATTATAAGTAATTACAGATCAGAGAATATTCAGGAGGTTCAATCCATTCCTCAAGGTTTGGGTTTTTTATAAATGTAATTACTTCCATAATGAAAGTTAGAGCTAGAAGTCCATTTGTATTTTCCAGTTTCCAAACAGGATCATAATATAAAGGGCTTACCAATATTTATCAAAGGTCCATTCAGCCCACTGTATCTTGTCTCTAATAGAATTCAAAAGGAGATGCCAAGGAAAAAGAGTATAAAATAGGGGCAAACATAGAAAGTCTTTTAGGTGTACTCACAACTTCTAACAATTTTGAGTTCAAGGACTTCCTAATCTAGAAGGGAATTTCTGGGTGTTTCTTAGTGCTTCCAGGGATGATGATTCAATCACTTCCATGGGCAGTCTGTTCTAATGCCTGAAAACCCTTTCAATGAAAATGTTTTTTTTCCTAATATCCAATCTAGACCTCCCCTGGCACAATTTGAGAACGTTTCCTCTTGTCTTTGTCGGAGAACAACTGGTCTTATTATTAAAGACTGAGGCAAAGAAGTCGTTAAGTATCACATCCTTTTCCTCATCCTTTGTCACTATGCTTTTCCACTGCATCCAATAACAGATGGAGATTCTCCTTAGCTCTTCTTTTGGTATTAATGTAGAAAGATTTTTTTACTGTCTTTTACAGCATTGCCCATATTAAGTTTTAGTTGGACTTTGGCCCTTCTAATTTTCTCTCTGTGTAACCTCACAAAGTCCTTGTAGTTCTCCTGAGTTGTCTGCCCCTTCTTCCAAAAGTCATAAACTCTCCATTTTCCCCCTGAGTTCCAGTCAAAGCTCTCTGTTCAGCCAGGCCAGTTGTCTTCCCTGATGACTTGTTTTTTGGCACGTGGGGATGGCCTGCTCCTGCAACTTTATGATTTTCTCTTAAAGAATGTCCAGCCTTCTTAGACTCTTTCACCTTTCAGGACTGCCTCCCAAGTGACTCTCTCATCCATTCTCCTAAGGAGGCCAAAATCTGCCCCCTGGCAGACCAAGGTGGCAGTTCTGCTGACTGCCCTCTTCTCCAAGAATCAAAAATTCTTTCATGATTACTGTGCCCAAGTTGGCCTCCACCCACCTCATCACCCAAAACAACCTTCTCTGTTCACAAAAGACAAGTTCAGCGGGACACTTTCCCTAGTTGGCTGCCTCACCAGTTGTATCAGGAAGTTATCTTCCACACATTCCAGGAACATTCTAGATTGTTTAATATCAACTAAGATTAATTTAATCATTATTTTCCCCTTTAAAAAAAATATTTTTTTTCTTACTATGAATGGCTTTATGCCAGTTCAACACCAAAAGTCAGCACAAACAAGGAACAATTCAGCCCACCAAATAAGTACACAGCTGTACATCTGAAAGAAGTGCCTGAAGTATCAAGCCATAACAAATTGTTTATTTTTCCCTTTATCCTGTAACTCAAGTATTCCTGGTTATCTCCGACTGGAGGGATAAAAACTTGTTCCCAGCTTATTTTCTCTTGAATTTCATAAAATCCAATGGATACACTCAGCTAAATAAAGCAAAAAAAAATAAAAAATTGTCTCTACCAAAGCAGATTCAAACATAATTTCCACGAAAGATTTTTCATCTACAGATAATTTAGAGTAGCAGGAAACCAATAATTTTCTTAATCTGTTCTAACATACAGAAAATTATTTCTTTTGAACAGAAAGGTAGCATTAAAATGTGAATGACCATGCAAGGTATCAATTAGAATACTATGATTTAGGAGTTAGAGTGTGGGGAAATAGATGGAAGAAAATGAAGGAAAGAAGTTTTCTATGTTCCATAAACAATCTTTTTTTCTCACATTTAAGAGATTTACAGATGATTTAGGCTAAAAATGTATTTTACCAAACACTGCTTTCCTATGACAAGTTGTAAATAGTTTCCTGCTTTCTGGGTTACTAACTTAATTATAATATGTGGTTACAGCATGTAAACCCATAAACACAAGCACCTTTGACTACACTTTTAAAAGGAGGTTTTGAGGGGGCTGAAGCTCCTGTAAGGGTAAGAATGGAAAACACTCATGGGCTGGAAATGGAGCAGGCAGTGGAATGGGCTGAATGACCTAATGGAGTTCAAAGGCAAGTGCAGGGAACCTATCAGCAGTAACAGGCTGAGAGGAATACGAAAGCATTTCCAGGCACATAAGGATAGGATTAGGAAGTTCAGACTCTGACTGAAGTTCAAACTAATGAGGAATATGAATGCCAACAAAAAATAACTTCTATTGACACCACAGCAGCAAAAGAAAGAACAAGAAAAATGTGCGCCCTTTGCTCAGTGAAGAGGATAAGCGAATGGCAAGGAAAAAGGAAAGGCTGTGGTGCTAAATATACCCTATCCTCCAGTCTTTGTTGACAAAGTTTGTCCCTAGGCCTCCCATGTGTTTGTGCCTTGTTAAGGAGAAAAAGGTACTACTAAAAAGCAGAGAAGGAATGAGTTATGGACTACCTAACTAACCACAAATTAAAATGTCTATGAAACTGAATACAATATACTTGGTTAGCGTCATCATGAGAACATTCTTTACAATATTTGAGAGCATATGGAAACTGAAGGAAGTTCACTGACTTAAGTTCCGTTGAATGTGAATGGTAAATGCTTCTACCCATTGTCAAAAAAGCAATTAAGGAGTACAAGAGTGTACATGTGAGTGCAATGTGCAGTCAGCCCCACCTCAGTCCTTTGTAAGATTATGATAAAAGTCCTCATAGAAGTTTTTTTCTACACAAGTAATGGACAACAAGGTGACTGAGAACAGCTAGCATGGATATTTGAAAATACCAAATTGTGCCTGACTACCCTGGTTGTTTACAATGAAATGACTGGTTGTAAAAAGAGGTTTGAAATGGATTCCTCCCAACTGTGAAAGGAAGTCAACAGGTTGAGGGTCACTGGGGAAGCTGAACAAGAAATAGACTGGTGGAGCCAGGCTCTGCTCTCCCTGAAGCAGAAATGGGACCACCTATCAGAAAGCAGCCAGGGTCAAGGAGTCCCTGTATCCTGCCCAGTCAGGTAGAAAGCAGAAGCCTAAATGAAAAAAGTGAATGGAGGCAAGTTCATGCCCAAGTCTGCAGACCAACGCCCTCCTTGCCCACCTCACCCTCTCAGGTATCTCTGAAGAACAGATATGAGGTTCCGGTTGAGGAAGGCCAGTTAATGTGGGCAATAGGCAATATACACTCTGCATATGCGTCCACAGTCAAAAAAAGTGTATGCTGTGTATCACCACCACACCCACAAGGAGGAAAAGGAGGGTTATAGTTGTTGCTGACTCCTTCCTGAGTGGAACAGAGGGCTCAATATGCCATATGGATTCTCCTCATAGGGAAGTCTGCTGTCTTCCTGGCACCTGGCTTAAGGACATCACCAGGAAACTTCCTGGCTTGGTACGGTCCTCAGACTGTTACCCATTATTGAACTTCTATGTACATGGGGAGGAATCGGTGAATTGAAGTTCAAAAGGAATAAAAAGACGCTTCAGGGAGCTGGGAGGGTTGACAAGGGAACCTGGGGCATAGGTTATTTTTTCCTCGCTCCTTCTAGTTGCAGACAGTGATGCTGGGAGCAACATATAGATCCAGTGTATTAATACACAGGTCATAGGTCCATTGCTAGTGTCACAGCCACAGTTTTTTTCTGTTTTTTTTTTTTTTTTTTGACCATGGGATGGCCTACATAGCACTGGGCTTGCTGGCATCAAATGGACGACACCTTTCTCAAAGGGGGAAGGGAGTCTTTGCCCAAGAGATTGTGGGGCTGATTGACAGGGCTTTAAAATAGATATGAAGGCAGGGAGGAGGGGGGGAATGATGTCAGGCTTGTCTGTGACAAGCTGTGGGATAACACAACAGAGTTAGAGGGACGGGTTGCTAGTAAGGGCCTTCAATCTGTTGTCCTGAAGCATGCTGGGGACACTGCACTGCAGTCAAAGTCTTATGGAGGTGAGCCAGTGGCTCCTGGGGTAGTTGAAGTCAACAGAAAAACACTTGTGAGACACTTCAAAGCATGTTACCCTAAGAAGGCGGCATACCCAACAGCCCAGCTGAAGTGTCTGTACATGAATGCACACAGCAGGAGCAACAAACAGGAGTTCAAAGCTATTGTGCTGCTGGAAAGGTATGATTTAGTAGCCATTACTGAAACTTGGTGGGATAAATCCTGTGACTGGAGTGTGGCTACTGAGCGCTACAAGCTGTTCAGTAGGAACCAGCAAGAAAAGAGGAGCAGAGGTGTTGCATTCTATATTAAGGAATGGATAGAGTGTCAAGAGACGTCCCTAAAGCCCTCCCTGGGGTCAGATGAAGAGAGAGTCGAGAGCTTGTGGATGAGGATTAAGGGGCAGGCCAATATGAGAGACACTTGTGGGCATTTATTACAGGCCATACAATCAGGATAGGGAAGCTGATGAGGACTTTCACAGACAGATGAAAGTAGCCTCACAATTGCAGGCATTGGTTCTCACGGGGGACATCTGCTTGGAAGACTACACAGCCAAGGTTCCTCCAGTGTATTGATGATAACTTCTTGACTCAGGTGGTGGAGGAACCAACAAGGATAAAGGCACTACTGGATTTAGTTCTGACAAACAAAGAGGGACTGGTGAAGAACATTAAGGTTGGGGGCAGCTTTGGCTGCGGTGACCATGAAAAGATAGAGTTCAGGATCATGGGTAGGATGAGAAAAATAATTATGATAGAAACCTTGAAATTCAGGAGGGCTAAATTTGACCTCTTCGAGAAACTGCTTGGACAAATTCCACGGATTAGGGCTCTGGAAGGTAGAGGGGCTCAAATATTGCTTTCTCCAAGCTCAGGATTGGTGCATCACTAAGAAAAAAAATATCAGGCAAGGGAAGGGGGAGACCTGCATGGTTGAGCAGGGAGCTTCTGAAAAACCTCGAGTGGGAGAAGGAAGTTTACACTGAGTGAAAAAAGGGACTGACCACTTGGGAAGATTACAAGAATGCTGTTACAGCATGCATGGATGAAACGAAGAAAACCAAGACCTCCTTGGAATTAAAATTAATGAGTGATATCAGTCAACAAGAAATATTTCTTTTAAAGTATATTGGGGGCAAGGGGAAAATGAGAGAAAATGTGGGCCCATTGTTGAATGATACTGTTGCCATGGTGACAGAGGATGCAGAGAAGGCGGAGTTGTTGACTGCCACCTTTGTTTCAATCTCTACTGCTCAGGCCAGCACTCAAGAATCCCAGACTTTTGGGGTAACAGAGAAAGTCTGGATGAAGGAAGACTTTCCCTTGGCTGAGGAAGACCAATTTAGAGAACAGTTAAGTACACCGGATATCTGCAAGTCCATGAGTCCCGATTGGATGCACCTGCAAGTACTGAGGGAGCTGGCAAAGTCATTGCTAGGCAGCTCTGAACCATCTTTGCAAGGTCCTGGAGAACAGCCGAGGTGTCCGATGACTGGAAGAAAGTCCATGTCACTCCAGTCTTCAAAAAAGGGCAAGAAGGAGGAACCAGGAAACTACAGGCTGGTCAGCCTCACCTCCATCCCTGGAAANATGAAGGAAGACTTTCCCTTGGCTGAGGAAGACCAATTTAGAGAACAGTTAAGTACACCGGATATCTGCAAGTCCATGAGTCCCGATTGGATGCACCTGCAAGTCCTGAGGGAGCTGGCAAAGCCATTGCTAGGCAGCTCTGAACCATCTTTGCAAGGTCCTGGAGAACAGCCGAGGTGTCCGATGACTGGAAGAAAGTCCATGTCACTCCAGTCTTCAAAAAAGGGCAAGAAGGAGGAACCAGGAAACTACAGGCTGGTCAGCCTCACCTCCATCCCTGGAAAGATGATGGAACAGCTTGTTCTGGGCATCATCTTGTAGCAACTGTAGGAAAAGAAAACTATCAAAAATAGTCAACAAGGATTCATGAAGGGAAAATCACATCTGACTAACCTGATAGCCTTCTACAATTATGTGAATGGATGGATAGAGAGATGAGGGTAGGGCAGTGAATGTTGTCTACCTTGACTTTGGCAAGGCTTTTGACACTGTCTCCCATGGGATCCTCATAGGTAAACTTAGAAAGTGTGGGTTAGATGAATGGACAGTCAGGTGGACTGAAAACTGGCTGAAAGACAGAGGTCAGAGGGTCATGATGAGTGACACAGAATCTAGTTGGAGGTCGGTAAAAAGTAGTGTCTCCCAGGGGCCAGTACTGGGTCCAGTCCTCTTCAATATTTTCATCAATGACCTGCATGAAGGGGTGGAATGTACCCTCTGCAAGTTTGACAATGACACAAAGCTGGGAGGAGTGGCTGACACGTTAGAAGGCTGTGCCACCATCCAGTGAGACCTGGACAGTTTGGAGAGTTGGGCGGAGAAGAACCTGACGAAATTCAACAAGGGCAAGTGTAGGGTGCTGCATCCTGCACCAGTACAGGTTAGGGGCTGAGCTGCTGGAGAACAGCTCTGAGGAAAAAGATGTGGGAGTCCTGGCGGACAACAGAATGACCATGAGCCAG
>VXBJ01005052.1:155464-171002 GCA_013400055.1 Nycticryphes semicollaris
TTTTCCTCACAAAGTCCAAGTCATCGTGGTTTTTTGGAAATCTTACTTTAAATCTGACTGGACACCTGATGAGTGCTCTTTCCACTCTTTGTAGGGTTACTGCTTACTCTTGATGTGTTTTTAAAGTAGCTGTCTGCTTACATCTGGAACAGTTTTCTAAAAGACTTTTCCCTTTTCATGGGATCCAAATTCCAAATAGTTTTTTTACATTTCTGACTCAACATTTTCCAAAATTCCAACACATTTATGTCCTTGAGGTTTTCCATGCAGACTGCTTCACTTACTAGTTCTTTTAATATCCTGTTTTAAACCTCCACTGAGTTACACCATACGTGTCAATATTTTCAATCCTCTTCTTTATTAGCAGAGAAGTAACTTATATATAATTTCCATTTGTTTTGACACAATAATGTCAAGTCTTACTGACATCATCTCATTTCGTGTTGATAGCATACCCATACCCTTGGCTTCCTCACACACTGATTAACAGATTTGACATTGTAGTGTGGTCTGTGTAGAATTGCATTGACATCTTGTAGGAAAATTTGTGATGGAAGTAAGGCAAGGAAACAAGTGGCAGAGAATCTTTGACACAAAAATACAGTTTCTGTTCCTTGGTAATAGCAAGTGTAATTGAAATACTTCAGCTGCCATTACTTGAACACTTGATCATACTTGAAATAGATCAACATTTGCTCTCCTTACTAAACTAAATTGATGTGTGTTTAAGGGTCAGCAAAAATAGCCAAAACTTTTTTTTTAAACACAAGAACATTAAATCATTACGTGTAGCTTAAGACTTAATACATGGAGAAAAGAAAAAGAATACGCATCTCAGCTGTCAGTGTCCCCACTTGATTTGAATGGAATGAGTACTGTTGCATGGTGATGGGTCCCAGGAAGTGTTCCAATCTTTTTTCAGAGATCCATTGCTTTATCCTTTGCGTTGTCTCTCACTCACCACATGAATTTAGATCAGTCGTTTCACTTGTGTTCAGTTTATCCATCTGTAAATTAGTTATCACTTCAGTGCTTCAGAAAGGTGTTCTGCGGACTACTGAATATTTACGTTGTATTTTCAGAACATCACATCAAAGTAGCAATAATGGTATTAAATTGTTTTATTGAAAGAAATCATATAAAAACATCTCTGGGCTGGCTACTGAAAAAACATAGTGATTTCTTTAAATTCTTTCTTAGCTTGTTTGTTTACAAAACAGCACAAATAAAGTTGAGAAACTGATAAGCAATTACTCATGACAGAATGCTGAGCAATTATATGCCAAAAAAGCATATTGTCCAATTCATTTATTTCATTTTAAATGTGAAAAAATTGCTATAAGACAACAGTTCTGGTGCTTGCCAGGGAAATCAGTTCTATATACTTTACTATAGCTGTCATTGGGCTGAGGAACTAATTACAGTTTCCTGAAAATCAGTCTCCTTCACCCAAGTTAAAGAAAGATCTTGGCACCCCTACTTATGCTTAGGACGTTAACTACAATAACACCCACTGATTTCAGTGGAGTTGGGTAATTTTAGAGACTGCCAGTCCAGGAGGCTTATTTTAAAGGACCATTATCTAGTTCTGATTTTTCTTTTATGTGTATCTCAATCAAAGATCAGAGCTCTATTGTGCTGGGTACAGTAAAGACAAGTAATCAGAAAGCAAGCTTCTGCTCTAAATAGTTCCCAATCTAGATACCAGCAAAAATGCACTAGGGAGATGAAGCAGCAAATGGAGTAAGGATAGTAAGGTAATAATGAACAGACATCTCAGCTCAGTTTCCTGAATTGATTTCTACATAGTCACACACCACCAAGAACAGCATCAGATATTTTCACCTGGAATATCTTGTACAATGGTATTTAGCATGTTCTCCTGGGAGATGTAGGGGAATCCAGATATGAACACTGATAGAGAAAGAAATAACAAATGGTTCCTCCCCTTTTATTGCTGAGTTGTCTCATCAGCAGAGTTTTATGACAATATTTTTCATTATCTCTCTTCATTTTTTATTTAGTTGTTTCTTCCTCTCCCCCCTTTGCCCTTCTCTCCCCCTTCCTCCCCCCCCTTTGCCCTTCTCCCCCCCCCCCCCTCATGTTTTTAAAGAAGGTAATTATTTTTTAAACAAGATAATAAAAGGGGCACCTTTGAGGAGAGTACTGAAGGTCTTGCAACTAACATTTCCAAAGACACCTCCCTGTAACCCCAAAATAAGAGTTTTGGGACAAATTATGTACTCAGCCTTTCAAAGTATAACATTCTAAGAAGATCCTTCTTCCAATCTTGAGTCCTTTTGCCATATAAGATATCCATCTGCATGAAATGTATGTGGATCATAGGTATTCAGTTTGGGTTCCTTTCTTTCACTGCCAAATGTATAAAAAATTAGGTGTGGGTTCTTAATATTTTGACTCTGGACATTTTGGTTGTTGGGTTTTCGTTTTTTTTAGTAACAATGAGTGAATTTTTGGAGATGACTTTATTTCTTAGCCTTAAGGTACTCTAAAATTATTCCAACTTTCATTTTGAAGTAATTTAAATACTTTAGAAACCTTCATCTAGGAACACACAGCTGCTTGCACAGTTCTCCCCATCTCCCAAGACAGGAGAAGAGGGAGAAAAGGAGGGCAAAAACCCTAGTGGTTTGAGGTCAAGACAGCTTAATAGAAGAATAAAAAAAAAAAAAGGAAAATAAAACCAATAACAATTCAGTAATAATAATGGCACAAGTCACCTCACCACCTAGTGAATTGGTACCTTCCTGACCAGTGATCATGGATTCCCTCCTCTCCCAGCCAACCTCTATTTATATACTGAGAATGATATCTATGGTATGAAATACTCCTTTGGCCATTCCATTGTGCTGTCTATCCTCCTTCTCAGGTTCCATTGGAAGCTGAAAAGAGTCCTTGAAAACTATAAACATCACCTAGCAACAACCAAAACAATATGCATTATCAACATTCCTTTCACAGCAATCAGTAGGAAAAAAGTTAACTCTTTCCCAGCTGAAACTAGGACAGTGGTATATGTGGAAATATGCACATTATTTATGTAGAAGTCTGTATTGTATATAAAAATATGTTGTAGGTTTATATTATAAACCTCTCTGAATTTTATAAATTTATGACATTTTAAGTTTATATATATATATTCTGTATACAGCTACCTATCTGTAATACATATGAACACTATTTATAAAAATTTAAGGGCTTTGTACATGCAAATTGCCTTAAGTTTGCATTCTGAATTATAGTAATAAGTTTTATTCACTTCCTGAAATACAGAAAGTACAGTAACAATTCACTGCATAGGTTATCCAGGATTAAACACTTCAGATGTACTTGTAAAATAAAGCTCGTTCATGGCAATTTAAAAAATGAAGTATAGATTTTCAGTATAGAATTTACTGGAAAGGGAAATAATCAAAGTGAAAAAAAAATCATGGGTCAAGAAATCTATATTTTCATAAAAACTATGGTTGTTACAATAGAAATTTGGAAATATTTGTCATATTTCAAAGCTTGTATCAGCAATAATGCATAATAAAAGTTAGTATGAGATACAAATTACATCAATAAACTTAAATTAGATCTAAACCAACAAAAGAGAAGTTAAGATTACTCTTCTTCCTTCAGATAGAAGATACTGGATCCTTCTTTCTTTTCCCTGTGGGCCTTAAAATTCTCTGTGATGTTGTTAACCTTGAACTTATTGCATTTATGATCTTTATATAGGAAGATATAAAAGAGATTCAGAAGAGTGACATGAATTGTGCAGCCTCGTAAAACTGTTTTTACTGAACAAGCAGAAATATGCACACATCCCAGAACAAGTATTGTCTAAACCAGTGAGTCATGTAAAATAGTACAGTCTCCTGTGCAATTATCTATGTGGCTCCAACAGCATTTATAATTACATTTGTATTAACACAACAAAAATGACACGGGTACATAGTTTTCAAACCTGAATCAGCTCACATCCACCTCTTGCAGGGGTGTCTGCAATGTGTTTTCATTGTTCATGGCAAGATGTACTCACATATTCTACAGAACAAAACTCCAAGGGTTTCACAGGTCTCAAAGTACTGCACCCTTCACTGGACACTGTTAATTCCAATAATAGCACAATTTACAGAATGTTAGGCTTACATATTTGTGTTTTTTTTTTTTGTTTGTTTGTTTTTTATGGTTTAGTCTCCTAGATTTTTTTTGAATGAGTACAGTTAACAGCTATAGGACCCTGATCTCTTACAATTCTACACTGAAAAACAGATGGTCTCAGAAATACTGATGAGGTCTGTGTTCCAAATCAGAAAGTTTTAACTGAACAAAGATAAAGTGTCCCTATGTACATGAGCTCAACAGCGATGACAAAAGAAAAGCAGCAGGGATTCTTCACAAATAATTACTATGCAAACACCTCAGAGAACATTTATTCAGTTGAAAAGCTTGTAATGTCCAAAACTGGAGAAAATTGTCAATGAGCTACATTCACATAGCATTAACTGCTTCTTTTGCAACATTACATCACAAAATAATTAACAGATCTTAGAATGCTTAATATAAGCTTAGTATACTGCTGGAATAGATGTCATTCCCATATAGTTCATAGAGATCTGCTTTGTTGAAGATTTTTGTTACATATTTTTTCCAAAAATATTCCAAATTTACATGGGAATACATTCATTATCCAGACAAACATGTGTTTAAATGTATTGCCTATTCTGCTTAAAAAATGGAAATTGTGTCTTTTTTGATGGCTTTATATTAATTGTTATGGTCAATATCTGATTCCTTATGGATAACATTAAGATCTTTATTTGATGTTCTTTTAAGCACATTGGTTATAATATCACTGAATCTGATGCACCAAAAAAATATTAGCTTTAGACTAAACAACTTAAGAAATTTGCTTGACATAGATTTTGGAAAAATTGTTGTAGATCCTTCAGATAAAGCTAAAAGGATGGAGTTCTCCAGTTCTTTTAATTCTGAAAATAAATAACAAGTTGGAAAATATAATAGAAAATTTATCACAGCTGAAAATATAGATGTTTAATGATGTAAGTCTGAACTGAGAGATCAAAATCATATTAATGAATATGGAATTAAACTTCTATTCATGGTTCATCACACTCAAGACTGACATTTATTGCATAGTTAGAACCATCTTGCTTCAATGTTACTTCATTTTTAACCACTCAAAGACTGAAACTGCTGCTGTATCATTCCAGAAGTCAATATTCTTCTCTACTTCTATGTATTGCGTCCAAGAAAAAAAATAATACACCTATCAGTTTAAGAGTGGGAGTAAGAGCTTCCTTTTATTTTCTCTCTCTCTCTTTATTTTTTTTTCTTCAAGAGTGGGAGTAAGGGGTTTGTCATTGTTATTTTGGGTTTTTCCATTTTTTTAAGCACAACATATTTAGGTCCAGGTATAATTTTTTGTTAAAGACAATGATTCATTTCGATTAGTGATGCTTCTTGCTGGCAAAATAAATAATGTTTCTTGGAGTAAAGACTGCATGAAAATCACTATTTTATACATTTTCCCTATCTTTTCTGTACAGATAAATAATTAAATAGTTTAGACAAATAAGGAAGTGTGTATAGAGTCATGAACAGTGACCAAACTTATGCTCAAAAATACACAGTATAAGAGTGCCATCTTCTGGAAATAATACTTCTTACACTTATCATTCATTTTAGTCCTTGGTTCACAATAAATACTAGTTAAAGATTAATGATGTTTACTTGCTTGTTTGCCCTGTATTTTCCTTTTCATTTGTCTATGCTAGGCTTAAAGTTAGTAGTCCCTGTACAAACTCCTTTCTGTACAAGGACATAGACAGTGTGAATTTAATGATCAGCCAGAATGTAAACTTGCAGGTTTCTGAGGTGTACAATCTCTGTGTGTTAAGACATTCTGAACAATAACTTTCTCTCAACAGGAAAGAAACAATTTCATCTAGTTTTAAAAAGTCGTAATGCTTTACCTTGATAAACTTCGACAAAATCTAAAATGAAATGAGATTGCTAGTTCTCATTGTCTGAAACTTTAAAATAAATCCTCTGCTCTGCTCAGACTGTTCTTCATGAGGAGCAAATGTCTGATTATTAGAATGTGAAACTATATGGTCCTCTGAAGCAGACACACACCCATGTCCACATTCCACATACAGTCTCCAGAACCTTAGAAGTCTTTTTCTAGAAAATAATTTGGCCTAAGTATTCACTCTTCCAAATAAACAATTATCCTTGCCTTAAGAAGAAGACCTTGTACCCAGAAATTGCATGCTTAAAACACAAGTTAAGGCTTTGCATTGTCTTTGCCTGGGAGTGAGGCCTTGGGGAAGTGATGTGTAAAACACTGTCCTTCTTACCTTGGAACCCAATAAAAACAAATCTCATCTACTATACTTCAGATGGGATTTTTCTGTCTGTGTTTCTTTTATTTTTATTTTTTTGATCCCTAGCCTTCATTTTTCATGTCATTTTTCATATTGCTACTACCAAACCCAATAATCATTTGTCCTGTATCTCACGCGTTCTTTGTGCACTTAAAAGCCTCCAAAATGAAATTCCCCTTTTTCTCTGCTCTTTCCTTCCCAGATTAAATATACCTATTTGTCATCTTTCCAAGCTCTCCACTTTCTGTTGTCAACAATCAGTCCACTCTTTTAGTCCTTCTGTCCCAGAGGGATTTTCTCTTTGACCAGACCCTATTTTCCGTTCAGCTAATCAACAGCATGCTCCACATCTTCCTTCAAGGAACTTTAAAATATGCTCTTGTAACTTTTGTAGGTTTATTTTTCCTTCTCAGCTCAGAATCAAGATTAAAAAAAAAAAAAAAAAAAAAGACAAAAGGAGACTTTGTAATAATATTTTGATTGGATTAAAATTTGGGGACATAAAATGCTTGTTGAAGATTGTCGTATTAACAGTATGTGTAATGAAATTGTTCTTCACCTCTTCCCAGATGATAAACACTCTAATTTGTTTGAGTGGGTTGTGTTGCTTTGGTTGCTATTTTTCAATTCTGTATTCCATCTCGTGTCATCTCCTGTGAACTGTTAATACAGATTTGGGAAATTTCAATTCTCACTACTATATTCTTGCATGCCAACAGCTTGAAATTATACTGTTATAAGAATTCTCAAAACAAAAGTCTAGAAAACTGGCATTCTTAAACACAGATGTCTTGTCACTGTCCCTCTGTGGATGATGGATGCATATTAAAAGATCCACATAGTGAATATAGAGAGGATTCAAGAATGGCAAGCAAGTCAAGACTTGATATGGACACAAACATATTATAGTACTATTAATTGCTTTGTAGATGTGTAAAACTTGTTGTTTATTCTAGCACTTTCAAAATCATATTTCAAAGAAGAAATGAGACAAAACAACTTACAGATATATTTTGCAATACTGAAGAATGCCATGGGAACATGGAACAAACTAAAAGACCACTTCTTTGCCTGAAACTTCCTACAGTGTAATATTAATTAGGAGGAATTGAATGAAGTATAAAAGTATAAGAGTGCATTATAAGACAAAATGAAAGATACAAGTTAAAACAACCAAAAAAAGAAAACATGTTTACTGTGTTTGGTATTCTAAGGTCAAGGTCTTTAAACTGCTGTCTACAACCACATAAACTATAAAGAAACTGGAAGAAAAGAGTTGCATAGTGCTGGAAAACTGAACTGGAAGAGACTTATTCAGACAGAATCCTTTTGTTGTGAGAAACCATGCATTACAGTTTAAAACAAAAATGACAGTGCAGAGAGTAAATGGACTTAGATACCAAAACACTTTCATCACAGATACACAAGATATATGCAGTTTTACAAATTACACATGGGTAAGATTGTGCTGTCTAGGAGGAGGTTGAGTAGCAATCACAGAGAGAGGGGCACCGTTCTGGGACTGGCCTATGACATCTGCTGGATGTCAGTTTGGTACCCTTTTCTGCAATCACACCACTACCTTCTTGGAAATCACTCTTTCACCACCACTTCATCACACAGCATTTTATCCTTTTTTTAATTATTATTATTTTTAATTTTTATTTTAATTTTTTTTCTGTTTCTTCCCTTAAAACCTATTCCAGAACCTTGGCTGGCTTCATACGCTTTTTCTAAAAGCTTCTTCAATGTTATGTTTTTTTATTCAGTCACCTTTTGATAACTAACCAGACAGCATTTGTCCTGTTTCCAGATGAACAAGGTATTTCTTAGAGTGGGTTGAGGAACTGAATTTCATCAAGCCCTCAGAACATAATCTTGAAGTCCATATTGTGACCTAGCATATAGTTTCTCCAATTTTAAAGTAATTTCCATTTTCTGTATTACATCAGAATTCTATTCTATCTCAAACAATACCATATCAAACTTTGTGTTCCCTGAAAATGTCAAGATATAAATGTTGTCTGTCTAGCCCTTTACCTAAAATATTAAGTGTAGCCGTAACACCCATACATGCAGAGTTTCACTAGTAAATTCCCAACACACTAATTATTCATATTTTTGAATAGGCTTTATCTAAAACAGATTTTTTCCTCCAGTTTTTCCACTTGTTTCTTTTGTGACACCGCTCAGAAATTTAATGAAGTTCAGTGAGATTTTCTAGACATAATAATCAGCTGACTGAAAAAAAAATCAGATCATCTGACACAGTCTCTTTTTAGTAGTTCAATGTTGTGTTAGCTCTGCAACATTAAAAAAAACAGTATGATGAACCTTGTGTTAAACTTGTGTTAATAATACCTTCAACTGAAAGTAATCATGGGCTCTGTCAGTGATTTCACTGAAAGCTGCAAGACTACTGTTAAAAGATTTTTAAAATCATGCCCTTAACATATTAATTTTAATTGGCTCTATTTTTTTTAATAGGTCCAAGATTAAAAAAAATATATTTTCAGGCATGGCATTTTAAAGTTATTCCAACTATAGAATTTTGTCAAAGTATCACCTCTAAACATTCACTGTGACATAAGCATGAGAAACAAATTTGGTAAGACAACATTCTGTACTTAGAAGGCAAGCTACAAAATGGCAATGGACAAGCAAGACCCTTTAGCTACAGCTAACCTACTGTCCACATGTCAGGTTACATTTTTTTTTTTGAACTTGACTTTCATAGTTTGACACTGACTTACCTGGATGTCAAATTAAATTAGACTAAAAAAAAGTAAATATTCCTACGTAATAGTGAATGGGACTACTGTTTCTTTTTTTTTTTTCTTTTTCTTTTTTTTTAAAGAAAAACATGACTAATTAGTTAATTACAATCCAAATTTTTTTTCCTTCATCATCCCACAGGTAAAACTACGCAAAGTTGACATTAAGATAAGCTTTGAATCTTTACATGTGCCCAGAATCACATAGCTGTAAGGATTTTAAGTTTCTCACAGGAATGCTCTCCCTTTCATTACCTTGTAATTTATCATGATAAAAAAAAATGTTACCCTAAACAACACTTTTTTTTTTTTCTAACCGATGAGTAACTAACAATCTCACCATAGATACATATTGTCACAGGAATAGTTTAAATAAGTAGCTATAAGAGGTTTAAAAATCCACAACTCATGTTATGTTTCAAGGATGAAAACAGGAGTGAAACCTAAATTCACTCATGCTGAAATATTTTCACTTATATCTGATAGTGAGTCATCTTCAGTTTGAGGTATGCTTTTGAAACCTGGACCTAATAAGGAAAACTGAAAGGTTATAGAAAAGATTACTTTTCTGGTCCACAGCTCAAGAACACAGCCAGGAAAATCCAAGTAGTTCTGTTTTGTCAAAACTACAAAACCAATAATAATATAAAAATAAAATTAGTCATTCTGGGAATACGCATTTGAAATGAAGAGGTATGCAAGCACAATTACTCCTTCTTAGCTTGTTTTCAGATTATAAATTCAAGCACATAAACTAAATAAATAATTAACAATGAAGTCTTCTATAAGAAATCAGAATGCAATGATATAGCAGTAGGTAATGAGGCATGTGCAGAAATATTCTTAATATTTTATTCAGCATTTTGTACTTGGATAGGAGCTTTGAAAAAGAAGATGTTAGAGGTCATTCTTATACATAAGGACATTCTTTTAAATATTGATATTAGGTTCAAATTAATAATCTGAATTTATGAACCTTCTAATGTGATTTTGCAACTGAACAAATCAAATTAATGTGATGTTATTTAGAATCTGAATAGTTAATTCGCCTAAAAGGCTTCATACCTTGCAGAGTTCTGTGCCTGACAGATATAGATAAACTAGGATTTTTATTTTAGCTATTTGGAAGTCTATAAAACCTCAGCTGCACTAGTGAAAAGAAAGGAAAGACAAATAAATAGGCTTTCATTGCTTCTCTTCCTTTAACTGCCAAAAATTCTTCCATGCTTTGTGACATCTTGCCAGACCAATGTAATACACCTTTCTTCATTCTCTAGAGCAATTGCTCAAAACTACTCTTGATATACCAGAAAATTCCTTGGAGTACTACTATACCTCAGCATAATTTTACCTACTTTTAACTGACAGAAGAAACATTTGAAATCCCACAAGCAGGGTTTGGGTTTTTTTCTTTCATTTTGTTCCCCTGTTAACAAAATATTTAAGCATTCACTTTCCAAGTAGTAAAACTTTTTTACAGAGTAATAGTTTTTTCTCTTGAAAATTTATTAATCACTAATGTGTTATGCTTCCCTACTTGAAAAATATCTATGAGAAGCTCCTACTAGAACAGAGGAAAGGGAGTTGGAAAAGGTTAATAGAGTTAGATGAACATTAGAAAAAAATGTCTCACAGTCAAAGTACATAACGAAATTTAGAAGAAAATTGAAAATAATTTGTAAATACCTTAACAGAAAAAAAATATAAAGTATTAAATTATCTTGGCTTTAGTGAGGAAGGACATAAGAGAAAGTAGGGGATTGACACTTTTTTTTTTTTTCCAACTAAAAAAAGACAAAAAGGATATTGATAAGTCTTGGAATAATGGTAGTCATTAATAGTAAAAATTGTGAAAGATTAATCAGGAAAGTACTCAAATGTTCACATCTTTAAATCAAGATAAATGCTCTTCTGAAATACAGATTTAATGAAACAAGTTATTGATCTCAATGTAGGAATAAGTGGGTAGAATTCTTGTGATGTAGGAGGTCAAACTAGATGATCTAATGAAACGTTTCACCTTAAAATATACAAAACTGTAAATTCAGCCATTTGTATGCAACAGATCCTCCAGGAACAGAAAAAACACACTCCAGGGCCTTGTCTTTTGCACATTATTTATACTTTTGAAGGCTAAATTTTGTATAGTTAGACAATCGTGCCTTGGTATCTGGAAAAATGCTGAGTCTTTGTACCTCTGTTCATGAAAGACCAAAAATAAGGCTAATAAACACAATCTCCCAAAACTCATTGCTAAAAATTCAAAGACAACTATAATTTATCAACCTCCCAAATTTGCTGAAATTTATTGAGATAAAACTTATTTTTGTAAAAAAAAAAAAAATACTGTCAACATATGGACAGCATTGGAACTAATGAGCTAAAGATAACTTTATCCTCTCCAAAAAAACCCCATATTTATAATAGCAATCCAAATAGCATTGTCTTACTTTTTAAAACAAATATCCTCTTCCTTGATGTGAATCAGAACTAATTCAGGAAAGCATTGTGGTGTGCTGTGCATAACTTATGGCCAAGATGATCCGAGTTATTTCAGTAAAGCATGTATCAACTCACCTCAAAACACATGTTGCGTTAAAAAAGATCTTAATCTTGCACAAGGAATTTATGAACTAATGTTCTTTCAGATGTATCCCCTGTTATTTTACAGCAGGTGGTTTGGGCACAGAACATTGAAAATAAGTCATTTTTCAACACACCAAAAATTCAGATCCTTACATTAGGTTTGAGGACAAGTCACTCACATTCCCTTTTATAGACAGTAATTTATCTTAGAAGTTAGTAATATAATTCCATATCTTCTCAGATTGTAATGATCCTGCTCATTAAAAGTAATTTAATTATGTGTTATGAGTATTTGTGTAAAACATTGCAGAAAATGTTTTGTCATTCATTATGAACACCATAGTAGTCCTTTACTTTGCAGAATCCTTGTTTCTACAACATTAAAGGATAAAAATCAGAATTCACAGGACTTAAGTTTGTAATGGGAAGAATGTGATGAAATTCTCTTTATGTGTTGACTGTGTCTATCTTTCTTTTTGCTGATAAAATAAGCCGTTATTTGACTTTTGGTGTTTCCTTTCCCTTATAGTGAAAATTGGAGAGGATACAAATGTTTTAACCTAAAGCAAAAGAAAGCAAAATCTTTAAACGTCTTTTAAAGTTTAGGTCTTCAACTGAAAGATATCATGGGGAGATGACAGATCTGCTGCCACTGGGCTAAATTAAAACACCTATAAATTACATCACCTGGCTATACTCTTCTCCCACATCCTCATATTGAATGAAGGTTCATTAGGGAATGTCAGCTTGACATGAATTTTACATGAATGAATTCTCAGCTAGTTAATTACAAGTAGAAACTAGTTCTTCATATTTCCTGAGCAACAAAGAAATATATTACCCAGATACGCTGAAACATAAAAGTGGCATCGCAAACTTATTACATCTAGAAGCTCAGCCCAGCCTAACGAGACTTCCAGGATGACTGCTGAGAGAGGTGAGACAGCAGTGAGGAAGAAACTATCTGAGAGACATTTTCATAGATTACATTGCTCATTGATCAAAATCAAGCATTCTCAATGGAACACTTCAACTGTGTAAATTGGAAAATTCCTATGACTATGTCTACTCTGTTGAAGCCATACGAATGAAAATTTTGCTATCTCAGGATTATTGACAGAGTAGACTATGGAGAAATAAAAGTGAGGATGTTTCTAGAATAGTTGGCCGTATAAACCAGGGGAAAAGGATTAATCAGAAAGTTTGTATTTGTTTGTAGCTACAACCTGGAATGCTGCAGTGTAAAGACCTTTTTTTATCAGTGAGGTTCAGAGAGAGGAAAATTAGAAATATTTCTTTTGCAGACAGATATAATGACTAGTTACCAAGTTTTTTTGGTGGGTTTGTTTTTTTATTTTATTTTTATTTTTTTTTTGCATATCAATATAACCCTTGCAAGCAAATTAGAAGTACCTTTGAACTATTTCATATTTTGACTTTTTAGTATTCAGGACAAGTTTTCTTCTGATTAATCCTTGATGTAGGATGTTAAGAAATGAAATATTAATACAATCCAAGGATGTAACATAACTGCAATTCATTTTTCCTAATTAGAAACTTAAGTATTTGTATAACTAGCTGCATTTTCCTTATATGAGCTGGATTTAAAAATAGGCACAGCAATACCAACAATGTGGCAACACAAAAAAAAAAGTAAGGAAGAACTATGAATAAACATTTTCCAGAGTATTTAAAATCAGAAACAGGCAAAGACATGACACACCAAACTGTAATACTCCTTTTAAAATGTAGAGAAACAAACTTCACACAGTCATTCCTTCACACCCAGTATCTCTGTAAAAAGGCTTTGTATTCTGTAAAACAGCAAAGTTTGGGTATATTTCAGATATGTAGGAAGCAAATTTTAAAGCTAATATTCCAGTTCTAAGTAGTAAAATCTGATATCTAGAAGGTAAAGACATGAGTGGAGCTTTGTTTCTTCATGTTATAAAAATATGTGGCATTTTATTTTATGTGGAAATATGGTTTATCTCAAGAAGCTTTAGTCACTGAATGTTGTTATGATTTATGCACTATGTTCTTGTGACATGAAATGAATGCTTTATAATATAATTTTGTTTGCATTAATAGTTTAAAAAGGTCTGTCCTTCAGTGGACATTCTAGAACACCCACTGGGAGACAGTTTTCTGCAGAGATGAGAGCCTTATGGTCACTGAATGTATTTCCCCTGTTGCTTGACCATGCCTTTTCCTTCCTTGGACACTGCCAATCTCAGTTTTAGAGTTAAGCTCAGAAGGAAGACAGTAATTTACTTCTGAATCCTCATGATAAGCCAGTGAAGAGATCAAAACACTGCAGCTTTCAAGAGGCTAAACTGCTACATGTTGTTGGAACCAGGAAATCAAGCTGCCACAGACACTTGCAAAATCCACAATGACAGAGAATTACTTAGATCAGATACAACCAGAGAGTTCAAAGTTGTCACAGGCCCTAGTGAAGAAAAAAATTATTGAAGACATTGCCAATATAAAGGTGATTTGCGGTGACAGAATGACTCTACAAACCTTGCAATCACTGTGGTGTGAAAGGGAAACGGAATGGAAAAACACATCTCTCATCTGAGCATCACTTCCTGAGCCAACTACCCACTCTTCTACTCCCAGTTATTGCCAATCCCTGATGCTTCAGTAAAGCAAACAAAAAAAAGAAAACACAAAGAGAAACATAAAGAAAACCTGAACAATAATGACCAGGTATGCATTTACTTTTAGAAAAAAAAAAAATAATAATCCTTCCTGAACAGCATTGAATCCTTGAAAAAAATCGAGCTTTTATTTTTTTAAGAATTCTTTCACTTTTTTCCTGTTTTTTTTTTTTTTTTAATTGAACCTAAATCAATACTTCTTTAAAAATCTTGGTAAAACTTTTTAACCTGCAGTCTCTGTCTAATAGAGTTCTTGCCAGTTTATAAAGATTCCAGTACATGTGGAGAAATGTTCTTGAATGGTTGTTTAACAGGATACTGGAGGAGCTTCCATTGCTTCCTGGTCCAAGCACTCGAAGAATCCAGTGCTCTTTAAGACACTTATTTTGGACTGAATAAAAGATTTTAGTCATGAGAAGTTTTAAATTAATAGTTTTAACCTCAAAAAAAAAGGAATGTAATTTTACTTATAAAACATTTTACATTGAGAAAATCAAAACTATTTTAATTATTAATGTGTTAAATGAAAGATTTCTTCCTCGCAGTTTGTAAAGTTGAATTGATATTGGTAAATTAATAGAGTGAAATACCGAAAAAACCCAAAAAAACCCCCAAAAAACCAAACTCCTTGTCTGTTGTGATTGCCTAAGGAGAGTGTAAATTTAAGCAAACAAATTTCCCTCTGTTAACAGCAGTAAACCATCTTAATAAGCAATTCACCAAATGATTTGATGAAAAGAACAAAAGATTGTCTTGAAGTATTATCATTGTCATGTTAATGCAAAGAGTGGTAAAGATGGCACTTGGCAGAATTCCTTACTTCTGCAGTAGTTGTGTGAGAAGGGCATGGCCCATTATATATATATATATGTATTCCTATTCCATTTGAGGGAAGTTGTGCTGTTATGAAAATAGCTTTGTTTGATGAGAACGAATATGTCAGGGAATGAAATACTGACAGTATCATTGCTACCTCTTTTCTCATTTCTCAGAATCTTCCCATTTTATCAGCTTCAACTTTCTTACATGCATGATGAAATTCAGGTTTTTTGCCATTAGTTTTAGAAACATTTTCTTTTTCTTCCCTTCCCTT
>VXBJ01005053.1:0-12352 GCA_013400055.1 Nycticryphes semicollaris
CTTCATAGGAGAGGTGCTCCGTCAAAATTCTTTCTGGGAAGCTCAAAAAGCACATGGCAAAAATAAAGAACTTAGAACTAGGTAGTGTTTGATATCATATGCTTTTTTAAGTATTTTGGGAGCCTGGCAAGATTTTAAATTCTTGGAGTCTGGCAATAGTAAGGAAAATACATTTGCACACTCTTTTCAGACAGAAAGACAATCAATATATCCAAACATAAAGGTTTATGCAAAAGCAGCCCACATCAAAGCTAGACATCTCAGAATGCATTTGGGCAGTCAGAGAGGACAGCTGGAAGTAGGAACTTGCAGAAGGATGAGGGCTATACACTAACCTACCTTCTCAGCAGAATTTTAACTATTGCATAAATTTTCTGAGCTAATTCTGCTGTCTCATAGTACAAATAACAGTATGCCAGTTTCTTTTGGCTACTGAAGAGGCATATAGAAGTGGAGACCAAAAGTCCTGAAGGAGACAACGAAAGTAGCATGCCTCTGAGAGAAAATTCATTGAAGATTTATATTTTACAAATAATGTAGCTGGGTGTGTTTGATTTCAGAATCACCCTTTTATTTAGCAATGACTAAAGTTCTTGATTAAACATAGTCTTGAGTACCTACATGTTTGCATCCCAAGTTTTTGCATTGGCCCTAATATTTATTCACTTATTTCACAGGCATGCAACAAAGCAGCTTTAGAACAAAACCCTACAAATTACCAAGCATATACATCACTAATCTTTCATCTTTATGATTTCAACAGCAAAAGACAGAAACAAATCCTGTCTGCCTTCATTATTCTACCTTACTGTAAAACTATTTGGGGATATTTTGTTTGGAATGTGAGGAAAAGAAAATAAAATGCTGTTTATACCAGTCTAATCACAACTGGCTATAAGTAGTAAAGAAGAGAATTGTGAGAAACTGGATGTGAGAACCTGACAGAAAACAGGATGTTTCAAAGCTCGCTTGCTGCAAGATATCTACCACCTGTGTACATGGTATAACATCAAAGGAGGTACGTCCTTGGTTCTCAAAACAACTATATCTTGTTTGCCCAGAGAAACTCATCTCCAACTCATCTGCCATGCAGACCCCAGCACTGCCCAGGGGGCAGAAGCAAGGGGGGGCTCACACAGCAACTGTGTCGGACAATAATTGGATGAGCACAGGTAACTGTCACATTTATTGGTCAAACTATGAGTCGACAGGGACTATAAATTACCGTTGCCCCCCTCTGCCAATGGGACCCTCGCTACTGTCGACCCTCGCCATTGTTATGACTCGAGAGACCTGAGAATCATGGATAAATGGGACACTGTTGACTCTGGAGAACCTGCTGGTAGTGACTTTTCTTGCTTTACTCTGAAATACTGCTTCTCTTTCCCTTCTTTTCTATACCTCTGCCTTTTCTCTATTGCCATTTAGCATTATTTCAAGGTAACAGTAGTAAAGCTACAGCAAACAGCATCTGACCTTGTTTGTGTCTTAATTGCACCTATGAACCATTCCGAACCCCTCCCAGACCAATCAGACTGGGACCTTACAATGTTGTGTACAATTTGCAGCAACAAGTCCAACAGACAAGACTATGCAGTGGCTGGAGATGACAGCATATAGCCTGTGCGTTTTCCCCAGCAGTCTGTTCTGCTGCCATTCTGGCTAATCTCTGTAATGCAGCTGAAACAGTAGTTACCACTTCTAGGAAGAAGAAAAATAACTTTCTTTCTTGATTTTTATCTCCTAGGAAGCCTTCCACGTAGCTTCTTCAACTCACTTAAGGTTTACAAAAAAGGGGTTTAGCTTTCACTTCATTTGCAGGCCTCAGTCCTATGTGCCTTACAACTCATCCCTAAGTACTTTAATGCCTAGCACTTGAGAAACAGTATGATTCAGTAAGCAGAGGAATTGGGAGACCTGGAGTCTAATAATAAATATAGACTTTCCCCACAAAGAAATTTCAGTGTTCCTCTAAATTAATGTGTTTATGTGTATTACCCATGCATTAGTTTCCTTAAGAGTCCTTAAAAACTAATTAAAAATTTAAAAAACCAATGCCTTCACTGTGTCTTGAACTTATACATTCATTACTTGCAGTACCATAGGCAGAATTATGGGTAAGTTGAACACAGAATTGCAGACAGCTGTTATTTCAGGGGTAGGAGCACATCTGCCTATTACAGGATGCAGAAGGCATAGGAAAGGACTAATTTCTCCACCTCAGAAATGTCATGAGACAATTAGTGAGGTATTGATAATAATTTAAACTGTTTGGGGAAACTAACTTTAGCCTGGAGAGCCAGTATCCCTAGACTATTGATAGTGATCCTTTCTTGTGTCCAAAACCCAAATGAGTTTTAGAAAAGTACTAATAGCTGCATTAGTCTGAAGAAAAGAAAATCAAACTCAGTACTGGTGCTAACACTTTGCCATTACTTCCCAAACTCACTCATTCTGTAGTAAGCAGAGAGACAGATTTTTCAGAGTACAATTCATATTACCTGCATCAGGCTCCCACTCTAAATGATACTCTAGAGGAGTCTATTTTTTTGTTGACTGTAAGGGAAACCTAGATTTTGGTCCTCTTGGACTTTGTGAATATACCTATAGCACTTCTTTCTTAAATGGTAAGCTGCTGATTTCAAGTAAGCATGGGATGCACTGTAGCCCACTTGCTGGTGTATTAATCTGTCAGTTCACTCCTAAGAGGAGTCATCTCTAATATGGAGACATTTGGCAAAGAAATGTGAAGAAGTTAGTGCTGATGTTATGTTCTTCCTTTGGAAACAAAGCTGGAAATAATCACCAGGAATGCCACGTTCAGGCCTGTTAATTAAATATTACATACATGGATGGGAAACAAATAAGCATGCCAACTGTGCTAATGTTATCATGTTCTGTTTCCAAAAAAGCAAAAACCTTATCTTTATTTTGATAAAGTTCTCTTTGCAAATGATTAAATGGATATATTACACATGCATCACTTTCAGCAAAACACACTTAGTGTAGCATCCATAGTCCTCTTTCTGTCAATATCTCTATTTGGAAGTGTACTGTGGAAGCTTGCTCCTTTACTGGTTAGATACTTTCTAGTCTCCAGCTCAAAGACATTCAGGACTAGTTTATACCCACTTCTTAATGTCCAGTATCTGCTCCAGTATACACTTAGAACTACTGACACCAAATGCAGCTTGATCAATTTATAAAAAAGGTGTATATAATTGGCTCTGTGGACTCAGTGGCTTGGCAGGCTGTCGCCTGCAGGAGGCGTGGCGACCTGGTTCAGGAACGGCACGTCGGCCAACCCCAGGCCGCTCGGTCCATCAGCTCGCAGACACCAATGTGGTGGACGGCAAATGGCGTTTATTGATAGATAACACGGCATTATATAGTCTGGGTTCACAACATCACTTCCGTCTGCTTACATCATGAACTAAGTGTGAAACGCTATTGGCTATAGGGAGAGGGGGGGCCTATCTTTCCGTACATCGCGAGATCTTCCGGTCGCCAGACCCTGTACTGCAACAGCAGGCTCTTCTACTCCAGTACGTCTAATCTGAACCAAGATTGACATATCTAATAATTTTGCTGAGTGCTAGGAGATGAATTGCCATGCTAACTCTCATGTCTAATGACATTGATTTGGCTTTTATAATCATAACTTTAGAACAACCTCTTAAATATCTGGAAGCAGCTTTTTTTTTGCCTGCTTTTGCTTTTCTCCATTGTGCTTGCATGTGTCTGTTATAAACCTATTTTGTCTGGGCATAACCGTTACCAGTGACAACAGGATATGGAAAGCTAAGAAGAAAATGTTTTCATTTATTTCCTTGGCAAAGCATCGGAAATGTTCATAGTGTATTTACAGATTTTTTACCATTTCCTACTTTTCCTTCACCTCTATGGCCTCAGTCACCTTTGAAATGATCTGATGCCCTGGCAAATGAAAGAGAGGGTCTGTAGACATCTGGCATTTTCTATAGTCTGTCACCATTAATGCCCATATGCTCTGTATATGAAAGCGCATATCCCTGCATATACTAATGAAGTTTACAGAGATCATGTTAAACATGTATGACTATGGCACTCGTCTCTCCACCCAAATCATGCTACATGTCACCTGAGGGAAGGGAGAAACCCGAGACAAAACTATTTCATAGCAAGTGGGGCGGGCCATGTTAATTCAGCAAACATAAAGGGGGAAAACAAGTGCCCCTAGATGGAACAAAGAAGATTGTGCCTGAGAAGATTTTTGCCAAGAAAGAAGATTCCCTTCAAGCTGACATTCTATTACTGCTAGAGTATGAAAAAATATTAGCTAACAGAGCTTCATAACTTAAATCACAGCAGACTGCAAGTGTTCTTTGCATTGTATAAAATAAGTGGGTTTTATTGTTACCAATCCACTGGTAACATGACTGTTCTATTAAAAAAACAGTCACGTTTTTAAGTGTATAGTCTAGTGCCTCCAGAGCTCCTGCATGAGATTATAAATTAGGTCCTAATAAATAACTGAAGTATGGTACGCCAGCATAAACTGTTTTAAAACAGCTACCTAGAAACTGCTAAAAACTGCATAATGTAACTTGTATCTGTATATCATCTATCTCTCCAGTGCTAAGGGGCATTATATTTTTTCCATATATAAAAGCTGCTGAAAAGCAGCCACCTCTTTGCTACCCTCAATTCCAGCAATAAGCCATCTTTCCCTGGTGCAGATAGATAACTTTTCCTCGAATAAACAGGTGGAGATATTGTGCCAACTTCCTGCACATCCAGGTAGGACCTTAATTCACCCGTATGAGACCCGAAACCTACCCGCGGCCATGGCAGGGCCATGCCCCCCGGCCTGAGGAGCCGCGCTGCGCGGAGTACGGGGCGGCCCCACTGCACCCCAGCTCCGCGACGGGCTGCGGTCGCTCCCTGCCTGACGAGACCGCCCGCCCGGGCCCCCTCACACACACCACGGGGCCACCTCACGCAACACCCGGGCCCCCTTACTCAAGGGACGTCTTCACCTGCTCCTCCCTCACACTTCCCGGCCACCAGCAGGAGAGCCCGTCCCGGCGACCCAGCCATGTCGCTGCAGGGTGGAAGGGCTCATATCCCGTCCCGCGGGCGCCGGGGCGCCCACCTGTCCGTGCTGCGTCCTCCGCCCCCCTCACCGCTCAGCTTGGCTCCGGCCCGGGGACCGACCTGCATGTGAGCTCCTTTCCTCATCGCAGGGCGCGGCCCGCCGCTCGCTCCGCCACTGCTCGTCCGTGCACGTCAACCGCCGCCGCCCGCCTCCCACCCAGGCTCTGCTGACAAACCCGCGTCACGATCAGCACCGGAGCTGTCCCCGCTCTTCCCCCGGCACCGCTCTTCCCTTTTGCTCACCCTCGGGAGCTGTAGTCCCCGCCGCCCCGCTCCCGCCGGCGCCGCCGCCCGGGAAGGGAAGGCCGGGTTGGCCGGGCCGGCCTACATTGGCGGTGCAGTCCACGTGGCAGCGGGAAGAATGTGGTGCTTTGCAAACTTCTTGGGGCTGCGGACAGACGGTGGAGTTGGGGAAAGGCCGGGCGGCATCGGTCGTCGTGGTGGAGGGGCGCGGAGCGGTTCGGTTCGGTTCGGTTCGGTTCGTCCTGAGACGGAAAGCGAGGATGGAGCTGGCGGAGCCGGGCGCTACCGGTTCAGCAGATGCGCTGCCCTCCGCGGCCCCACCGACCGCGCCCAGCCCGAGCATCGGTAGTCGCGAAAGAGCAGCGTCGGGGAAGTGGCCGAACAGCGGGTCCCGTGCAGGGCAGGGCAGGGCAGGGCAGTAACTTCTACGCGGATTGCGGTGCTTCGCCCAGCGACGCGGGAGCCGCGGAGTGGGGCAGACACCACTCTCCTCCTGTGACGTGCTGCTGCACCGCGCCTCCTTGCGGGGTCGGTCGGGAAGCGCCTGTGTTGCGCTGCTATTTCACGTCCACTTATCCCTGTACGCGTAGCCGAGCTGGTCCCGCGCCGGGGTGCGGCGCCGCTCCGCCCAGCCGGCAGGGGCCGCCCCACTACTGGCCTCGAGCCAGCCCGGGCCTCGCTGCCGGCCAGGCCCCGCCGCAGAGCGCGGGCAGCCTAGCGGGAGCTGGCGTGGAGGCCGGCCCAAGGGACACCCGGGATTATTTATTATTCTATTAAAATCTATTCTAGATGCATTATTCTATTAAATGTTTTAAGTAGAATTACTGCAGATAATGTATTAACAATTACAAGATTTAAATGATGCTGGGTTCCCAAACTTATCTCAAGAGCTTCCACATCTTTATATTATATTGGCATTTATTTTAGCATTGAAATGTCTAAGCAATCTCACCTAAAACCTCCATACAGGGAACTATTCTTAGAACATAAAGCAGGATTACTTCTTAGATTGTCATATGTCCTTCTTTAAAGTATTGGATTTAATATTTTTTTAAGCTAAAAATGTTAAGGTTAAACAGCATCTCTGCATAAGCAATACTTTTTTGGTTTTTTGTTTAAATTTTAAAAGGCATTGTGATAAATGACCAAGTCCCAGTTTTGATAAAGAGACTTAGTTTATTGAGCGAATAGAGGCAAGCAAACAGCGCTGGGTGCGCGGGGAGTCTCTGCTCCACCAACACGCACACCATGCAGTTCCTATTTTTGGTTTATATCCCTATGCTAATAGATATTCTTAAGTATTTCTGAGAAAAGGTTGGTCTTTGCAAATGAATTCCAGGAATAGGCGTATCTTCTTCAGCGCTTTACAGGCTTCTCTTCCCTATCACTATGTGATTAGCAGCAAGACTGGTTTAAACTGATATACCAGGTGGCTTCTGCAAGATACAAGGACTATATACATATTATCTCCAGGCATCCTGCCCCTCCTAGGCTTGCGGTTATACAAGGGTATGTAAGAGAGAAGGTCACATTTCATCATGCGGCCCTAGCATTATTTCACATTGACACGAATCAGATGAATATATTTCACAGCATAAAAACTCAAGAAGTAATGCTGAGATTTTGCTTTGTGTGTTAGTTGAAGAGATTATACTATTTTTTTAATTCCTCGGGGTTTGTTTATTATTTATTTTCTGGCATTAACTTTGTCCTTTTCTTTCTGTCTTCTTCAGAGACTTTTGAATATGACATGGGAATATTTTGTACCTCAAGCATCCTAGTCCAGTGGTATGCTGTGATAATACTCCTGAATACTCTTATTTGCAAAGCACTTGCTTTTTTTTTTCTTACCAAATGCTGGATTATGAAATGCACAGAAGTTATTTGGTAACTTGGACTAAAGAAAAAAGGAGAAATTTTCACATCCCTTGAATGATGGCAAATAGTATTTCAAATAACATGTCATCACAAAAGCTAACCTAGAATGAACATGCTGCCCATGAAATAGCTAGGAGTCAATCTGGCATATATAGATGTAGAATAGTGTGACTTTTAGGACATATTTCGGTCTTTGTAACACAGGGGGGATTTTTTGCCCAAAACACTAATTTTACAGTACATACAATAACTTTCAGGGCTGCATACTAAATATAAGAAATCTTATATTAACAATGGCATCAGGAGACAGTCAATATGTATGCAAATGAGTTGTGTTGGATGAGTGAATTCTGGAATGATGGACACACTGTTAACAAAGGTGTTCTTCAATTTCTTGCTAGGGGCCCACTTAAGTAAAAAGAATATAAAGGCAATGTAACTTATTTCACAGGTTCAATGCATGTATTGGGAGCAAATATTTTATCTGCTTTCAAAGTGTAGGCCATGCTATAAAATTAAAAAAATAAGTAACATTCAGAAGTAGAAGAAACCTAGGTTAAGAGGGAGAGAAATAAGGCAGAGAGAGTTAACTAATGATCATTGTTCCTTTCTTGTGATTTTTAGACCAAAATACAAATCCTTTCAGTTTTTGATTTAAGAACGTACAAAATGTCAGCCATTTTGAAATATCTATATATCTTGATATTGTTTTCTCTCATATTCTCTTCCTTAATGTCAAATAGCTTTCTTTTTTTCCCTTAACCTTTTAGAACACAGCATTTCTTTTACTCTTGCATGCCATTTGAATTATTCTGAGATTAGACTTTGGATGCAGAGAATACAAAAAAGAAGAGTCATGGGTCTTTCACTAAGCAAGAAAGGTCATTCACCCTGACTCAGTCTGTCATGTTTGCAAGTCTGGATTACATTTGCAAAATGTAAATGTTGAGGTATGCCTTCTGTAGAGTTTTCTTTAAAAAATAAATAAATATGAGATCTTTATATTTGAATAGGTAAATGGCAAATGTAGCAAGAAAATGGTGGTTAAAGGTCTCAGGGATGTTTCTTTCCAATTACAGTTTTTAACAATATTTCATCAAGAAGGCAAGCATAAATTGACAAAATACAGTTCTGAAATTAAACTAGAAATTCTGTTGAGAGCAGATGTGGGACTGAAACAAGACAAGATTTGTCTCAATCCCAGATCTCAGATACCCTTTGAAAAAAAAATCTGTTGGAATTGCTTGTCAGTCTAGAACACAAGCTACACAGAATCTTGTCATGGGGTAAACCATGGAAGTTGTTACATTTGCAACAGATTAAGATGCTTCACTGCTGTGTAGATCTTTGGTTTTGAAACCTTGCCAGATTCTGAAAGTCCTTAAAAACCCAATACACAAGCCTCGCACCTCAGGCTGCATGCCAGCACACTGGTGATAGATAAACTGGAAGTGCCACAGTAGGGAATGAGAAATTAATGGCTAAAAGAACAAATCTGATGCTCAGCACATGAGACTGGACAGGTCTGCATTACAATGAAAGACAAGGTAAGAGTTCCTGTCAGTGATATTTATTTTTTTCTCTTCTGTTTCTCAGTATAGAAGATATTGTTGGTCTCTTCTCGGTTAAACTTTGCAACCACTACAACTGTAACACAGAACTGAAATTCAGCTTTGCATTTTGTGGATAAGGGACCAGCATAAATCACTACAGTTCTGCCACTAATGGAAATTCACAGAATCACAGAATCATAGAATTGTTTGGGTTGGAAGGGACCTTAAAGTTCATCTAGTTCCAACCCCCCTGCCAGGGGCAGGTAACACTGAGGACTCCAGAGCTGGACACAGTACTCCAGGTGGGGTCTCACCAGAGCAGAGCAGGGGGGCAGAATCACCTCCCCCAACCTGCTGGCCACACTTCTTTTGATGCAGCCCAGGATGCAGTTGGCTTTCTGGGCTGCCAGTGCACATTGCTGGCTCGTGTTGAGCTTCTCATCCACCAACACCCCAGAGTCCTTCTCCTCAGGACTGCTCTGTTTTTTTTTTTAACAGCTGACATGCCTAATTGATTTAGCTTGTGAAAGAGGGTAAGAGACTATTTAATCACACTTGCAGACATGGCTGACAACTGACGGTAGCACATTTTTTCAGTGTAACAGAGAAAGGCAAGATATAAGAAGTTTGAAGATGGAGTCAGCAAACCTCAAACTGGAAATAATGCAGGATTAGCAGAAAGAGCAATTAAACCTTAAAAGAGATAACAAGATACAAAAAATTCCAAGTGGTGGAAAACAAGTATCAACACTGTCTGACTTTCTAAAATAACCTCAACTCAGTAGTTCAAGCAAAATCTAGTTAGGGCTAGATGAAACATCACTAAGCAAAATTCTCTGATCTATATTTTAGGACAGGAGAGACTAAATGACCTTTTCTAGGCTAAAAAAGATAAAAATGTTTATTATCAGTTGAGATATGAGATCAGTGGTAAGAAGGGAGGAAGAAAATAGAAAAAAATGAAACACACAGGGGATACAAAGCATTAGGGAATTAGCAAAATACAACAAGCAGATAAACCATAGGTTTATTTATCCCAAGAAAGACTTCAGCAGGTGAACTTTCATTACCAGAGGGTAGAGAGTATTATATGAAGAGACAACAACATTCATTTCCTTTTTGAGACAGTCCATAGAATTCATCATCCCAAGATACAAAAGTCAACATCTGTTGTAAATTCCTTGTAGGTTAAATTGTAGAATTAGAGCTCATCTGTAGCCATTATTGACACTATGGGAAAAAAACACACTCGCACTCGTGACTATGGGGCAGCAGTCGGACAAGGCACCCAAAAAGAGCGTGCAAAGAAAGCATACCAAGAAGAAAAGGGTAACCATCTCAGAACTACCAGGCTCTTTCAGGCTAATTTTGCTTTAAATGTTCCCCCCATTGCAAAAGCATTTTTAGTTAAAAGATCAAGCTAATTTTAAGCATTATTTCCTGTTTCTGATAAAATATTTTGGTCAAGCTGGTTCAGCTCTGCTCTTTTCTTTTTAAAAAGAAAAAGAAACACAATGAATACAGTAACTGTAAAAAACAGCATACCCTTCACAGATGAATAAGCTATTATGGTAGCCAAGATGTGAAATCCTGAAGGGTTTCAGTACAATTCTTATTCACAAATACAATTCCTTTCCAAAAAACACAAACAAATGTTCAGAAATTTATTTGGTAAGACTAAATCTATGAGTCCCAGACATTTAGGACTCACCTTTGTGTTCACAGAGTTCAGAATACAAACATGAAGGATATATATGTATATAAATATTTTAATAAATGATGGCTTTCCACTCTGGAAGTCCTGTTTGACCTGATACTTTTGTCATTTCCGCTTAGATATTTTTTTTTCTTACTTTTCTCTGCATGTCTGCTGACTTGTCAGTGTCCTTTATGGAAATTAAATTACTACTATCATAGATATTAGTGGGAGTGACGGTTACTGGCAGAGGATGGGAGATATATTAACTCTCTCCCTGTTTCTGGAATTTTAAATGAATGATGGCTGCTAAGTGCACTGTTACAGCAAGTCAGTCTGGGCTATTTTAATCACCTGCAAATACAAAGAAAAGCGTGTCCTGTAATAGTCCGCTTTCAGGGGAATTGATGTTGAACCTTTACATTGATTTAAGAACAAAGCAGAGTGATAGCTGGTGCCATCATATTGTAGGTCACTGTAAATCCTGGCTAGCAGAGGGTAGCAAACTGACTTTATAAGCCAGGGTAAAACACCCTTACCTACAAAAAGTTGTGCTGTGAAGAAATATTTAATCTTATCCTTCTATCTTAGTTTCAGCAGGGATAGAGTTAATTTTCTTCCTATTAGCTGCTGTGTTTTGGATTTAGTATGAGATTAATGTTGATAACACATATTGTTTTAGTTGTTGCTAAGTAATGCTTATATTAAGTCAAAGACTTTTTCAGCTTCCCATAGAAGCTGAGAGGGAGCATAGACAGGACAAAGTGGCCAAAGGAATATTCCTTACCATAGATGTCATGCTCAGTATATAAATGGGGGTTTGCTGGAGGGCAGGAATCTTCAATCACTGCTCTGGACTGGCTGGGCAATTGATCACTGGGTGGTGAGCAATTGCATTGCATGACTTTACTTTGTATATTCTTTTACCATTATTATTATTTTCTCTTCCATTACTGTTCTATTAAAGTGTCTTTATCTCAACCCACGAGGGTTTTTTTCCTCCTTTTTCTCTGTCTTCTTCCTACCCTACTGGGGGCGGTGTGTGTGTGTGTGAGAGAGAGAGTGAGTGAACGGCTGCGTGGTCCTAGTGGCCGGCTGGGGTTAAACCACAACACCTTCCAGAACCAGGATTCAGGTTACAGCTGTGCAGCTCCTTAGTCGTGATTATCAGGGAGTTTGAATGGTACATCAGTAGTACAGCAGCAAGGATCAGTTTCAAGTCTTTGTATTAATGTTGTTTTATCGAGAAAAATAGCTTGAGAAGGAAAAATTTAAATATATTAATTACAAAATATCTAGTAGGTCTACACAGAAGCTAAGAAATTTAAGTACCAGTACATAAGCTTTCAGATGCCTCTGGAGCACTTAAGTATTGAACTTAAGCACCTACAGCTACCCCTTTCCCTATAAGCCTTTCAGCACAGCAGACCAAAGCAACTTACTGACAGAAAACAAAGCATCAAGAAATCACGTTCACATTAAGTAACTTAATTTACAATAAATGATATTAATTTGGAGAAATTTAAATTGGGTGAGGGAAACAGTACTTGTCTAGGAAGCCAATGCTTCTAAGGCTATGGGGTGAGTGGGCACAGGACTGAGTAAAGACTCTGTATCTCACTTTTTACGTCCTCTTGTTTTTACCTACATCCCTACAAATAATCACTAGTAATATTAATGTGACTTGACTCGATTTAAGAGAGAAGTAGGAAGTTGAGACCTGTATACAAGAGTGCATGTCCAGTAAAAACCTACAGGTGGGTAGAAATAGAGTGTATGCAACCAAATATATTTAACATGAGGACTGCTACCTTCAAAATGCAATACTTATTTAGGGAAACTTAAA
>VXBJ01005056.1:0-77191 GCA_013400055.1 Nycticryphes semicollaris
AAAAAAAAAACAAACCCAAGCTAGTATCAAAAGTTTGTTTGACAGAACAAGAATGTTGTGCTTCTGAACAATTATTTTTGCTATCTAGAAGTAGCATCAGTAGAAAATCACAGCTTTTAGAAATGAAATTTCAAGGGTAACATCTGCGTTTACTAAATGGGACATTGTAAATGTTGTTATGGGTAAAAGAAATGGTTTTCAAATGAATATGATCATGAGCGTGTTACTTCAGGCCCAGGGCATTCAGGCTCGACGGTGTTATGGAAAGTGTTGTAAAAACTGACAGAACAATACTTTAAAAAGCTGAAAAATCAGATTCCTGTTTGGCATTCCTAAATTTCAGGGCAGAGTCCTTTAAATTCGATCTGTCACCAGCTGAAATGTGGTTTGACAGGAAACTTAGAGCCAGACAACTTGATTGTACAACCTTTTTGGTTTTGTTTCATTTTTTTTTTAACTTAGAGGTGAGGTAAGGGTTAGAAAAAGAAAAAAAAAGTGTACTTGGGGAATGGAAACAATCATACAGCCTATGCATCTGCAAGACAATATACATGATGGACAAACATGAGCGAACAAGCCATTAATCTCTAGTGGAGCTGTTCCAATTAGGTTGTTACTGAACATACAGGAGAAATGGAAGATAAATCCTCTTCTTTAGGAATAAGGGGTAAGAGGTGAATTCTGAAAATTTAAGTGTAGAAAGAGAGGCAGCAGTGGAAAACTTCGTAAAAGAAATCACAGGATTTTAGTAGTTGAAGAGCTGAATAGGGGAAGAATTGCAGAGGTTCCTGAAGGAAACCAGAGGAAGGATACAACAGGGCTTTCTGCAGCAGGCAGTTGCCAAAGGATCCCTGCTATATGAGCAGCAATTAAAGGCAGCTTAATACAGAATTTGCCTTGTGTGCAGCTTTGAACGTGTCCCTTGAGAAGAGGAAAGGAATAGTGATATTTGAGGCAAGCTGCAGCCACATTAGCCAAGCGTCAGGTTATTGATGGTGTTCATGGCTGAGCCACCAGAAAATGAAACAGTCTCTAGAGGTCCCTGCCAAGTCCCACAATTCCATGATTCCATGAAAAGGACACTCCCTTCCCCAAGATCTTATATTAAATATGCTGCTCTGTCTGCCTCAGGGGGAGGAGAGTAAAACAGCAGTGGCTCCATGGCCGTGGCAGGGCTGAGGTTAGGAGCACTGTGGTCATTCAGAGACACAACTAATTTTCCCATCCTTGCCTCTAGGGAGATAATTTTGATGAGCGTACGCACAGCTTTTTGGGATGGGACTGAGAAATATTTGGTATGGCAGCCCTGAAGCTAATTGGCACAACTCTAACTTAAGATCTCTCAGCTCCTGGAATACGTTTTGGAGAGGAGAGGACAAGTGGATTGTTCTAATTATGGAAGCCTATGATACTAAAGATCTGGTAAGGTTTGTCCTCTTCCCTGGATCCCAGAGCTACGGTTCTAACCAGTAACTAGAGGAGATAGGCAATAAGGTGTTAAGTACATAAGGCACATAGAAGGTAGATTTTAGTATCATCTTAGTAAGCCTGAAGATACTTTTTTCTTCAGCTTTAAACTTGTGTATCTTCTCCAGGAGTTTCAAGTGTTAAGAGTGACTGGGATCACGCTATTGCTTAGGAATGAGAATATAGCTGAAGCTTTTTCAAAGTGTCAAGGATACTCCGAAAACGTCAGTGTTCATTAAATGTTATGAAGCATTTTATTCAGATGGCACAGTGCAGAAAGGTCCTGCTGTGCAAGGCTCTATATATGCTCAAAGGAGAGAATTCATACCCTAGTACATCACACTCCAGGGAAGACATAGAAAAGGTGAGTAAGAGGAAGCATTTTTATTCGTGTTTTACAAAAAGGGCACAGAGAGGTAAATCACTTGTTGGGGGTCATATAGAAGGATATAATAATGTGAGGTCATGTAAGGACTAATTCAGTACCTTCCGTGGTAGCATCCTTTCTTTATTTAAGAGCGCTGCACGACTCTATGATGTAAGAAATTAAGATGCATTTTTTCAGGTCTCCATTGTGATGTGCTGTCTTTCCCACATGAATATGACAGTCCTTAATTTAGTCAAGTTTGATACAGTGTTTGATGCAGTCAATTAAAATGGGCTGCTATCGGCTGCAGATGCAGATGACCTACAACTGCGCTCATCAGTGTCGATGATCTTCCTCCACGTTTTGGGAACAGATGTTGCATGGGAATGGGTCAAGCAAGAGCAATGTAGAATTCAACATCCAGTTAGTTGTCATCACCGTGTGTGCCTAAGTGTGTTGCTTTTCGTTGACAGGCTGCAAGCCCCAATAAAAGCACTGACGAGAAGAGTAAGGTAGGTATTGGGAATTTTCCTTTATGAGATGCTTTCTAAAGCTGAATTGTGAACAGTAAGATGATGGATAGCAAATCATTAAAATACAGATCTCGTCCAGATCTTTAGCTTGTGTAATAGGATCTCATTTAACAGGGCTCCTTGTTAACTCATTAAGGAAATTCAAGACTAAATGGCTTTACATACTGTCAGAAGGCAAAATGATGCATTGAGTTGTCTTGGAAGCAGGTGTATTTATTCCATTGATTCTTTCAAAAACATTCTGTGCATTTTATGTCTTCTACTTTTCTCCCTTCGTTTCCGTCAGTCTATAATTAATCTTGGGGACTGTTTGCTAAGCATCATTGTCATTTGGTATTCTGAGGCTGCTTTGGAAGCAGATGCAAAGGAAGGAAATTTTTTCCAGACACAGTGGGTGCACGAAATGAGTATCACGAAGACCATTCTTGGGTCTTTTTCTGCAAAGTGTCTACAACCCCATAGATTAAAGGGAAGAATGAGAAGGGAAGAATGCGCCTACGCAGTGGAAAAGGGAAGTGGCAACAGGAGATGGGGAAAGCATTTCTTTAAGGAAAATAACCCTGACCTCCTCTATGCAGTCATGTTTGAACATGTGTGTGTATGGGCAACTTTAAACATGTAACTCTTTATGAAGGGAAGGGTGAAAACGGTCTGGTTTTGGCTTTCTGATATATTATCAGCTAAATTTTGCAGGAAATCAAGTTAGAAGTTTATTGGATTTATTGGATATTGGTGAGAGTGGTTGAATTAATCAGTATAATTAGTATGATTCTAACGCATTAGGAAAAAAAAACATTTTCATTAAACGTAACTCAGAAATTTAAGGAATCGGTGTTGATGCTCATTAATATAAAAAAAAAAAAAATTTCACTCTTTCCAAGTTTAGGAACTAAATAGATGAAGACTTCAAGGTATTCCTACTATAACAAGAATCAATTAATAAGAGCTAATGTCACAACTGTGTTGGACAGCAAGCTGTAAAGACGTGACATTTGCTTGGATCTGAAAAGGAAGGAAAAAATTTGATTAAGGAGCACATGAAATACTTATTTATGAGTATTTTTGTGATGTGCTCTGCTTGTACGCAGCACAAGTGTTGTACTATGAGGCTGTGCAGTGTGAGCACACATGCACTATGTAAAGATTAGCCTTACTGAAATGCTCACAGAATTACTAACAAGGCAGGATGATGTTCTTGCTCAGGAGAATCACAGGGAGGAGTTGACAGTTTTGTGTTTTGATTCTTTTTAAGATGCACTTTTGGAGAGAAAAGTAGGACCACCCTAGAGAGAAGACAGCCATGTACATCCATCTGAAACCAACTACTTTATTAGCCCAAACTCTCGAAACTCTGTTACTCACACTATAGTCTTTTTCAACACAGATCTTCGTTGCCTTGGCGAGGCAGACACCTTTGTTCTTACCCTGCAGGATGGGTGCTTTATTCCCCCAGCCGTCCTAGTAGCCACACTGTGTAGCTCCTCCTTCTGAATTCCTATCTCTTGAGACTTTGTGATTAGAATTGTGTTTTGAATTCTAGATAGACTCTTAACAGGGTTTTAGAGGGAAGCACTAATACCCTCCGTCTTGGCTAGAATGACTTTGCCTGACAAATATTAGTTGTCTCTTTAATGACTGCATCAGATTGGTGTCTTGTTTTTCCAAGCAGACTATCTGCAAGGAGATTTTCTTCCTTCTATATTAATTCCAGCTGATTAGCTTCCAGTACATAAGAGGATTTTCTTTGATAGGATTGTGCAGTGTTACAGCTGTTAATACTGCTATATTGTCTCTCATTTCTCACTTCGTTCTCTAAAGTCATTTCACTCTCTCTACATGATAATCCATTTCTCCTTTCTGGTGGTTTCCTCCAAGTCCGCAACACCCACACGTTTTATTAGCAGAGTTACATGTCTTTTCTTTGTGTAAAGGTTATTAAAGAAAAGATGAACACAGTATGTGCTCTGACCTGAGATGTTCTCCTAACAGCTTCCCTCTAGTTTGGAAGCTCCTTATTTACTACAGTGTCAGTCATCTCCTTTTACTTCGCAATCCATTTTATAATTGATTTCCTAATTCCCAACCTCTCTACCCTAGCAATTCCCCTTGAATGCCTTTCTATCATCAGGCAGATTGGATCTAGCATATTTCCCTCATATCTTCTTCTCCCTCTATCGTAAGAAAGCCTGTATCTTCTCAAAGAAAAGTATCATCTGTACTTGGCATGATGTGCCTTTTTTCTGTTCTCCATCCGCATTGCAGAAACAACTATTCTTTTGGGCCTGTCAGTCCTCCTTGAGTTCTCCTGGAAGGAAATTACAGTTTTTATTGGGAGCTTCAACCAAGAAAAATCTTCAGGATGTTGTGAAAATAGTTTTGAAGTGTTCTCTAAGAAAGACAAAGAAATAATTGCACTGCCCCTACTATATTTTAATATTTCTTTAACTAAAAACCTCCACAGAAACATTGTCTCTCAGGCTGTGCAGATACTGATTCTAGTGCTGTGTAATGATTACAATAAGCCTATTTAGAGGAGGAAAACAAGGCTTTAAAACAGCAATCCCCATTACTAGCCAATGAAATTTGGTGAGGTTTCTATGTTTCATAATATTTTTGGCTTATTTTTGGAGCAATGTGAAGGGACAGGGTCATTCTAGTTTCTTAAGAGAGAACAAGGATTTGATTGTTTGTAATCATTGCAGGAGGGAGGGTTGGCAATGCAGTAAGGGAACTGAAGGATTTGCCAGTCAAAGACTTCAGACTTAATGTCCCCCACTAGATTTTGTTGCTTTGAAGCAGGTTGGCTTAATTAAATAGTCCTGGCCCTAATAGGTGACATGCAGAAAATTGTGACTCCAGATCCCTATGCTTTTCTAAAACTTGAATTATGATGTTGCATTGCTCGGAAAACATGTATTCAGTAAAACTAGACAAATGATGTCCTGAATGTCATTTCTTAAGGCACTGCAGAAGCCTTTTTCTTGCTCTTGAAACAATTTTATTTTTTTCCAATGGTAAGGCTGTCAAGATGAAACAAAAAACGAAAAACAAACATAGAACCTGAGGGTAGCCTGTTTCCTCTCTCCAAACACACGCAGGAACAGGAACAAGTACAAAACATTAATAAATCTATGCTAGAAGGCATTAGTCATGTGTGGTCACTGCTTGAAAAAAAAGTACCACTGAACTTAGTGACAAGTCCATTGGAGCGGCAAGTCCATCCAGCAGCCGTGTGATAGCAACAGGAATATGTCAACAGACATTAAGAGATTAAAAGCTCCCACCTAACATCTAACATCTGCCTTGTCTGTATGGGTTTGAGTGTTTTCTTTGTTTGTTTGAACAAGATACACTTTGCCTATTCATTCTTTATAGATTTCAGAAGAAAGTGTCTCTCTTAAACTCTGTTATTGCTAGATTTTGGGCTTCTGTCAGAAGCGGTTCAAGAACAAACAGTATTCAGAAGAACTCATTGTGCCTCCAGGTAAATTCACTGAGTGTCAAATCAAGTGATTTATTTATTTCTAAAGGAAAATCAACCTGGTTTTCAAATCACTGAGATTCATATTTGGGGGGCGAGGGGTGGGGAGGGGAAATTTGGAGACTAAGTCACATGCGTGGTTCTTACTTCATTTAGTTTGGTTCCCCTGTTAAATGTGACCCTGTGGCAATTTATGGCCCCCATACGGTAGAGAGTTTGAGTGAAAAATAGATCCATTTGGCCATAGTTTCAGGGAATGTTTTTCTAGACTTTTATACTGCTGAAAGCTTTATTGCTGCTACCAATGGGAGAAGATACAGACTTTCAAATAAATCTGCTCAGTATTTACGTGCTGATTGTCTCAGCTTATGCCTATGCTTTGTAGGCAATTTCAAACAAAAATTAAAGAAACAACAGAAGAATTGGCCTTAGTTAACTTTTAATAACTGAACAGTACTTTAAGAGCTCTTTCTGTTAGAGTAGCTATCTAAGAGTTTGATTATTACTTTTTTACTTATGTCTGGGGTTTTTGGTGCCAATTTTATTTGTCCTCTTAAAATAGGAATCAAGTAGATGTGGAGTAATTTTTAATTTGTTTTGTTTTCTGAGTTTTTTTATTGTATTTTAAATGTTTTTTATTTTTTACATGGCATCAAGCCTAGATCTTTCAAAACGTTTGTGTCAAGAAAGCAAGGTATTAATTTGGTGGGTAACATACCTTAAATTGAGCCGGCTCAGATATAAAATGAACAAGGCTCAAACCTTGGCCTTATTCATCACAAATAATATGCTAGGAGCAAAAGGTAAGTTTTGGGTCAGTGAGCTGTTTTGCCACTCCTCACCTAATTTTGGCAAGCAACTGCATCCTGCAGTTAATTAGTTTGGGCCAGAGAAGTTAATTAACAGCCCTGTTTTTCCACAAAGAATTTTTTTGACAAAATTATTTTTCCAATTAAGTTTTTTGAAACAACCTTATCCGAAAAAATCTTATCCAAAAAAATCTTATGGCAGATCATGGTCACTATCTATCCATTCACAATATAAGACTCTTTGGTTTTGGAAAATCCTGAAATGTGGATCAAAAGAAAGGCAGAAATGCAAAGTTTTGATATAATTTTTTGTAGGGGTGTGTGTGAAGGTGTGGGTTTTACATCATAATGTTTGTGAAATGTTTGGGAAACCACCTCAGTATTTCACTGAACTAGAATAACTCTGCCTTTCTTGAAGTTTTCACTTAGTTCAGCTAAGGGAGATCCAAATATGAAATCCAGTGTTCACCTGTAACATTTTAATAAAGGCCCATACAGGATCGTGAGTTCATAAAATTGTAACTACTTTATGTTATTGTTAATGCAGTTTCTTCTGGAATTTGCATAATGTATTGAAATTACGTAGTTAATAGGCCATTTTAGCAGAATTCAATGTCCAGTGACATAAATAAGTCATCATGGAATGGAAAACCAGTATTTCTTATAGAGGAAAGCTCACCTGATTTTGGTCTGCTTATCCAAAAAGGGAAAAGAGTGTTGCAGGCCCTTACTTGTGTCAGGCTGCTGTGAACGAGAGGTCCCACACACAGACCCTTCGCTTTCTGCATCTGCTGATGTCCTGCACCAGGAGGGGATGAACTCCCCCAAGGAATGCAGTCCATAGGCAAAGCTGCCGTAGGCAACTCCTTTGTAAGGCAGCAGAGAGAGTAGGGATGGCGTGAGTCAGGAGGGAATGCCTTATTCCTCGTTGGCACTATATACTGAGCTGCCCAAGATGGGTGGTACCCCACAGAAGGTGTCCATGGAGCATGATGGAGCCCACACTGGCCTCCAAGCACCCTGGTGCCCAGTAGATAGAGGCATATCTTGAAGTCACTACTACTATTTCTTCTTCCTTCCCTGGGCTTTATTCTTTTTAGGAACTGCTGAAAACCTGCAGTTTTCTTCTTACCAGCAGCCAGTGGGCACAGGGGAATGCAGAATTAGCAGGAATTTCCATTACTCCAAGAGCTGACTACACTTTCAGGAGTCAGTCTCAAGGTTAAACTGTCATGAGAAGTAACTGCAGTACAACCCCCCTGGCTCCTTTGTCACTGTGCCTCGTGGTGACCTGAAGAGATCGTTTGAGCAGATGAGAGGGGAGCTTCAGAGACAGTTTAGTCCTTAGGCAACCCTAAAGTGAATTTTGTAGCTTAACTACTGAAGAATCTGCTGCAAATAAAAAGCCAGGGCCAGACTTCTTGACAGACCAAATTTGCCCAGATGGAGTACTCTGCTAACATGTCTACAGCCTCTTGCCCATGGTAGCCTGCACTTTGCTGTGCCAAGCTTTATTCTCTGGGGCATTGGTCTCAGGTGTTGCTCCGTATCAAATGCCTGTCGGCAGGCTCTAGGGTGCCTGGCTAAATCCAATGTGAAGGCTGTAATCTGGACTCTTACCGTTTCTCAAGAACGATTCCAGTTTCTTCCGTGCCTTTCCAGCCTGTATGAGGCCCCAGGCAGAGGCAGGGAACTGCAGCCAGTTCTTATGCTCACGTGTTAGACTGGGACATTTCCAGCAACCTAAATTGTTGACAAGCGTTGTTTCACGGGTAAATAACGAACTGATACTTCTCAGTGTTGCGCAGTGAAGGGCAAAGGTATTCCACACACCACTTCTGAACTGATTTAGGCTCTCTCTAAATATAAAGTGTTATTTTTCTTTTCAAAAGTCTGCAAAGGAGCAAACTTCGTCCTTGTTAGGGGTTCTGGGAGAAATGGCGCACAAAATTAGCAAAATATGCATAACCATGTTGGGGGAAGAAAAATAAACTCAGGAGACAAAGCCAGCTAGGATAGTCTCTGTCTTCTCATACTTGCCTGGAATGCACATGCAATAGCTTTGTGGGACGAGCTCAGAAAAATCAATACTCCAAATGAAATATCATTGGAAACCTCTTCTCATTTCAGCTGTGGTCTCAGTGAGGAGCTGTAATGTATCCATGAATAATGTTTAGCTTCAATCTCTTTTACAGCCGTTCCAAACAGATGAGCAATTTTTGAAAAGCAACTGTTGAAGATGCACTTTTGCCTCTTCATCAAAAACATATAAAAATGAAATATATTGCAGTATTTATTGCAATGTATTACAAACCTTCATGGTGATCCAATACAGATGCTTCTTTTTCTCTGTGGCACCGACCTTCAAAAGTGATGATGTGAAAAGCCCTAGATTTTATGACAGCTTAACTCAGAATACATTACAGCTTTTATATTAATATGTATTTGAAACTGCTGTAAACTTTGAATATGAAAAGAAACACTGTACCTTGTACACCACTATAAAGTTTAAATATGAAGAGAAAGATACTCATGGAAGTATAAGCAGGGTATAACAATATTTGTGTGAAATGAAGTTCCCTTTTTATCTTTCCCTACCACACAAATAGTTCTTTCTGCGTGTTCCATGAATTTTGCACTTGTTAGGTAAATATAATTATCAACAATATAAAGGGCACCAGAGAGGCAATACATAGACCTGCATGATACCGCCACACATAAATATTCTGATCTAACTTAAGAGTTAGGTTTGAAAGCAGGATTCCAAGACAAGATGTCTTAGAGCAACAGCTCTAAGATGCAGGGTGTCTGTAGCTATAGCAAACTTTGTGAACCAGTCCTGTCAACTTCAGCTGAGCGAGCAAATCTTGGCATTGCTCACTGAAGGATACGTGCTGTGCCTGTCCCAGTGATGAAAAGCTCAAGGGAGCTACTGAAGAGATTCTTCTCCATAGTCCTGTATCACCTGTGGACCTTGCCCCTTAGAGTATCTGTGTGACTCCATTTGTGGCAGCACCTAGACTTCAAAGCACTATTGCCACAATTAAGGGCTCCATGAATGTCATTCCTCTAAGAAAGGAATGACACTAGCGGTTATCATTGTAGCCATGCAGGTCCAGCTCTCCTGCCAGCTTTGAGGGTTCCTCAGAAAAGCAAGGAAAGAAACAACCACCATTGCTGGGAAAAGGTGGATGGCTTTTGGAAGCCATCACTTGAGGCTGTCAGCTTTGATGCTGCAGCTGGCAGCATTTTGCTGCCAAAAGGAGAGGAAAAGATGAAGCTCAGTAGGCTTGAAAAAAACCCCACATCTGGAATTTTATTTTTGTATTGTATTTTTGAGAGAAGGAAGGTCTTCTTCATACTCTCTTTGTGTTATGTGTTCATGCAAAAAAACCCAAACATCCTGGGAAGGAGAAGGTAGTCTGTGATTTGTTCAGAGCCTAGTCATTTGGTATGTTCAGATACTGACAGTAGTTCAGGTAAGATGTTGTCGTTCCTCCAGTTGCTGCCTCTTCGTGGCTACATCTACAGCCACAGAATAACTCGCAGTTGGGTCTGTGTTACAAAGTGCACCAATGGTACCAGCCTTGCTCTTCAGCAGAAAACAAGTTGTTCTTTCTCAGTCTCCTGAAAGCCTTGGGGCTTTCCCTCCCCTAACAACATATGCCCCTTCTCAACATGTGCCTGCTTTATGGGAGCACCTTGGTAGGCTTGAGGCTGTGCTGAGACCCTGCTGCCACCACTCACCATGAGCCTTGCTGCGATTGTGACCAGTAGCCTCGCCTCAGGGTCAGTCTGCTGGCCTCAAGGTGGAAGAAGCATTCATGCGAGGGTCTTGAACACCCAAATGGATATTGCAAGCTATATTCCAAAGTATTTAAGAAATTAGTTTTTCAATACTCTTTTTATTTTTAATGCCAGCGAAAAGTTTTGCCCGATGCCAGGCAAAATAGGTCAACTTTTGCCTTTAGGGCAACAAAGATGATTAAGGGATTGGAGCACCTTCCTGATGGGGAAAGGCTGAGAGAGCTGGGACTCTTGAGCCTGGAGAAGAGAAGGCTGAGGGGAGACCTTAGGAATGCTTCCAAGGATCTGAAGGATGGGTTGAAGGAGGATGGAGCCAGACTCTTCCCAGTGGTTCCCAGTGACAGGACGAGGGGCAACGGGCACAAGTTGGAACATGGGAAGTTCCATTGGAATATGAGGAGAAAAAGGTTGTTTGTGGTGAGGGTGTCAGAGCCCTGGCAGAGGCTGCCCAGGGAGGGTGTGGAGTCTCCTTCTCTGGAGACCTTCAAGCCCCACCTGGATGCAGCCCTGAGTGATGTGCTCTGGGCAACCCTGCTTTAGCAGGGGAGTGGGACTGGATGGTCTCTAGAGGTCCCTGCCAACTCTGACTATTCCTGATTCCATGGTGCCTGAAGGAGCAGGAAAAGGCTAAGTACCTACCACCTGCTGCAGTGAAAGTCTCTAAAAGCCGATTAAAACACATCTTTAGAGGAGTTTGAAGTTTATAGCACAGTGAAGAAAGCCTTGACGAGCAGTCTGAAAAAACGCTGGAGTATTGTGGCACAAGATTTAGGCAAACGAAAATAAAAGAGGATAGCACCTGTCAAGCGACTACTGGTATGGGAACTCCTGGGGAAATTGTTTAAGGGAGAAAGGGCTGAAACTGCAGGAGGAGTCGTGTATTTTCTAGGTCGGGAAACAACAACGTGTTCATTAACCTCTGGCAGTAAAACTGTAAACAGTAAAACTGTAAGTAGGGGGCAGGCATCTTGTCACTGTGCCTGAGGCAGCCAAGTGGGTGATGGAGTACAGGCCGTGCCATTCTCCAGGGGGAAACGAGGCCTGCGGACATTTCTCTTCCTGCGAGCATGGCATTCAGCCCAAGGCCAGGGAGTCTCAATCCAAACGGGAACTGCCGGGATGGAAAAGATCAGAGATGACACATGAGCCAAGCTCTGCTAAATGACCCAGAGAAAAAACAAAAAAGATGATTCAAGATTTTTGGGAAGCTAGGAAGACCTTCCCAGAAGTACAGGTGGAAAGCGCTTATTGGTAAAGCTTCTCCGAGTTTCACAGAAAAAGAGGTAGGAAAGGTGACTAATCTGTGTACCAGGGGAAGGAATCATAACAAAAATTATCTGCAGGAGCTGAAGGGTTAATGGAGTACAGTGGGACAAGCAGCAAAGAGCTTGTGGGAAGAGCAGAGGACTGATGGGTGGAAAAGCTGGGAGTTAACAACTTCACCTCAGAGGAGGTTCGGGCCAAAGGGGTTTACATGGGGTTTGCGGCCATTCTGGAAACTACTGAGTGGACTAAAACAAGTCCTGCAGGTAGGACCTGCTTACAGTCATGCAGGGCACAAGTTCCTAATGGTATTGGTATTGCTGGTTTTCTCAAGGCAAGCTTTCCTGCATTTAAACACACTTTGATGTTTATTGTGGAGTCCTCCAGAAGGAGCTGACATCAGCAAATCTGCTGACAGGGCCCTGAAGGTACTAATGAGCCTTTATTGTCCTAACAGGCTTCACATGGGACCCACACCTGCCCACAGGCCCTGTGGCTCCTATTTAAGTCAGAGCTAGGGGGTCAATTTTGGTTTGGTTTTTTTCCTGAGCTATGCTTATGGCTTTGTCTGTCTTCTGCTGTCCTGTCTTACTGTTTTGGTTTTCTGTCTGTACACTGGATTGTATTGTCAGTAGCCTTGTTTCTGGGCTGGTGTTGAGGTCTGACTCTGTGGTGGCTGTCTTGGCTAATGTGGCCAAGTGTGCCACTAGTAGTGGCTAGTGGTGCTTATGTGCCACAGATGTACCTTCTTATGTGGAAGGAGAGGAAGCTGTGCTGGTCTGAAGATGGAAGATACAAGTTGGGCCTGTGCAGTTGGGCAAGGCCTCCCAGGACAAAAACTGTGACTTTGCGTTTGAATCCATAGCTGGCCTACTTACTTTTTAAAACGTGTTGCAGGAGAGCAGACATGCCACCCAATGGTAAGTGGAAGAGATGACTTTTATATTAGCCTTGGTGACTATATTGTAGAAAACCTATTTTTAAAAAAAACAAAATGCCTAAACCCTAAGTTTTGCATAGAGGCTTGAAGTCTGAGAGTGCTAAGAGATGACAAGAGACTTACAGTTGCTTTTAAAATTGAATAGTGCCATATAATCTCAATAAACAGGAATGTAATAGTGTTAGTCTTCCAAAATATGCATGTTATTCAAAACTTCGATAGTCAAAGTCAGCTCAGTGTGGTTTAAAAGCTGCCACTCCTCCAGCTGCTTTACCTCTGAGAAGGTGGGAGGCAAAGTTTGAGTGGTGGGGCTCAGATTGTTATTGGAAAGGTTTATACTCTTTCGTGGTGTGACTCCAGCATGGCTGGAACTGTGTAATGCCTGAAAAAAACACAGCAGCCTGGAGTAGTATATGGTTTTCTGCAGGTGTGTTTGCCAGTGAGCTTGTTATGCCCACTCTTGCAAGCATGTCTGGCTGAACAGTCAACAATGCTGAGTCACTCTCCTGGATTTACCTCTCCTGCGGCTAAAGGCAGGAAGGGGGAATGTTTTCTGGAAGTGTTACTCCCTGGAGAGTTCAGCTGCTGGTGCTGCAGTGTTTGCTCCCTCAGCCTGCTCTCCCATGCAGAGCCCGCTTGGTGTTAACTCTATGCTTCCCTCTCTTTACTCTTGGCAACATGAGCGTTCCTATTTGCTGCAGCTCATCTGAGCAGTTGCAGCAGCCTGCACCTCACAGAGCAGCAGCAAGGGAATTTTCAGTGCTGCTTTGTGATTGCTGCTGAAAGAAGTTCAGGGTTATTTCCCTGACTTTCTTTGCCTACATCACTGAGGGGAAAAATCATCTAAGCTAAAGTAAAGTGTCCTGGTTTGAGGTAAAATGAATCAATTTTCTGGTTTACTATTTTACTTTTTTTAGCTAGGCCTCTTTTAACTGACTAAAGTCTGAAATTAATGGCATATTGTACAGAAAACTGTTTACTCTCAGGGTGCTCAGACCTGATCACACCAGGTCTGTGTGTGAGGCCCTGGCTTATCCTTATTGCTGGAACAGCCAAGGGCAGGGAATGGGGTTCTTTGCCCCCTTGGAGGGTGGGAAGCGGAAAAGCCTCGAGGGGTCACCCCTGTGGGGAGGAGGGGACAGGACAGGGGACCCCAACCTGACCAACAGGGGGATTCCATCCCATCTGCACCATGCTCAGTAGAAAAGCTGAAGGATCAAAGGGTCAACTCTCTCTCTTTGATGGCCGATGTCTGAGGAGGACCCTGTCTGTTCATCTGCCTTTGATCCTTATCCCAGCATTCCTGACTCCAGAGCTGGAATCCAGCTCCTGTCGGTCACAGAGTCCAGTCTGGGACTGTCCCCGATGCCTCCTGGTGATGTGATCCTCATCCTGGGAGCTTCATATGGTTTTGTATAATTGTATCTATTTCATTATTTTCTTCTTCATTTTTTAATTCAATATTAATACTTCATTCAAGTAGTTTAGTTCATTCAAAACTCATAAATCTCCTTAGCCTCTTCCTCGCCTTTCTTTCTGAGGGGGGGGAGAAGGGCCATCTGTCAGTCTGGTTTTGGTAAATTTGGCTGAAACCACAACATAAAGTGAAAGATTTGATGAAATCCCATTAAATGTGCACAAATCTCTGTTGTAGCGAAATGTTAGACCATGATGGATGTGTAATGATGACTGCTCAGCCAGAAAGCAGCTCTGTCACAAGCATTTTTGTTCTTAAACTTAACTACAGGTGAGATGTCTTGTCATTTTCTACCACTGGGTTGGGACTAATTGACCCTAGAGAATAGTACTGGGCACATGAAGTTGAAGAGTATTGTTGTGTTTACAGACCGATCCAAATAGTAGCACCTTTCACTGCAGTTCATACTCAATGCATTCCATATTTCTTTTCTTCTTATCTCCTTGAGGGTTTTAGTAATTTTGCTTCATCTAATTCTGTGATCCTGAGGTGAGACAGGCAGCTGCAAATCTGCTGATCTTGGTGTTCATCTGTCCTTGCCCATGTTTCCAGGGGACCCATTAAAAGCTAATAATTTTTCCCTGCCTAGGGACTCGGTACAACAACAGAGAGACAGTTCAGGATATCTGGAAGCAGGGTCTTGCTGGGCACAGCCACAGTCCTCCCTCTCCCTTGGAGCTGTCTTCCTTGGGCAGGCAAACTATCAACCGCAGAGACCTGCCGTCTTGCTCCTGTTGGTAGGACCCTACCTCAGACCCAGTTCTTGGCCATTTAATGTCTCCAACTCTGACAATAGTCTCTTAAACTCTCTCTTATTTGGTGTTGTGGATTTTAGGGAAAAATTATGACTAGTGCAGCACATGTCTATATGATCTTGTTTCATTGAGTCTTTTGAAGGGCTGTTTCTTAATTTCTAGGCTTGAATCCTTTAGGAATGTCCAGCTGGAAAAAAAAGTTTGGGGTGACAATATCCTGAAATGCACTTTCAGAGATTACTGTTGTGTTTTGGGACTCTCTGCAATGTTCAGGTAATCTCTGCAGGAATGCCTGTGATCCTTTAACTGTATATCCCAAAAGAATCCTATTAAGCACAATGGAAAGCTCAAAAAGAGCACAGCAGGAAAATACTAAGCAAGGCAGCATCCAGTCGGAACTGCTATGAATTTTGGTTAATCTCACTTGTGTACCACTTGCCTTTCTTGCTTCAATCTGTCACACTTGTAAACCTTGCCTTTGTAGATCTTTAGTCAGTTTTAATTGAAAGCCAAAGACAGTAAAGCAGGTTTCATACATTTTTTAACATGTTCCTTAAAGAAATTGATTTTGTTTAATGACCTTTTTCTATGTCTTCTGATAATGTAGCAAACAGAAATTTCTGGTTTAGAGAAAGTCATTGTATGGGGTGGACTGAGAGAACAGTGTGTCATTAAAATGACCCATTTGCAGAAATCACTTGGCAGTTTGTCAGAATGAGAGATTTAACTAACCAAGGCCCAATTTTAAAATAACTATGTAAATGAAATAATTTCAGTCTCTTTTGAGGACAAAGCAAACTTCCAAGCATGCTACAAGGATCTGATGTCCTCCCAACAACCTAAAATAAATTAGTCTCAATGGTGAAATCATGTAAATCAGCATGGTTTGTACAGCAATCAATCAACAGTTCCTTATTGCCAAGTGAAGTGGTGTGTTTGTGCTGCTGATGTGTGGCTGATTGGCAAAAGTCAGGCTTTAAAGCAAGGGGGGAAGATTAAGATCAGCTGAGACAACTGTTACCCACTTTGACTCTGAAAATATGTTAAAATGCTTTTTTAGGACTACATGTGCTTGTTCTCCTGTACTCTCCAGCTGTCATTGGTTAAAGGGGAGCCTTTTTCTGATCTTCAGACTGGTTTAGACTTTCCTGCTTTGATGCCTTCCTCTTTTCTGCTGGTATGAGACATAGGACTGTTCTCAGGTGTTATGTGTTTAAAAGACAGTAATGGGGATTATTGACTATACTGAACAGTAGTCCAAAGTGAGATTATTCTCTAAGAACAGGCAAAGTTTGGGGCTATTCAGAGAGCAAGAAAATACTTGATATAAAATTGGAGACCTTAGAACATGTGACATAATGGCTGCAGGTGTGCATCAGGTGAAAGACATCAGATATTTGATGGGTATTTGGTGAAGGAGAAAATTGGCTTTAATGTCCACTAAAGCACCCAGCTGAATTTTTTCTGAAAAACAAAGCAAATACATCTTGGTTGATGATACATTTGCAGCCTGTAAAACAACATACTTCGTAAAACTTCATTCACTTTTACCTGAGTGCTAAACTATGCAGCAAAACCACAGGTTTGTAGCCATAGCATAGCACACTTCAAAGAGGTGATTAGGTGTCAGTGATCCCCAAACCCATTACCATCACATGGTTGATTGCCATCAGAGCTGGCTTCAAGATCTGACAATGGACTTACATTTTCATGCATTGATCTTTGATGCTTGTACAAAATGTCTTTATAGAAAATGGAAGTTTCAGGTTATGGCAGGCTTCATGCTGGGACTTGCACGTAGCTTTTTCTACTGATTAAAGCATTTTGCTTGAGGATTTTTGAGCTTTTAAAGGGAGAGTGGAAAGGAGGGAAAAATAAGCCAACAAGCACAAAATGTTGCCTCTTTCTGGTTGGGATCAGGGTGAACCAGAAATAGCAGGCAAGAGAGTAAATGATAGCTTTTTTTTCAGCTGTTCTCTCGCATGGTTGCAGTGTGAAGTGGTAGAAGAGGTCCTGAGACCTTGTACTTGTGTTAGACTATATGATGAACAGCTTCTCAGCTAAGAATAGAGCAAGAGAGGCTTGGGGATCTGAATTTGAAATAGCCATTTCAGTGCTTTTCCTTATGTACTGGGTCTAGCTGGGATTGATTCATATGGTGCTGTGTTTCAGCTTGGTGACCAAAACAATGCTGATAACACCTATTTTTTCAGTGTTTGAACAGTGTTTTGCACAGCATCAAGGCCTTCTCTGCTTCTTGCTCTGACCCCCTCTCTCCCAGTGAAGAGATTGGGAATGGGCAAGAGTCTGGGAGGGAACCCACCCAGGCAGAGGACCCAAACTAACCAAATAACTGCTCTATGCAGTATAATGTCATGCTCAGAAATAAAACAGAGAGGAGGGGGGTTCAGGGAGGTTGGCTATCTTTTGCTGGGGAACTGGGTGGGCAATGTTTTGCTCGTGTGAGGTGGGGAGTGTGAGTGCCTTTGTACTGCTCTATGTTCATTCATTCTTTTACTTCTCCTTTGTTTATTAAACTATTTTTACCTTGACTTGTGAGTTTTCTCCTACTTCTTCTTTTTTCTTCCCCATGTTCTATGGAAGGTGGAGGAAGAAATGGAGTTAGGGGTGGGGTGGTGCTTAACAGCCTACTGGTACTTAACACTAAATGCCTTACCTTGTTTGTGATGTCTCTGACTTTTTTCATAAAAATGTTTTCTATTTGTTTTTAAATTAATATTTTAACCTAGCTAAAGATGAGGATTATTATAAAATACCTGACTAGTAGGACAGTCATCTGTGTAGCTGTGACAGCTTGAAACACAGATAACAGCTCTTTAGGCCTGTAACCTTTCTCCAGATTACCCAAAGACTATACAGCATAACTCTGCTGTATTGCATAGGCTGGTGTAGGAACTGGAAATTTTAGGGGTCAGTAATGGAGAAGCATCTTCCAGATGACCTACTCAGATCATGCTGAAACCAGGGAAGACTCAGTTCCTGGATCAGTCTGTAACTGCAGAATAGAGTAATTGACGCAATGATTAGCAAGTTGTCACTGTAGTTAATAATGACTTTCATAAGGATATACTGGGCTTTCCTAATCTACTACAAACTAGCCTCTGTTTTTCTGTGATACCAAAATCTGGACAGCAGATTTTGAAAGGAGGTATACTTTCTCTAACTAGAAAACAATGGTACCTTGTAAACCTCTGCGTAACCTTATATTTACTCTGAATGAGATCTTTGAGTGGTCCAGTGCTCTCAGTGTCAACATATTGGGGCCATGAATATCCTGTAAGACAAAGAAGCTGTGTGGCTGATGTGCAGTAACCCCTACAGGAGTCTATGCAAAGATTATCTATCTAGCATGAAGTCATGCAGGACTTAAACTTCCCAGGAAGTTTGCTTTTTTTGGCTGCTTTGTCTTTGCTTCTGCCAAAATAAAAATTGTTTGCTTCTGTGAAGAATCCTGTAGAACTGTTGTCTGGTAGGATTAGAAAACGTGCTGCAGTTGGGTGGAGTATAGGGCTATGCTGTAGGTTCCAGGTGTGACAAATCTGATTAGAGACTCTCATTAGTCCTTCTCTCACCTTTCTGTCCATCTACATAGCAAAACACTGCTTCCATCTTGGGGCACATGAACTGTAGCATCTTGGTTTTTAACAGAAAACCAGACTGGGGCAGCTGTTCAGAAATTTCACTGTAATCTTCAGTATTCAAATGCTTTAGTCTGAGTTGCCATGTAATGAAACCCATTCTCTAGTCAACTCTGAGCAGCGGCACTACAAATAATGACAGGACTCAGCAGTGGTGAAGCTGAGCTGCTATTTTGCCCTGTCCCATGCGGAAGGAGTTAAGACACGTGGCAGAGCCTGCTCAGAATTAAACATAGTACATCTTGCACACTCCAGAGTCCATATCTAGGTAGGTGAAATCCTTTGGAAGTCAGTTTGAGAAGCTAGGGACCACCAGAGTAACTTCAGCAGTTAACTAGCTACATTTGAGCCCAGACTCTTGTTAAACAGTAGAAGGGAAGGGTTTGGACCTCTATTCTAATTTGTGTTGTATTTATAAATTTGTAATGGGAAATAGAGATCATCAGCCATTATATAGCTGTATGATAACACTACCCAAATAAAATGGGAATACATTAGCAATTACTATGTAAGAACAGTTATTGGAAAAACAACTGGACATGAAGTATGAAATGACAGATCCCCAGTTCTGGAATGTCTTGCTTAATTACTTGTCTCAAGAGTATTGAACACTTTGGTGCTGTTTCTGAGGAACAAAAAAGTCTGAAAACAGGATCTATACAGCAGCAGGACTTAACTCAAAATTACTTTATTGGTCTATGTACCTATGTCTCATGCAGATTTGTTTTTGAATGGTGTGAGTAAATAGCAGAAAGGGTTGCACCTAATTATTCCATGTTCAAGACAATCCTTACAGCTCAAGAACAAGTACAGAATAGTTTAAATGCCAGGCTCCTTTTTTTTAATACTAAAAGCAGAAAGTTCAAATTCTGGTTGTTTAGCAAGTAATTTTTGTATGTGTAAAATCCATTATTTATATATGGGAGTGAAAAAGAAAGGGGTAGAGCCCAATACTGTTTGGATGGGTGATAGCTGGCATGGTTTGCTTTATTTTTTTTTTTCTTTGAAGTGTTTGCAGTATGCTTTAGTCATGTTGAGGTATTGCAGTTTTGACCTCTTTCGATTTCTTATTTCGTTGTAGCATCTTATTTAAAGCCCAGATTCCACAGAGTAACGAGATTAATCTTCTGCACTACAAGAGTGAGCTGAGAATGATTGAAAACAATCCTGGGACAGTTTGAAAGTGCTTTCTAGTTGTGTCTTGGACAGCATTGCAAGCTGGAAGTATTTCTCCAAGAAGGGTAGAGCTACAGTAACATGACATTGCTTCAGAGTTAGTGCAGGTATCTCTACAGAGTGCAGCACTGTGCTGTGTTGACAGATTTATTCACGGCTTTGAACACACCTCATCTGAACTTGTTGATGCCTCTTTTTATGTCCCTGTGCAAACTAATCTTTAATGCTCCAAGGAGCAAAAGCACCTGCATTTGTGGCCAGGCTGTGTCTGGAAGTTGATGCAAATAACGACCTTAGTGTGCTGTGAGTAATACAGCTGTGCTGTGTGTTCTCTGTGTGAGGCTGCCACATGCCCTATGTTGTTTGTAGAGCAGAGAGAACTTAACATACTCTCCATTTCATGGTATTTTCTTCAAAGCTATTTAACTTGATTGTGAATGAGCACAGCTGGGTCTATGCCTGGCTACTTTGTTCTCAAGTTTGTGGTGCAAACAGACTTTGTGGTATGAAAACTCTTGAACAGTCATCCATCATGGCTTTGCAGGTGCTTATTTGGGGGGTGATGGATACAACATAGCATTTAATCTTTCATATCTGGTACACCTAATTCTCCTAGCCTCCTTGCTGGGGTGCACTGGGGTGAATGAGATTTGTGCCTGTGTTGCTTTTAGGTAATTAGAAGCCAAATTTTAAGGACCTTTGGCTGATGTATGCTGCAGTGAGGCTAGTGTGCCTTCTGTCTGAAAGGCTCTGGCAGAGTGGGCTTGTATATAATTTCCTGACAGGCATAATTATGGATAATGTCATTTGTGCTGTTTACAGAACATAGCATGGGGCGATAGTTATTGCTTTTGAGAAGTGTGCAATCTTTTCTGAAGTAATTTTTAAATATGATTCACGTGGAAATTGGCATTTGCAGGCTTTGTAGTTAGACTTCCTGTCCCTAGGAGTCTTTTATTTGATTGCACTTTAAAAATATGTATTTTTAGACAGTAACAGGAAACGATGGTGAAATGAAAAATAAATAGAAACAAGTTTGTTTCCAAGAATAACAGTGAACCCAGGGAATGCTCTTTGGTTTTGTTTTTTTTCCTTTATATCTGAATCATTGTGGTTTTCTGTGCTACTCTCTGGCTAGTTCTATGTAGCAGAGGGGAGTTCTGTGCTTGCAGCTTCCCCTGATAACCTGATCACCCTCACATGAATGTTTTGCTATCAGTCATCTCTTGTCTGTATTATCTATTTTCTTTCTCTGTGCTCAGAAAAGGAACTGGATAAGAGAAATATTGAAGTAAATGTAAGTCTTCTAGTGAAGATCCAGGGCCTGTAAGGGTCTTCCACGTGGCCTGATCTGTGAGCTTTACAGCTTATGGTAAGTCTGGGAGATGGAATCAGAATATTCACAGAATCCCAGTATTGTCAGAGTTGGCAGGGACCTCTAGAGACCATCCAGTCCCACTCCCCTGCTAAAGCAGGGTTGCCCAGAGCACATCACTCAGGGCTGCATCCAGGTGGGGCTTGAAGGTCTCCAGAGAAGGGGACTCCACACCCTCCCTGGGCAGCCTCTGCCAGGGCTCTGACACCCTCACCACAAACAACCTTTTTCTCCTCATATTCCAATGGAACTTCCCCTGGTCCAGCTTGTGCCTGTTGCCCCTCGTCCTGTCACTGGGAACCACTGGGAAGAGTCTGGCTCCATCCTCCTTCAACCCACCCTTCAGATCCTTGGAAGCATTCCTAAGGTCTCCCCTCAGCCTTCTCTTCTCCAGGCTCAAGAGTCCCAGCTCTCTCAGCCTTTCCTCAGCAGGGACATGCTCCAATCCCTCCACCATCTCTGTTGCCCTACGCTGGACTCTCTCCAGTAGTTCCCAGTCTCTCTGGAACTGGGGAGCCCAGCACTGGAGGCAGGATTCCAGTTGTGACCTCCCCAGTGCAGAGTAGAGGGGGAGAATTTTCATATGGATCTGTCTTAGCGGGCTTAAACTAATTTCCTTAGTTTTCAAAAAAAAACCCTATACCTCTCCAGAGCAAACGTGTTCTTCAACCAGCTCCAATACTTCACGAAAACTTCCATTCCAAAATGGACAAACAATACTTCAGTCTTCTAACTAATTCCAGGCATTTTTTCCAGTATTAGATGCATAGCATTTGGCTAAAACAATCTAAACACTCCTAGAAACTTCTGAAATAAGATTCAAAATGAGATCACATGAAAGAAGAAACAAAAAAAATATTAAGTCTAGGATGGAGAGCTTCTACAGTGGTTGTGCAGTACAACCTTCTGGTAAAAGCAGCATCTTGGGATTATTTATTCCAGAGCCCCATCAAGTTGTGTCCCAAAAATTTTCAGTGAGGGAGCTTGCATTTCTCTGGGCAGCCTCTTCCCAGGTGTAACAGTAGTCAGTGGAGACTTTTCTACAAAACTGTCTCCAAGCTAAATTGTAATACTGTGTTATAAAATCCATGAGTAAACTGATTTTACACTCTTGTTCTCATGAATTTCACTGGTTCACATCGCCATACATGAGGTACAAAATTGCCAAACTACATGTTGTAGATGTTATAGAAAAGATAATTTGTCTTCAAGAGAGGACTAGGAATGCTGGCTGTCCAGTCTCAACTTATTGCTGTGGGTCTTGTCTGATACAAAAATAGTTTTGGTTTTTTTTTTTTAAATCACGCTTCCCTTTTTTTAAGGGGCAGCAATTTCTATAGGATGGTCCTTTGCCTAAGGATCTTGCTTTCTTGGGTCTTTGTGAGTCTTGGACAATGGGGAGTAACCTTGCCTGATTCTTTATTTTTTTTTCTCTTGTTTGGTAAAAATGCCTATTCCTGATGGACTAGCAGTAAAAGGAATGATGTATGAAATCCTGCAAAATAGTTGCTGTCCTCCCATTATGATGCAGATCTGCTGATGACATGCATCTGCTACAACACATCTCATAAAGGTACAGGTTTCCTGGTCTATAACATTCCTCAATCTTACTCCTGAAAGAAGTGTCTTGGGAATGGTGTTCTCATCAAAACAGACTATTCTTCTAACTCTTGTCATACTGTTTCTTCTGGTGCTTGTAAACACACATGTACTGCCATTCGTATTTCATCTGTACAAATCTGAATACGTCCATCACAAATCTCTGCAATTCAGACTTGTTCCAAGAATGTCAATATGCCAAGAGTGTGTTACACACCCATTTTTCTTTGACTTATACATGTGCACATTAATAATAATAATGTTCATCAGCAGTTAGGGCAGCAATGCCAATGATTTACTGCCACTCCTACTCTGGAAAAATAATTCAAATATCCTCATTTCTGTTAGAGGAAATCAATTAAACATGACTCGAGGGAAAGGTATTCTAATTTGTCCATACCTGCAATTACTGTCCAATTTGGAGAAGATGCTTCCTTTCCATTAAGATATTTCTAACATAAGAAGCTATGGTAGAATTAGTCATGTTAAGATATTTTTATTTATCTTCCTTATTCCCATAGTGCGGTGGAGCTGCTGCTGTTTCTGTCACTTTGACATATAACTCCTCTCGAAATTTGCCTAAGCATAATAATTATTTCTAGCTCCTCTTCTGACAGTTGATTAGAACAGGTTCTGAGGATAAAACAATGTTTTTAATTAGTTTGAATCCATAATGCTTGAAAATAGGAAGTACTTCTTGCTGTTATTAAACAAAGTAACCCTTCAAAGTCATCAAAAAAATCTCATTGTCTCAAAGTGAGGAAATTATCAAAGTGTAGGAGGTAGGACACTGCTTGGCTTCTTGAAGAATAGACTAAGAAAGGACGATATTTTTATGGCTTTCCTCAAAAAAGGTACTATGTGGCCTTTCAGTACAGCTAAATAAAAGAAAAGATCTTTTCTGTCACACTGGAAAACAGAACTTGTTTATTATTTTCTTTTTATAGAAAATGTTATTAGCAAGTCAGTTAGATTAATCTACTTCAGTGTGGCACTGAATAAAATCTTTTTTTAACTGCTTCATAGAAAAACCCATGTTCTCATAAGAAATATTGTTCTTGCCTAGACCAACCTTCCAGAGAAGCCAGGGATGTGTGTTTGTTGAATAAGTACTCTAATGCATAGGCTGAAGCACAAAGACACTTCAGATCTAACGCTAGTGAGCAGGCTGGATGGCTGTAGATACCCCCACTGGTGAGGAAGGAAACTAAAGGCATGAATGCTAGTCTAATAAATCACTGTATGTTGTCTCTTCCCTAACTACCTTGTGTGAATTCCAGCTATAAAATACCTGCTTACGCAGCTCGATCAGCTTTATATACATGCTGAAGCATTTTGCCTTACTTTCACTCTTTCTGACGCAGCTCAGAATCCTTGTCCTTGTACAAGTGTCAAATCTGTGTTGCTGAGACACTGAACTACTTGCTCCATATTTCTAAGAAAAGGGCTTAAGTGGAGTTCAGTTTTTTTTGTCTTGTCTAAAGTAGTCCTCAGGCTTCTTCAAGTTATTAAATTAATGCAGAGGGAAGGAAAGACAGCAGATTTCTGGGCTCATTCCTAAATATGAGTTACAGTTAACTGATTGTGCAGAACCAGCTTCATCTCCTCTTCATATTAAACTGATGTTACCTGAAAACCACTTTGCCTTCCTACCTAATAAGGGGGATGAATTAATCTCTGATCCTCTATTTTTGGAGGTGAATCCTACCTGCCCCTGAAATCTTAGTGTAGGTGCACTGTTGACCAGTGAGTCAACAGAAATGCAAGAGACAATTATTCCGTACTGGATCTTAGCTTCAAAGATCATGACTCTTCAGGACCATGACTTTGATCTGAAGTTATGACTGCTCGTGTCCATCTACTGAAGAGGAAACTGAGAGGTGTTACCTTGTTAGCAGAGCTGTAATAAACCTTACCTTGAATACACTACCAACGGACACTACTTGCTGCTGCTTAAGGCTCACAAGCAGGCTGTCTCAGCTCTTATCTGCATTCCCAGTTGTCTGGAGCCACATGGAATCTTTATACTTTTGTATAATCAAGGTTGTGTGGTGTTAACTATTTTTATTTTGTAAACAAACTAGGACCAACCCTCACCTCTTCTCTGTACGTCCTGGGTCTCCATTGTATACTCTGTGCCTGTTCAGTCCCTGCAGATAAAACAACTGCAGCAAGCACAGAAGAGGTGAAGCTTCCTCTTATCTAAATTATTTGCATGCATTAGTTAAAAGCTACCTGACCTCTGAGGTACCTCACCACTAGTAAACTCTTTTCTTTCACACCTCTTATTACCTCTTCACTGTTTCCTGTTTTTGAGCTAATTATCTATCGTAAAGCTATTATTTTAACCTGTGTACCTTAACTTTCTGCCTTATTCAATTACCTTCAGTGTGGAACCTTATTACTCTTTGAAAATGTAAGTGTATGAAACACTGCAGGTCCCCTTGCTCCTACTGCAGCGGTATTATCTACTAAGAATGAAAGGGAGTTAGTTTAAGCAGGACTCTTATGGGTCCTCATTGGGTGTTTAGAATCAAATTATTCACCTGAAGACCTTCATAATATATCCTTCAAAACATTTTTTCTTCAGTCTGGCTTCTCCCTTAACTATGCAAACCAGGCTGTAATTTCTTTGCCATGATAAAATTTGTGGCTTTTTTTTTTTTCATTTGATAGTGGTTGCAGGCTTCCTATTTTCCAGTTCCTTAGAGTATGTCCTGTGACTAGAAAACAAAGCTCCATCTTCTTTGTCCTCTGGAAGGTTTGGAGCAAAATAATGATTTAACAAATCTGCCATCTTCATCCTTGTCTCCAATTCCCTACTATCACTTTTTAGTGGACCAATTTTCTCCTTTATGGTCTGTCATGTGAGAATATATGTGAAAAGTCCTTTATTTTAGTTGAATATTCCCTGGCAATTGGATGTATGGTTGTCTTATTTTACACCTTGAACTGGAAAGAAGCGTGCTACCGGTTCAGCCTGTTAGTAAGAGTTAGTAACTATTAAACACATGGGGCATTTCACTGATTGCTACTTAATCAATGGTCCTTTGTCATTAGAGTGCAGCCTCAGCACCTCAGAAGGAGGACCACATGCTTCTTCCTATCCACATCTGAAGCTTGTGACAACCCCTGCTGTAATAAAGTGCTGATGCACATCCCACCCTTTGCAGCAAAAATGCTCTGTGCTCGTCAAGAGTGACACGTGACACAACTTGAGTGTGATGTCCAGTTGTGGGCACCTCAACACCAGAGAGATCTGGAGGGGCTGGAGCGAGTGCAGAGGAGGGCAACGGAGCTGGGGAAGGGCCTGGAGAATCAATCTCATGGAGAGCGATGGAAGGAGCTGGGACTGTTGAGTTGGAGGAAGAGGAGGCTGAGGGGAGACCTCATCCCTCTCTACAACCACTTGGAAGGAGACTGTAGAGAGGTTGGTGCTGGTCTCTTCTCACAGGGAATTAGCCATAGAAGGAGAGGGAATGGCTTCAAGCTGCACCAGGGCAGGTTTAGGCTGGCCATGAGGAAAGGATTTTTCCCAGGCAGAGTGGTCAGAGCCTGGAATGGGCTGCCCAGGGAGGTGGTGGAGTCCCCATCCCTGGATGTGTTTCAGAGTGGTTGAGATGTGGAGTTGGGGGATCTGGTGTAGGGGAGACCTTTGTAGAGTGGGGCTGATGGTTGGACTCCACGATCCCCAGGGTCTTTTCCAACCTTTTGCATAGCCTTTTCTCTACCTTTGCAACATATGGAGGGCTTTAGAGAGCAGTGGGTGTGAAGCAGGTAGCATCCTATTTGGGAAGTATGGAAGCCTTGGAAAAAAAAGAATACCAATTAGTGTCTGTATCCATCAAGCAAAATAGGGAAATCAATTTATATTTAATAAAGCAATTCTTTCCACTGCTGTGAGAGGCATTATAGATGCTAGTGTAGGTGCTTTGGCACATGTCTAGTTGCAGCTCATTTATGGGAAAGCAACAATATTTCTGAGATGAGCATATGTTAAATCCCACTGAATTTGCCACGAGGGAAAGCTTTTTTTCACCTAGGTCATACCTGTATAATTGAATGCTTTCAAAACAGAAGATCAGAAGTGTCTCATACCTTTACAGTTTCCATATAAAATGGAAGATGTTTGCTTAAACTGAATAAGCCTGTAAAAATCAAGCTAATCTTTTTTTGTTCATGGGTATGGTAGAATAAGGTTATGAAAGAAGCTCTCTTTCAAGCTCTTAACAAACATGGGATATGTTATTTTGTATTTAGTAGAGGAGGGTCGTCCTCTTCCAGGATAATGTCTTAAAGTTTATTTTCTTATGTCCTATCTGAGCAATTTTGAGGCACCAGTAGTACCTTCCCCAGTCCTAATGGTGAAGGACCAGAAAGGAGGAACCTGCAATTCATACAGGGAAAAGTAGACACTGGATCCTCAAGCACAGGGGACTGCTTCAGGTTTCATGTTTGCCCTTCTGATATGATCTGCTCCCGGGCAGGAGCAAATCCCAAATCCTGTCAAAAAGTCACATGAAAAATAGGACTTGGACTACTGCTTGACCAGACCACAGCAGAATTCCTTATGCATGTAGTAAGTGTTAACGCAGTCCATAAAGGAGCTGATATTTTTCAGACAGAATCATTTTTGTCAGAGAATGCAGATATTCAGTAATATTAAAAACATTCTTAATGGCTTTGTCAAGATGATTAATAACAAAACCAGGGTTTTTTTTAGGTATGGAAAAGTTGTTTTGTTCTGATTTCTGTACAAAGTGATAATGCAGTGTAATCATGCTAAGTATAAAAATGTCCCAGATGATTAATGATTATCAGGGCAGAGTGCATCCTCATGAGTCTTGCAAGAGGGCCGCCACCCAGAGGGACCTCCAAAGGCTAGTGGACTGGGTTGGCAGAAACCTTGCAAGTCTGGCAAAAGCAAGTGGGAAACCCTGATCCTGAGTGGGAGGGAATAACTGTACATGTACAACAGTACAGGCGCCTGTGTGGATGGATCTGGAGAAGGAGAATTTGCTGCATGCTTTTGCTGCGGTCAATATTAACCATGCAGGGGGCTGCATTATCCAGGATGTAGCTGTGGGGTTGAGGGAAAGGACTGTTCCCTTCCCTCCAGCACTTGAGTGTTGAAAGTAGGATGCCTGTTTTTGCCCTTCCCCAGAACAAGAGACTAACAAACTGGAGCCAGTCCAGTGGAGGGCTGCCAAGATGGTGAAGGGGCTGGAGAACAGAGCATATCTAGAGAGACAGAGTGCTGGGACTGGCATTTGAGGGGGATCTTCAGCTACCTGCTGGAATCCTTCTAGAGAAGGTGGAAGATGGGCTCTTGACTGAGGTGTACAGTGAAAGCAAAATAGTTATTGCAAATTACTGCAAGGAAAATCATGAGTTAGGAGAAAAACCTTTCATAATGGCAGTGGTCAAACACTGGACAAGTTTCTGGAGATGCTTTGGAGCTCTTCTGAGTGTGGTTGGACAAGGCCCTGAGCAGCCTCACCCAAATTTGAAGTCAGCCTTACTTTGAGCAGAGTGGAAATTGATGACCCTTGGAAGTTCCTTCCAATCTAAAGTATTCTGTGAAAAACAGTGGTCAAGTTTGATCTAAGGCTTCAACAGAACTTTGGTGCTATCATCATTTTATTTTTCCAGAATAGGAAAAGATGATCATAATCCTATGAGTGAAGAAAACAGAGTTTCAGAACTGTTCCCATCCAGATTGTAGTGATATTGCTCCTGACTGAATTTTTGAAGTTGTTCCCAACTAGAAATAAGTTTAAACTTGGTACTCCTCTTTTAGTTCAAGCAAATAGAGTAGGGTCATATGCCAGTGATGGTGAACGAGGATCTTCCTCCCCTTTTGCTGCCTGGCATGGGAAACCATGAGTAGTGACATGTGTTCTGCAGTTGAACTCCCATTTGTTAATCGTGTTTCCTGGGGCAATGCTCACAGACCACAAGAGATGGCAGCCCCTCTGTGCTGAGCACTCTGTCAGCACGTTGTATTGTGCTCTCTTACATTACAAAACATGCCATCTTTCTAAATCACTTGACATCTGGAGTTCCACAATACAAAAACTAAGAAAAAACAAAAAGACTGTGCCAGGTCCAAGCAGTGGGTTTGAACAGCCACTAAGTGTTTTTCTACAGTTAATTCAAAGCCAAACTTAATCTTACTCTTGTGTGTGTGTGTTCATGAAAAATCTTAGCATTCATTTTAAATCCTTGTGCATCCATAGAAAAATTAACTGCATATTTGAATTAAGAATCTGCATTTAATGACTTGCATTCTGTTGTTAATGTAATTTAAAAGGCATTAGGTTTGGATCCTGCTTGAATGCTTAATACAACTTATATCACTGATAGCATATATTACAAGTGACTGTACAGTGTGCTTTAAAAGTTATGCTAGTCCTAAAGTTAATTTAGAAGGTTGCAGCTTATATTGCAGCATATGCACTTGATTTTAATACAGAAGCCTGAAAGTATGTACAAGACAAATTATTTACTGAAGCAATTTAAGGATACTTTTAATGAAATACTGATAAAAGGATTCTTCATACGGTTTGGAGAATTCATAAACAGGGAAAATATTGTGAATTAATCCTTTGGGGCTCTGAGAGGAAGGAATAGAAGCAGAGATCAGCTCTAATTTCTTTTTTTTTTTTCTGATCAATATTCTGTCTGTAGCTGGGGTGGAGGTGTGCTTCAGAGGAGCACTCCCAGGTACAATACGTTTAGTCATGTAAGTGGCAAAAGAGAAAGGGGCCCTTGAGAGTTAAGGAAATCCAAGTGGATTTCAATTCATTTTACCAAGAAAATGTTCTATTAGTTTTTACGTACTAATATGGTGTGGAAGCCAATGTTTAAAAAACAGACCAAGAAACACTTCAAGAAAAGGAATGCAGCTTGTGTTGAGAGTGCTGAATAAGAAAGATTAGGCCCTTGCAGCATTAGGTTTGATGGAAGTCCTTGCCAAAGCGGAGTGCAGGAAACACAAGGCAGACTTCAGAGAGCCTGGCCTGAAATTGGGGGGGAGGGATTATAAAGTGGATATTTCATAAAAATGGATGAGGTGATACAACAGTAATTGTGAGAGATGAGCAGAGTCACAGGAGAGATGGTGGGGAGGAGTTAGAAATGAGTTATTGAATCACAATCATGCTGTGATGAGGGTCGGGGGATAAACCAGAAGAGAATGAGATATCAGAGGAAGAAAGGGAAGGAAAGGTGTAAGAGGCATCTTAAAAACTGGAGCTAAGAAGAGAGAGAAGGAAGAGAGCAGATGAGAAGTATTTGTTTTAGGAGAACATGCAGTATGAGAGAAATGGCAAAGGGAGGTAAAAGAGGGTAAGAAAGAAATAATTTTGTCAGCTTTCTGTGTAGGGGAAGAAACAAATGGAAAAATGGACTAGAAGTGCAAAAAGGTTTCAGTGTCTAAGATTCAGTTCAGCAGAACAAAACACAGACATTCTCTCAGATATATATCTTTCATAATGAAGAAAGTCAGCCTATTTAGGGGTTTTCCTCAAACCCTACAGCGTACCATCAATAGAGGAAGACAATTTGGTGACAGAGGGTGTCGTCAAAACACTTGAACTGGTTTTGCTCTTATCAGCAAACACAGAAGCTTGAAAAGATTGAGCAACTCTCTTCACAAGAGAAAGAGCACTGAAAGCAGATGCCAGCTCATCAGTGCAGCTGAGCTGAAGTCAGGAGGGTTAGATTGATTGATTGATGGGCAGGGGGATGGAGGCATAAAGAGGGGTTTGCTGGATAGTGTCCAAAGGAGGTGGTCAATGAAGGAATATGGCAGCAGAGAAGACCATCAGATGAGCTCTGGAAAACTTGCAAAAGCAACTGCAGTGGAGCTTTTGGGCCACTGAATGACACAAGATAAATTCTTTTCTTAACAATGTGAACCTCCATTTTACCATTTGTCAGATTGCCTGTGCATACTACACCAGTAGGAGCATGTACAAGAGCTTCACCGCTTTCATCCTTCAAAACTTAATTTACAAACAGCTCATAGCCATTTGTCCTTTGAGTACCAGCTTTCGATTTCAAGTAGCTCTGGCATAAATACTTCTCATTCTCTTCTATAAAATAGAATTTCTGTATCTGTAGTGGATGCTTTTGCTCCCTCTTGAAGGCTAATTCAAATGTAAACACAGCTGACCAGAATTGTATGTCCCATAAGGTCTTCCTATTGCCTTTTCAAGAGTGCTAGAAACTGCCTCTGGTGGTGTCAGTCTTTTCCACAGCTGCCTCACAATGTTTTATTCTCATCCTGTGATTAAACCACAAACCCTGACTGAAGAATGGCCCAAGATTGAAGATAAGAAAACAAGGGCACAGCTACCTGAGATGGAAGGTGGATCATCAAGGAGACTCAAGTTCTACTCCTTTACTCCCAAGGATGTCCAAGACTGGCAGAGGGCTTTTTCTGGAACAGCCTGGACTGTGGTGGGTCATGTAGACCTTCTAGCTCAAGGGTGAAATATGGCCTATGGTTGAAATTCAGATCACCTTCACTGATTTTTGACTTGTGGAGTGAGCAGTGCTATGCATCCTGTGCAGCAGTCTAAAGGCAGCTTTTTTGTCCAGAAGCTCTCTGAGCAAAAGGAGAATTTGGGTAGAACTTTCCTGTGACTGAAACCTTGCACCCGTTTATTTCTCTTACGGCACAGATTCATTCCCTCTCAGCTGCAGGTGGAAAAGCAATTGAAATTCTCTGAGCACTGAGGAAGCTTAAAAAATAAAAAGATGTCCTGTTAAAAATGATGACAGAAGAGCCTGCCCTCAAAGTTTTATGCTAGGACAAGATTTTAGGTGTTTGGTTATTGGCATGTGCTCCGTATTCACCAAGCAGATGGGATCAATAAAGCCTTCTAAATATATACCTACCTCACTTTTATAACCGTACTTCTAGATTTAGGAGTTTGTATATACATATGGATATTCAAGTACTAACAGGCTTGACTTTGCTCCTGCTAGCTTGATTAAGAAAAGAAACCGCTTGGACACTGAGAGAAGTGAACCTTTTTGAGAACAAAATAAACCCTAGGACCTTTATAAAAGCTTAGACAGTAACTCCTGACAGAATACTTGCCACACTCTTTCTTTGTGAGTTGTAATAAATCCAGTTCAGGAGTTGTAGATGTGGATTTTTCCCAAATCAGCTATTTGTGCCAAGGCTTGCAGCACCAGCCCACAAGCAAAACAATGCCTTGGAAGGGGCTGCTCACCTGGGATTCACTGGCAGCCAGGAGCTGGGAAATAGAGCCCCAAGAGGCAGGGAACATTAAGAGACAGGGAAGAACATCAGGGGAGTGAAAAGAGGATTAAATACATCAAGGAGAGGAACAGAAGAGGCAACAGGGTGTGTGTGAGACTGCCGAGACAAAAAGAAAATCTACAGGGAGGTGAAAAGAGATCGAGTGTTATCACAACTGGGGAATACACCAGCACTGGTAGAGCAGGTGGGAGTGTGTCCTTGGCATTCAGGCTGGGAGTGGTTCAGTCCCCTCGGAGCTGATGGGAACTGGAATGCCTGTGCCAGGGGAGCTCCTGAGATACCAGCTTTTCTTCCTGTGTTGGGATGGTAATTCAAGCTATCACAACTCTTCAGTGTCACAAAAAGCTTTGATTTGAAAAATGCCTGCGTGTCAGGTTGAAGCAAGATATTTGCATTAAGGGCAGTTTGATGATAACCTGTGGTGTGCCACGTTGCTGCAGTGTCTCTTTTGAACTGCAGGGAGGGTGTGCTCACTGCCCTGTGTGACACACCGAAGTCACAAACAGGGCCTTTGTGGCTGCTGCAGCCCACCTTGAGAAAGGACCTCAGGGCATCACAGGAAGTGCAATCTGAGCTATTGGGTCTATACTGGGCTCCATAAAAATATGTGCCTATGGGCTCATCTTAATAAATTAAAAATACACAGCTTTGTAGCTGGGCTTGCTGGATTTATTGGCTTCTGTTTGGTAATTTGCAGGCACGTGTTACCTGAATTTTCCTTTTGACTCTTTAGCACAATTTTTTGGTTTTGCTCTTGCACTTATTTGTCCCTGATTATTATGATATTTGTCTCGTTTGTTTCTCTGTACCTTGTACATCTTTCTGCTGCTTGTGCTGAGTCTCATTTGCACTATTTCTCTCCCACCTTTTCCTTCATAATCCCTTTTTTTCCCGCAATTCCTCCTTCACAATCCATTTTCTTCCCATCATGGTCCATCTCTGGTTGCTTTTCCATCCATGTGTGTGCCATAGCAGTCCAACACAAATGGCTTTATTCAAACAAAACTCATAAAAATAGAAGCTGGTTAGCTTGCAAGTTAGTGTTCTTATTTGTCTGCTGTGTCTGTCAACATGGGAAGCTGGTGCGCTGTGAGTGCACATCCTAATTTACAATAAATTTACTGCACAAGAACCAAGCCTTAGGCTCCTAAAAATCCCAGGTAGTTTTCAAATGTTACACATAGTGCTTTATGGTTTATAGTCTTGCAGTTTAGAAAATGCACAAGTGGTAAAAAGTCTTTAGTTTTGGAACTTTTTTTCCTCCCAAACTTCTGTGAAATGAGAGTATTTCTGAACTTTTGATTCTTTTAGAAAAAGGAATTCTTTATGAAAATGCTTGGTTGTCTTGAAGATTATTGCAAAATATACATGCTCAATGTTTTTTTCTTTTTTTTTTTTTCAAGAATTTATTTGTCATTCCAAGCACATGTGAGTATTCTTCAACTAATTGAGAAGGTGCTTTGGGGACTAGAATGTGCTTAGTTCTACAGGAGACAACTTGCTGCTAAACAAAAGAAGTGGTAGGCAATGAGACGTGTGCTGGTTCCTTTTTCAACTGTCTATAGTGCTTGGTTTATAGTGAGAGCTGCTCTATGAACCACACACACAGCTGTTATGTGTCCCTGTGTTTAGATTGCTCTATATCAAGTCCTGTGTGGAATGCAGTCTTCGTTTTTTGTTTTTGGGAAAGCCCTTCTGCATAGTCCCGGAGTTCCTAATGTACTGTGCCCACTACAGAAATCTGAGTTAAGGTATTTGTCATGAAACAGCCTTCTTCCATGTCTACCTATGGGACTGAACTTCGGTGGCAAGCTGAATCCCAAGCTTTTGAACTTCAAAATGAAGGTCAGTGTCTCAAATTGAGACTAGTGATGTGGCTCAGACCTTCAATCCTGTAGCACAAAGTTAACAAATACCACTTTATCTCTTGCCATGGGCTTCAGCAAAAATAGGAGTAGGGCCTAGACACATTGCTTACCACTCCCTGAAACTGGTCCTGCCATCTAAACGTTCATCCTTTCCTGACACATTCCTTGATTTTTCTTTGCTGCAGTTACTTACAGATCATGATAAAGTAAGCAGTCTCTGGTCCATCACTACCTTTAAATTGTAATTACAAGTATTCTAATTGGTTTAGATTTATGCTCTGTTGCTCCATTTGTTTACTTCTATAAAGATTTTTTTGTCAGTGTGCACTGTGCTTGGCAAACATGGTTTCCTCCTGGGTTTATAATGTGGTTTAGTCATAGTTAGCAAATTATTATTTCAATGAGGCTTTACATAGTCTAAATCTCAAACTCAACCCCAGTGTTAATATTTGTTTTCTTCCAATTTGTGTCTAAACATGCATGTTTCTGTTGTCAATCGGTTCATTCTTTTTCTTCATTTCTTAAGAATGAGACTACACTCTCCTGGGCCTGAGTCTCCAGCATAGCATTTTCTTAAATATTTATTCACATTGTTATTTTTGTTGTGTGTTTGGAAAAGAGACACTGTGATCTGCCTGGGTATGTCAATAAATTTGGATCAATGCCTTGGAACTCAAGGTCTTTAAAATGAGACCCTGAGCTCTTAAAGCCTTGGGTGTCTTGTGAAATCCAAGTGCTAGTATGGTTCATGAAACCTTAAAAGTAGAAGGTAAGAATAAGACCTATTTGTTCAGTGTTTTACTCTTTACTAGTTTTACACTTTTGTTAGAAACCTTGGTTAACTATTCCACAGTAAAGCTGAGTTACGTTTTATGTGTTTATAGGAAGATATATAAAGTAATATATATAATGATAGCATATATATAATATTTTACTGACTGTAAAATGCAACATTTTAGTTACTTATGTAAGGCAATACACAGAAATTCAAAAGCAACTTACTGCTGACCACCAAACCATGTATTTACAGGCATAAATATCTATATAAAGTTAATTAACTACAGCTTACATTAGTTTATGGGACTTAATTGTCAGTATATACAGTATATACCAGTATTTAGCTCTGCGTTAGGGTGTCCAGTTCCTCATATTTCACCAGTGTCTGGGACCAAGTCTTAAAATCTATGGCCAGGGCCCTGAGAAGTCATCGCATCCAACTTGCCACTCAAAGCAGGGTCAATGCTGATTTCAGACTGGCTTTCTCAGGACTTTGCACATCTGGGCCTTGAAAACCTCCAAGGAAGACCGTACAGCCTCTGTGCAACTTGTTCCGATGTTTTTATCTCTTAGCCATGTTTTTTTCATTTTACCTAGTTGAAAATTCTCCTGTTTCAATTCAGAATCGTTGTCTCTGAGTGTCCCACAGCACATCTATGTAAAGATCTTAGCTTTACCATCTCAATCTCCCTGCAGGCAATGGGTTGCTGCTGCCAGGTCTCCCCAGAAAAGCCGCAGTTCCTAAGCTTCTCCTTACAGAGCAAGTGATTCAGCCCCCTGGTTGTCTTTGCCCCCAGCACTTGCCCCAGTTTATCAATGTATTTTCTGGTACTGGGCAGCACAAGATAAAGAATTTCTAAGGGACATTCCCAATTTGATCAGTTTTGACTATTAGTAGCTCCTTTTTGAACTCTTCCTCTAGGCACAAAGTCCTGGGAGTTCTTGAAGACAGATAGAAAGGGGAGGGGTTGAATACCTCAGCTGCAAGTGTATCTGCTGTGACAAAATTGCCTGCCCCTTTGAGCAATAAGTCCATGTTTTCCTTGTTTGTTCTGCCATTAAGATAGAGGTAGAGGTGCTCGTTGTTGTCCTTGTTCTTTGTTGGTTTTAATTCTAAACGATCTTTGGCTCTTCTAATGCCATGCTGGGATGGCTAGGAGATTCCTTTACATTTGTTTGCCTCCTGCCCTTGATTCCAACTCCTGTATAGTCTGTGCTGAAGCTCAGTCCCTGTTTGATAAAGCCAGTATCCTCCTATGTTTGATAATTTTTCTGAACATCAGATGGACTGCTAGCAAGAGGTTGTCCTAAAAGATCTGCCAGTTCAAATGAGGTCACTTACCCTAACCCGCTGTCTCTCAAGAGATCCTCTCTGCCAGGATTCTTCACACAATTATTGCTTTTCAACCTTAAATTAATCTGTGGGTTTTTTAAGCCTGATCATTAGTTACCCATCTTATACAATTCCCCTTGAGCTCTTCAGAATGATTCCTCTTCACCCAAATTGTTTCTTGTCCCTTTCAGTGCATGGTATTACCTGTGAAGTATGCATCGGTCTTACAAATCTTGTTACTTCTTCCATCAGCTCGGACGATGGCTTTCTCCAAGGATTCTTATTTTGCTTTTTTTTTTTTTTTTGAAAGAGTATTTATCTTTCATTGTATGGCTTCACAGTGAAAGATGGCAAGAACTCTTTTGTAGTCTCTCTTTCTCTGAGGAAACTCATTGCAGTCACAGTTGGAAGAGAAAAATCTAGCTCTAAAAAAAAGAAAAATCTTACTCAACTGATTAAAATGCATATTTGTCATGCTCCAAAAAAAAGTTCCTTCTTGGTGAAAGATAATAAAGCTAATGTTAAAATAAATTAATTTTGGCTGTATGGATCTTTTACTCAAGCCTGCAGTTTGCAATATTTCAGCAGAATGGTTTTCTTATGTGCCTTTTGTTTTATACAAGTCATTGAGATCTTTACCCCAACTCTTGGTGCCTGCTGGTCAAATGCCAGCCTTCCCTGTCTTTTTTTTCTTTTTTTCTTTTTTTTTTTTACCTTTGATAACAGAGAAATTCTTTTCAAGTGTTCATTGAAGTCTGAACAGAAATAAGTGTTGACTTTGACCTGTCTTACTCTCATGGTTAAGGTAGCTGTGTATTTCATCAGTTCTACCTGAGAACAGGCTCAGATGGTTGAGGTACTTTATAAGTATTGTAGGAGCAATATTTAGAAGCAAGAGCAACGATGTCTTTGAGAATTATAGTTAGTTTGGAACTCTCTTTAATCTCAAGTTGTGCTCCTTTTCACGTTACTGGCAGCACAACTGAGGAAACGCATTAAAAATTAGGGACAAGTTGCCTGAAAGAGTTGCATAAAGGGTGACTTCATGGAGAACTGTCACCTTCAGGAAAATCTGACAGATCTTTATGAGATGATGTTTTGTGCATTTGGAGAGCACCTAGTGTTTCTGCAGCCAAGACAGTGACATTGTGCAAGTTTCTTCTTGGGTAGACATATGGATGCTTTGTACTGTTTCCTTCATATCGGCTTGCTTCAGTTGAGGTTCCTTTAATGCTTGTATGCCTGACTACCATGATGTAGGTTGCTTAGATGAAGTTCTTAAGATTATATTCTGGACTGGAAACACCTGCCTCCATTCCTGAAAGGTTAATATAGCAAGCTGACATCTTGTTTTTGGGTAAAAATAACTTTCTCAACCCAGGGGGTAAGTTTAAAGCAATGAGTGGCACTACTGCTAAAACTGAGCTAGCATCACCGCTGCTGTGCAGTAGGGTGGGATGGGCAAGGGAAACACTGTGCAACTCGGATTGTTATAATCCAGCACTTTCCAACTCAAAAGTTGGGTACAGAAATGTACAGAAAAGCAGACATGTAATTTAGTGACAATAAGTATGCAAAGCATACTGGAAAATAAACTAATCAATATTTGGCTGTACAAGAAGAAAACTGTTCTATAATCCAAACTTGAGATGCAGCTAATTATATTCTTTTTTTAATGAAAAGCACGTGAAGCCTTTTTAGGTGGTCTGTACTTTCTTATTTCCCTCTTAACCCTCTTACTTTCACATCTGATCAGAAAACCTGCTTTTCCTCCTTATTCTCTGCCACACTTTCACAGTTAACTGGACAGCCTTTTGTGCTCATGAGATACAACATTAAAATAATGACATTTTATTGCACTTACAGTAAGAAATAAGGTTGAAGTGCTTGCCCAGAAGTCATATGTAGTCCCTGTTCCATCAAAACAGAGCTGGATGGCCATTTTGTTAAACGTTAATAGCTCCATTATTCCTCTTCCCCACAGTCTGACTATTAGGGGGCTACACTTGCATTTAACATGTCTAACATCTTTTTAAGAAGGTCCCAGATCAGAAATATATAAAACCAACAGCAAGAGGTTTTGATGCTCACCCCAAACTTCTTTGCATATTGACAATTATATAGGAAAACAACCCAGTGGACAGGGGTCTTCCAAAGTTTTCTATTGATCCTGCTGTTTAGTTGTGTCTATCCAATTTTGTTCTGTAAGCAGACTTGATTCTGTGATCTAGAGCGAGCAGTTTCAAACAGATGTAATACCAGGCTGTCCTATGAATAACAGGTTTATAAATGGGTCCAAGCCTCAGTTACACTGGTTTCAAGCCACCATGCCTGTATACATACCTGAATTGACATCAAAGCCATAAATCACGTGACATCACCAGCAATCCTACTACCTGGCCACCTATCTCATGAAGAAAAGCAGTGCACAGAAGCTGTATCCCCTAGGATACCTGTCCTTTTATATGCTTGCTGACTGCAGCTGCTCTACACCTAGACCTCAGCAGTACAGGGCACAGAAAATATGGCTCACAAACGGGTGTCTAGCAAGCCCAAAGCATAGTAGGTCCTAAATTTTAATGGGGTGACTTGAAACTTGCTGCTGCTAAAATGTGTCACATTGCAATGGAGAAAGGGCTTGGGGTCCTACACGCAGTGCTGTTCTTTTTAATCTGGTAACGGAGACCACGACACCCTACTGGCAGTTGAGGATGTCTGGGGTTTTGAGCCAAAGCCCTGTCATCATCTCCATGCCTACAAGTGTCATACTCATGGCCTCTGTCTCTGGATGGATGGATGGAAACTGTATGTTCTCTAGCAAACCTTTTGGCGATTTACGTTTATAAGTACCAGGGGGAAACGTGTCCAATTTTTCCTTTAATCTTGGAGAAATACACCGGTGCGAGGGCTTGGATATTCCTTTGGAAGCAGAGCCAAGTAGCCTGCAGAACTCTCACCTGTTACATACACCTTCAGGGTTCATGACCCATGTCATGATGTGGCAGAGTAAACCAATTTCACAATGATTATTATTGTTTTTTTAGTAAAAATGTTGAGTGAGCATGTTACTGAGCTAATTTATTACAATGTTATCAAACTAGTTAATGATAGAATGTGGTGATCAAATTACAATCTATTGTCTTTCACTTCATCACTGTATCAAGTTTTAGTTCCTTGCCAAGGGAAGCTACTTGAGACAGGCAAGATGCCTGTTCCTGTCACGGTAACAATAAAGCTTCCCCAAAGCCTTAACCTCAGCTAAAGATTGAATTGGGTGTAGTAAATCAGGTTTTGAATCCAATCACCCTTTATTGAAAGAGTCTTCATGGAAGTGAGACTTGAGCAAACACAGACAAGAACACGTTGTTAGTAAGAGTAAAAAAAAAAAAAGGGAAAGTTGTCACTTCAGTGAAACAAGGGTAAAAATAGTTCGAAGCACTTGTGCTTGATTACTCAAGATCTTTGATTTAGGTGGCTGTTGGTAGGCCTTCAGGGCGAGTCAGCACCTCTCAGTTCTAAGATGTGCATCCATCACAGTTCTCTTGACTATTCTAAATTTTCTTCTTCTGTGCTGAAAGGGTAGGGCAGGGAAATGCTGAATGCTTTGGGTATTATGAATAGCAGGAAAGAGAAAGTCCTTTTTTTCTATATTGCCTTGTTCTGGTGGGAATTCCCATTTCCCCCCATCGTGAGCTGTTGTGGCTTCTGGGCTAAGTAGGTGGTGAATCCAAGAATAGTGATTGCAGTCTCATCCCTTTGGGGGAGTAGTTAATGTCAATGTGGGAAGCCTTATGACTGAATAAACTTCTATTTTGGCAAATAAACTGTAGGTAAGATGATATTTTAAAAAATAAGAAAGATTAAAGATGTCAGGAATCTGTTGTTGAGAGAGCTATTTATTACATCCTTTCCTGTCTGGATGAGATAATGGATGAAACAACTGCAATCAGCAAAAAATATGTTTGTCTAGTGTATTTCTGTTTCTCAGAAATTTGTCTGAACGATTATTCAGCGTTGCTTAAAGTACTCAAGACTTTCATTAACAAAAATCTAGGACAAACATGAAGCCTTAAGCATTGAGAGAAAAACACGTGCTTGTTGGCTGTAGCAATGTAAAACCATGAGCTGCATTTCTATCAAGACCAGTTCTCCTTTGAATTCATTTGCCCAAAACTGGCCTCAGATTCAAGTCAATGTGAGACTTCCCATCAACTTGACTTTCTCCAAAGTGGCTCAGTTCTGCACTCCTTGGTCAGATAAGCTCCAACGGGGGAGGCAGCGGTACTCAGTTCAAAGCTAACCTTCAGAGTGGAAGTATTTAACGTCTTCAAGAAGACTTGGTGTGACTAATACCATCGGGTGTTTAGAGTAGTGTTGTGAAAAGTCACTTGATAACTTCATCCAAATAATTTACTGAGTATAGAACCTGATGGACCACAAATGGATGCCCTTGGAAAAGAAAGGAGCGCGGCATCTGGAATGTGGTTTGTAATCCCACAAGTACTGCTCTGTATCGCATGCTGCAGTTGAGGGTTAGTGAAGGTCAAAGGAAGAGGACAATCAGACCTGTGGTGTAGTCAGCAGGTATGATGTCTGCAAAAGAACTCAGCCTGAAATCTTTGTGTTGCCTTTTCTCAGGAGCAGACAGGCTCACAGCAAGAAGGGGGTGATGTGAAACACAGGGAAGGCTTGAGGCTTAGCCCTGCATCAAACAAACCATGGAAGTTTTTGTGGGCACCTTCATTCTTCTGTCATGCTTTGTGTGTGGTGCTCTTGCAGTTGAGTGCTCTGGCCTCTTCCCTGTAAGTAAGCAGCTCTGTCACGGGCTGTGGAACCAGTGCAACACACCAATACGTTTGGTGGCTGCGTGGGTCACCCTGTACAGCTCTTCAACTGGTGCACGCTGCCAAAAAACTGTTGGCAATTACAGCCTTTCCAACAGATTTTACATGGATTCTGGAACAGAGGAATACTCACAAAAGTGCTCTCCCTTAATGCAGCCCTCGTTTCAAAACACAATATTCCTGCTCTCTGGACAACAGTTTTACTTTCTGACATAAATTGTAAAAACACGCATTAATACTGGCAAAATAAAACAAGTGCATGCAGTCTATTTATTGTTCCATTTCCAGCTCTGTGACTAGAACATAACAAAGCAGATTTGAAGGAGGTAAGCTGGTTAACATGTGAAATGCAACAAAACCCCATTACGTGATGGAATACCAACTTGTAAATCCCCGAGGCCATTCTTTTGTCTTGCTTCAGAAAATACGTGGTGCCAGGGCATCTCATTCTTCCACCACTCTCTTGGCAACATGAAACGAGGGATGTGCCAGGCAGTATGGCCTGAAATAATGCCAACTGGAAAAAGCAGATGCCAGGTTTTTGGACCACATGGAGTCCTGAGCTTCCATAAAAAGGCAAACATTTGCCACTGTTCTGAAGTGTATATAGCAAACAAAGCAAACGTATGTCCATTTGTAGCTCAATGTTAACTAATTTTAGTGAGGGAATCCATTGCCTGTAGTTTGTTTGCTGCCTTAGACAAATCATAAGGATCTTAGAAGTTAACTATTCCAAAATGTTAGTTAGTATGTATTTTTCTGTACATATGTGTGTAGGTATAGCAAGGTAGACAGACATGTAATGACAAATACTATTAGAAAGAATTTGTTGAATGAAATTAAGTTTCAAATATTGAAACTGCTGGAATTGGCCTTGACTCGAGTTTTAAAGTCTTTTGAGATGTCTAGATTTCTCACTGGAGATATTAACCCAGTATTATTTATGTATGTATGTATTTGTTGGATTGATTTATTTTACAACAGCAGTGAATTTTGTTTGCAAACTGTTTGGGTAACAGGTAACCAGAAATCAGCCTGCCTCCAATTCACGTTGCTTTGAGTTGGTCCCTGGTGTTCAGTTCTCCAAAGCAGACTTCACTGCACATACTCTTAAGAATATCCACATATCAGAGAAATGTGTGGACTTTACCTCTCTGGCTTAATTTGTTGTTGGGGGTTTTTGGTTTGTTTGTTGTTGTTTGCTTTAAATCTAACCTGATATAGCTTGAGCTCAGTAAGTGCAAATTCTCTTGTGTTTGAGAGGGGAACAAAAATAGGTGTTGAGCTGTTGTATCTAACAGTACCTTCCCCATGTATGGAGAGTCAGTGTCTCTGAAAGACAAAAGCAATTGGGATAGAACAACACAGAGCTCAGACACATTTGTGGGGATACCTCCTTACCCCAGATGGTGGAAATTGGGGTTTGCTGTCTCCACTGGAACTGTTCACCCATGCAATTGCCAGCAGGCTAGCAGCCTTGAATTGGTACACCTTAATAACAAAGGTATAAATATATTATTAATATTTTTTTAAAGGACAAGTGGACCAATTAAATGCAAGATTCTTGGGTTGGAAATGCTGTTGTAGTTCTTGATGGTTGCAGAGTTGTTTATTGCTCTGGGTGTAATTTCCCCACATTTTTCATAGAAGCAAATTTTATGAAGTAATGGAAACAATTTGAGATTTGGGAAGTTTATAGGACCAGGTGGGAGAATGGAATGTTGTATAAGAGAGATGAGTTCAGGCCAGCTAAGGGTTGGTCTTAGCTATGTTGTGTGCTTTTCTGCAGATGTGTCTTTAATTCCAGTGTGAATTTAGTTAAGAGCTTTGAAAATGCCTGACCTATTTAAGCTCAATACAGAAGGCAACAGGGGATCACTACAATGACTCATAAGGCATGGTGTACCAATATTGAAATAAAAACATGCTGTTCCAAATGCTATGTTTCAAGCAGTAATTCTGCAACATCTAGGACTGCTTTATGAAGCACAATCTTTTTCTTTAATAAGGAGATAATAGAAAATGAGTTAGCATGGCTTGAGAGAACAAACTGTGTTTCTTCTGGCTGGCTGGGATCATAAACACGTTTTTGACAAGGGTTTACAGAAAGCTCTGGCTGGATGAGGTCATATAACAGAAGTTGGGCTTTCTGACCCCAAATATATATCTGATGTGATGGCTCTACACTTCAGGAGCTGTCAGAAGAAAATCTCTTGGGTTATTTTTGTTACTGCTTTGACAGCAACAAGTGTCTTGAGGCACTAGGAAAGCAAAAGTGAACCTGACAGGCCAGGAATGAGTTGCCTCCATGACAGAAAGAAACTGCAGTATGTAAGGAGGTAATACACAGACTGCAGGAGGGGCAAGATAAATAAGAATGTATATGAGGACAATACCTCTTCTATATTGAGTGTCTAAGGGCATTAGTCTTCCTTACACTTTTTCCCTCTCTCTTACTTTCTCCCTGTCATGAAGAAATGTACTTTTTCCAAGTTTGTACATTTGTTTCAGTAGTTTTTATTATGTATATATTCATAGTACTGTCTTTCTCACCATTTTGCGTAGAAACCCGATATTGAAACACCTCTCCTAATCCTACAACATCTCTCAGTGCCCCTGAGAGGTTTTTTAAATGGATTACATGGATATAAATCACTCACTCACGCAACCCACTGGAGGTCTGGGAAAGCCTGAGCTGTGTTTGCTGCAAACCCCCCAGGACATAATATTAAATGTTTAGTGGTTGACTAGCAAGGATCACTTATCTCTTGTATTTGTGGGCTGGGATTTTAATGCCTTGAACTGAAGGCTCCTTTTGGTGATACTGCTTGGTTTCTTTAGCTCTATAAGCAATGTGTAGGAAGAGGAAAAATGTTGATATTGTCTATGTCTGATATTTTGAAGGTATCAAGTGGTTAGCTGGGAAGCATGTGTTTATGAAAGTATTGGTCAAATAATTAACAAGGACTGTGGTTTAAACTATTTCCATGCTTTTTTCATAGAATCATAGAATGGAGTTGAAAGAGACCTGATAGATTGAGTTCCACCCCCCACTGCCCTGGGCAGGGACACCTCCCACCAGCCCAGGTTGCTCCAAACCCCAGCCTGGCCTTGAACCCCTCCAGGGATGGGGCAGCCACAGCTTCTCTGGGCAACCTGGGCCAGGCTCTCACCACCCTCACAGCAAAGAATTTTTCTAGTATTTTGTCTAAATCTCCCCTCTTTCTTTTTAAAAACATTGCCCCCTCGTCCTGTCACTCCACTCCCTGACAAAGAGTCCTTCCCTATCTCTCCTGTAGCCCCCTTCAGATATTGGAAGGCTGCTCTAAGGTCTCCCTGGAGTCTTCTCTAGAGTGAATAACCTAATTCTCTCAGCCTGTCTTTGTAAGAGAGGTGCTTCAGCGCTCTGATCTTTGTGGTCCTCCTCTGGACTCCCTCCAACAGGTCTATGTCTGTCTTCTGTTAAGGGCTCCAGAGCTGGATGCAGTACTCCATTCTTGTGAAGCCCACCTGGAGCAGAGGGGCAGAATCACCTCCTTCGGCCTGCTGGCCGTACTTCTTTTGATGCAGCCCTGGATGTGATTGGTTTTCTGTGCAGGACCTTGCACTTGGCCCTGTTGAACATGATGAGGTTTGCACAGGCACAACACTCAGGCTTGTTCTAGGTCCCTCTGGATGGTATCCCTTCCCTCCAGTGCGTTGACTGCACCACACAGCTTGGTGTCAATGACAAACTTGCCAAGGGTGCACTCAATCCCAACATCCATGTTGCCAACAAAGATGTTAAATAGTACCAGTCCCAGTAATGAACCCTGGGGAATGCCACTTGGCACTGGTCGTTACTTGGATGTTGAGCTGTTGACTGCAAGTCTTTGAGTGCAGCCATCCAGCCAATTCCTCATCCACTCAAGTGGTCCATCCAAGTCTTTCCAACTTAGAGACAAGGAGGTCGCTCAGGACAGTGTCAAATGCTTTGCACAAGGTAACCTACAAAAAAAATGGAAATATCTTTACTTCTATTGTCCAGATCCTTGTTGTGACTCTGTCACAAAAGACTCTTTAGACTGTTCACTGGCAACAGATTTCATAAAAATACGAGCGGAGAATGGAGTTAAAGGTTGACTTTTGCCATTGTATAGAGAAAAACAAGTCTCCATTCTAAATAAGAATCACCAATTTCTCACTGCTACAGCTAGGAATTTGATCTTTCAGCCTAAAAAAATACAACACCGAAAAACCTTTCTTGCATTTTTACGCTGTTGAGCAAAAAGAATAAGTAATGTTAGAAAATGGAGAGAGAGCAGAACAAGTAGGTGTGTGTGCATACTCTCAGTAGTGGCTCCATCAGTAACATTTGGCCTGCCTTGGTTGTGCAGATCAGATTCAACAAATATCTGAAAAAAACCAAACCCACTCAACTCTAAATGCAAGAATAACTTTCTGATCCCTGGGTGAACAACAAATACGTACCTCATAGGGAATTTAGCCAGTGTATTCCAATCAAGGGAAGCAAGCATCCACAAGTCAGACATCAAAAATGGTTCCTCTCTGGAGCTTGAAGGGATTCCTCTGACATCTCTCCATAAGCTAGAAATTATTCAGATGTTAAATGGTGCGGAAGAAAACAAGCTCACCATATTTGTCAGTCACTTGGGCTTCTCCTGTGTCAGGAATTGGTGACATCCTAACACCTTTCCTCTGTGCCTGCCTGCCTAAGAAAGAAGCAACGTTCTTTTCAAGGTAGGCAAATCATCATGCCATGTTAATGCCTTTCTCTCCTGTTTTTTGTTTGTTTTTTTTTTTTTCTCTGTTTTTTTGATAGGGAGATTATAGTTTAGTTACTACTAATGTTCAGATGCCTGGAGATAAGCCCACATCATTAAGAATTGCTGGCTTCACTCCGATACTGCTGCACTGGTTGGCATACACATTGGAATCTGAAGATTACTTTCACTTCTATAACTGTTCATCTAAGTCATAGCATCTACAATATTAATTTATCCAAAACCTTAGAGAACAGATTAGTCTCACCTTCTCCCCACCCCTTATCAAATGGCCACAATAAGCCATAGCTGGTGCATATAGACCACTTAAGATCTTTGTATGTTTTCTTTTTTTCCCTTTCTGGCTGTTTTTCTTGTCATTTTCCGTTTGAGCACTGTCAATGCTGAAGAAAAAGAATGTCTCAATCTGAAGAGCCAAAGCTGTGGAGGGCATTGAAGCAAGACCACATCACCTATGAACTGGCAGTGAAGGATGTATACTGCACACTTAATAGCACCTGCAGATCATCAGACTGATCATCTCCATGGCAAGTGCTGTACAAACATGTTATAAAAGAAGACAGTCCCATCCACACAGAAGATACAAATTAAGGTCTCTCCTGTCTCCTTCTGCTCACTTTTCTATGCATTCTCTAAACAGGAGAGAGAATCCTAATCTATGTTGCCTTTCCGCTCTTCTTTCCAGGCTCCTTACAATGAAAATGCATACTCTAAATTTGGAAAAGAGACTTCTTGGGGACTTCTAGTGTGTCTTCAGTTTTGACTGTGACTGCATTACATTTTAGTTCCCTCTTTGTTTATCACTGCTTAATCTACTGCACTATGGAGGCTGTTCTTGTAGCACATCATGTGCTGCTATGGCAGCATCTTTGGAACTAGAAAAGAACAAATTATGATTCCAGTTAAGGGTTTTGACTGGATGAAATAAACTAGAAACCTTTGACATGTTGGTGGGAAGTTCCTGGGACACCAGTGCATCTTATATAGGACACCAGCCTGGCTCACGTAACAAGAGCATTGTGTGTTACCTACTGATCTGTTCCAGGTAGAATACAATTACCTTAAAACATCGTTCTGGGTATCAAACTTTGAAGAGTTGTCAAAAGAACAACACTTAAAGTTCTACAAATTGTTGTATGTACAACCAGAAATTGGATGAAGAGGACCTTCTAAAACTATTTCCAGACTATCTTGCCATGCTAGAACTGAAGGTAAGTTTTGGAAGTGATTCTCGCCTACCCTTAGATAAAAGGAGGTTGATTGTGGCTCATAATCTACTGTTCCAAACTGGGTATTGTGACTTTTGAGTGAAGAAACACAGTTACTTGAAGGCAGCGTCTCTCACCTATCAAGAAAAAACTCCTTTCTTGATTGTATAGAAATCAAACCTTGAGGAAAAGTTCCAGTTAAAAGCTTTACTGGCTTTGGTGCCAACCCCCAAGTAAAGCTTATACTAGTGCATTAAACCTTTTAAAATCAGATTGAGTCAAGTACTTCAGAATATATTTTTGAGAACAAAGCTCCATTGGCAAAGGAATGAACAAGATGAAATTAGGTTAACAGTAGGTCTTCTCTAGCTGTAATATCCTTTTATTTTTTAATAGGAACTGTAGAAAAGTTGACTCGCTTAACTCTTACTCCTTCCAGCTCTTGTCTAAAATTAGAAGTAAAAAGTAGACTATGTCTGTTGTTGCTTCTGAAGCTGGAATAGAAAAAAAAAGGAAATTTTGTATAAAGACTGAAGCAGACTTAGTCTTTGAGGGTAACGACAATCCTTCTGCTATTAGGATAGCAACTTGTCTCAGGGCCTTAATTCTGTAGTGTTTCTCACTGCACTGGCAGTGAGTGTGCCTTTATAGCAAACAGTTCTAGCTCTAACTTTACCTGGGGGGAACCACACTCTTGTCTTTTCTGACAATGCAAGGAGATGGTAAGAGAGGATGAGCTTCACAGATAGTGCTGCACTATAACGTAGTGTTTTACACCATCAATTGGATACCGTGCCAGTGAGGGAAGAACTTGCCTAGGTGTCCCAACACCACTGTCATCTGAGGAAAATAGGATACACAGGCTGGATAATGAACATGGCTTAGAACCTAACAGAACAATATATACAACTAGGGATGATACTTTTTTGTGTGTATTTTGTTTTACTAACTGTATTGAAAATGGCAGTTTTGGCAGTCTTCTCTGAAATTAAGAAACATGGCCTTAAGCTAAATTAAGAGATCTTTTGAATATTGTGGCAATACAGCTCTTCTAGAACAGCTTGATGCAGTTAACTCTCAAACACATGCTGCTGCAGCAAGCAAATTTTTAATCCCTCTCATGCTTAGATTAAGAACTGCTGTTGTAATGCAGGTCCTAAAGCACATAATCATAGAGCGTGTCCTCCTTGACCTGAAAGTACCCCTTTTTCCACTTTTTGCCTTTGCAGCCATGCTTTGGGGAGGAGGTGAACCTCTCTTGTACGTGTATACTGTGCTTTGTCTTAATCACAATTTTGTGTTCTGTTCATGGGAGAGAATATGGGGTAAGACTGAAGAATCCTTGTAGTAAATTCCTCCAGAAAAATAGAAGCTATGGAAATATCTCGTTTCCAACACGTGTTCAGGGTATCACTTGAGATGCTGAATCACCACCCAGACAACACTTAAGCAACTATTTTGTGAAGCCCGTTACGTGTTAAGTGCTCAATGCTCCTCAGCAGCAGACTAATACACAGATTAGTTTTTTACAGCCCTGGATGAGAAACTTCTATTAGCAACATGTACGTGCTAATGACCTATTGACTGATTTTTGTAAGAAAATGATCTGTGAACAATACTTGATTTCCACTGATTGCAGGAAAGAGATTTTGGAGGTCCTCAGCTGCTTTTAGTGTCAAGCCTTATGATTAGAGAGCAAGCTAAACAGCAGGCCAGAAAAGGTCTTTTTTTTTTTTTTTCCCCTCTTCAAAGTGTCAGAAAAAGTGGGAAATGCTGAAGAGGTTTTCTTACAGAAAACACTGACTTCAGCAAATAAAGAAAATAATGCTGATCTTGAAATATTGCGAGAATATTCTGGAGGAGCTGTACCTTGACAGGTATGTGCTCTTCCATTGGGAGCCAGCTTCCTGGGGTATTTCCCATGGTGTGCCATCCTCTCCCCTCCTTCCAGTGTCTCATGGTCAGAGAGCTCGTCCTACAGAAGAGGTTGGGTGCTGAAATAGTTGCACTAAAACTCCTTTGTAGCACAACAGCAGCTTATTCAAATCAAAATGCTCTGGCTGTGGGTGCTTTGTTCCTTGGCAAAGAAAGCAGGTGCTTTCCTATTTTGCTTCTAAGCAATTTCCATGAAGCAGTTTCACTGTCTTCACTAGGAAGTGACAAGTATGTTAATTTTGGTAGTGGAATTGACTTGATTCAAAAAACAATTTACTGTTTGCCTTAAAGGTCACTTTAAAACACTATATTTTGCGGCTTAAATTTTTATTTCACCTTATTGCTATTCTGTTTTGCGTTCTTCAAACTGATACAATTTTATTCAAAATGTGTATCTACTTAAATGTTCTTATTTATATCATAGTAAAAAATAATGGCAGGTGGATCCCCCTTGGTGTTTGCAAACAACAATAATGTTTGATGACGAATGCACAACGTTGTCATCCAAAATTGCTGTTTATGGTGAAAGGCGGCCTTTAATAAGAACTTACTGTGTATGTTGAACAGTACCCTGGATTTCTGTAAAATGTTTCAGTAAACTTGTCAGGCTGATTTCTCTCCCTACTGGAAAAGACAGCTTAATGCCTCCTTGATGTTTACCTCCGGTTTGGATTTATCAGTGAAGGCGTGCATGTGTATGTACACGCTAGGAGGTTTTTAGGAATTGTTGTTTCCCTCATACAGGGAGTAAAAGGCAGCTTTCAGCCTGACTGACTTTTAATTCTGTTTCAGAGAATAACAGAACAGCAGAGCATCAGTCAGACTCAGAGCGATAGCATGTTGTGGGTGTCCTCTGCATAATCCTGTGTGGCTGTGGGTGGCACAGCTCAGGCTTAGCTAAAGGTTAGAGCAGCCCGATTTGTGTCTCATAACCTTGCTTTTGGTGCTTGAGGATTTTATCAACTGCAAACTCCTCGGGTTAGAGTTTTCCACACTATGCATGTGCCTTAGGCTGCTTGTGCCTCTTGGCTGCCATTCTTTGTGAAAGCTCCAGATCAACAAGATGCAGCTATTTGTATGATGAAGATTAGGGGGAAATACCTTGTTTAACTTGAAAGACTAAATCTGAAAATATTTTTAAGAACCATCAGTAGTGTTTTCTTGTTCTCTCAACCCACCAAACCCTGTGTTATAGTGCCAACGCTTGGAGGTGGTAACCTGCAAATGTTCTCTCTGTTTGCCTGCAAAACAACTTAGAGCCATGTCCAAAGTGACTAAAAGAGACTTTCTGAGTATGGTCAATAAACTTTTTCAGCAGGGCACTAGATTTCTCCAGACATGATCTGTCCCTGTTACACCCTGGCCCACTTGACAGAATTTGCCTTTATGATCATGCTGCCCCAAACTATTTGTGCTTGTGTGACTACGTGTGGCCCAGGTTTGAGCCTCTGCAACTGAACTGGTTTTTCCACAAAAATTGTGCTTGAAGTGAGGTGGAAGCTCCTTTGAGGGTGGTGAGAGCCTGGCCCAGGTTTCCCAGAGAAGCTGTGGCTGCCCCATCCCTGGAGGGGTTCAAGGCCAGGCTGGATGGGGCTTGGAGCAACCTGGTCTGGAGGGAGGTGTCCCTGCCCAGGGCAGGGGGGTTGGAACTGGATGATCTCTAAGGTCCCTTCCAACTCTAACCATTCTATGATTCTTTATGCTTGGTCCTTGGCTCTTTCATGAAGAATAATTTGATTCTCTCTATATTTTCTTCTAGTGCCAAGCGACCTTCTGGTGTCTCGATTCTTCCATACAGCGTTTTTGAGTTCGTATTCAGTTGCAACCTGAGCTTACTTATGCACCTTCCCATTCGACTCCAGTGTTTCAAGTGATCTTATGTGATTTAAACTTCTTTGGCACCTAGGATTGCCAGTGCATGTACCTTGGCTAATGCAAAATATATTTTCCTCCAAGTTTGCTGCTTTTTGGCTAGTTCTGTCAACATGTCCCATTTTCGAGTTTGTGTTATTAAGGAAATAGACTTCGTATAATATCTAATGGCAACACTCAATATTATATTTAATCTTAAAGCCTGATCTTAAATAAGCGGAAATATTTCAGAGAGATGTCTTTGGTAAAAGCCTCACGTGATGAGGAGGTATGTGGATCTTTAAAAACTGTGTGATATTTGTGAAGCAGGTGGAGTTAACCTGAAATAGCTGAGGTGAGAAACCAAGGAAGGTCTCTTCTCAATCAATTGATGTTGTGAAATAAACAGAACAAAGAGCACTTATAAATTCAAGCTACTGCTATTTGATAGTCAGGTTTATTTCAGGAGGCTATCATAAAATTTTAGCTTAGCTAATCTAGATGATTATTTGGAGTTGTCCTGGAAAAATTATCACCACTATAAAGTTTATAGCTTTGTAAAATAAGGCTGCATTCTGTTTTGTCTCCAGATGAAATGGGGGGACAGTTCTGGAAATGGGAAACCAAACTATTTTGCTGTTTATATATTGAACTAAAAGTTTGATAACCCAATTTTGTCCCTTCCCATGCAATATCTCTTCAGGTAAGTCCGATGTACAGATGTTTGTGTACTAGTAGCTGGAGAGGCCCATGTTTTGGGAAAAATCTACTAAAAAGAGTTTTTCATTATTAATTTTGTGAAGATTCACACTTATTACTTGCATGAAAGGTGTTCTCCACTGTATTATCTTTACTTTGGAAGCCTCTACAAAACTAGTACAAGGAACTATGAAAAGCTTTAATCAGGTCTAGCATATACTTTGATAAAATTCTGTGAGGTCTGTCACTAGAGATCTTGTTCAACAAACGCACCTATAGAATTCTCAGCAATGCTGCAGCACTCTTGTGAAAAGTCTTTTTTTCTATTCCACTTAAGGTTATATCCTTCATGTGTGAGTGTTGCTGCCTGGCCTCAATGGAATCTAAATAGTGATAAATTCTTTTCTTCTGTGTTTGTGAAAAATGTACAAGTTTATCAATTCCAAAGATGTATTTAATTGCCTTCTTTCCATAGAGTCATAGAATGCTTTGGGTTGGAAGGGACCTCTAAAGGTTGTCTAATCCAACTCCCTGCAATAAGCAGTGACATCTTCAATGAGATCAGGTTGCTCAGTGCCCCATCCAACCTGGCCTTCAGTGTTTCCAAGGATGAGGTATCTACTACCTCTCTGGGCACAATATTTTATGTTAGCTAAATTAGAGACATGGAGCAACCATCAGAAAAAAAAAAGTTCAGGAGGATGATGTGTGACTGCTCTGTCATTTGCTGCTTCTCCCACGTGTCAGCCAGCTTCCTCTAACTGCATGGCACGGTCACTGTCATATCCTGTAACGTTTCCCTGAGTTACATTCCCTCTCAAAAAACATGAGGAGAGAATAGGAAATATATCTAATCTCCTATCAAATGTGGGTTTGGTAACATATTGAAGGGGATTCAATGACACAGTCCCCATATGGATTAGGTGGAGCTGGATTCGAGGACTGCAGCAGCACCACCTCATCTGCTGTCTAGCTCAGATGAGAAATCCTGAGATTATAACGGACCCAGAACTTTGGAAATATGCTGCCAGACCTACTTCTTGCTTCCCCAAAGTGCGGGATGTGGAGGGTAGCCAAACAGAGGTGCCTGGCTAGGGGATGGGAAGGCAAACCTGGTTGCCCTTGTAAGTATCTTCCTGCCTCTGCCAGGCCCCTGGCGGGAGGGACAGGGCAGTGCCCCGGGAGCCGAAGCACGGAGATACAAGCTGTTGTCCAACTCATTCTTGGCACAAGTGTCCAGCGTGTGTTTGCTCAACGGCTACTGAAATGGATAGAGCTGAGGCTTTGAGGAGATTATAGGTGGAAAAACATTGGCCTGGCTTTCGGTCTGGCAACCTGGTAACGCTGCAGCCAGCTGCGCTGCGGATTAAATGCACCCATGAAGATTACACATAAAACAAGGGTAGGAATGCAATGTCCAGGCCAACACGCTCCCAGGAATTCTGTGGGCAACAGCCCTATTCGTGGCACAACCCTCTTTTGTTCATTTCTAGCATCCGTGCTCTTAAGTTTCCAGTTCAAGACTAGTGGAAACACGCGTGTGGATCCCAGTGGCTGTATTGGGATTGCAGAGTCAGTGTGTACATTTGTATTTCCTGATTTCAGGTGCTTAAATTGATAACCTACCCCTTAAATTTGATTATTCTTTATGTGGAAATATGCATTAAATACTTTTGCCTGCTTTCTTCCGGCACAAATACAGTGAGAAAAAACCAAAAGTCTACTGAAAAAAAATTATTTAAAACAAACAAGAAGCCGAAAGAAAAAAAATATGTAAACCTTAGTGCTGAGGCATTGCCATTATAGTTAATAACTTTCTGTACCAAGTGCCTAGGTCTCATGTATTTAAAATATCTGTAATAGTATATATTTATACAAAGGAGTGCAGCAGCAAAATTTAAGCTTTAGTTTTCATTTTAAAATTTTAAAATAGCTTTATTTTACAAAATAAGTTAGTATCTTAATAGTGAGGTTAGTTTTTTGCAATTTTTGGGTTGTGTTTTTTTTTTTTTTTTTACTAGCTGCCGCCAACTACTTATGTCATTGCTTGGGTGTCATAAAAAGAAAAAGATCAGTGGCTAATTTCAACTTTGTATAGTGAGAATAATTTCACTTGGTGGTTGTAACTCTACCATTTGGATCAATTAGACTCGAACAGATAAAGCAATTCATAATTCCTGGAGGGAAAACAAGCTCCTGTTTCAACAACAAAGATTTGGAGGGCTTCATCTCCAGAATGATCTCCCAGGGCATAAAATATGTTTCATTTAAATCTTAAACCTTGTTCACAACCAAGTAAAGTCTGTATCAAGAGTTTTCTATTCTAATTGCTTGGGGCTTCTTTTCCTCTTCAGCAGGTTTTATTTATCTGCTAGGAAACAACAACTAATATCCTTGTGACCCATTGAAAGCTTGGAACAGACATTGGAGGTCTTGGAAAATACAGTGAATGCACGTAGTTTTGTGTGATGTGTTGTGTGGTTGTGATGGCTGAGCTGAGGTGGCAATAAATATGGAAGTCCCTGTTTGTTAAGACTTTGCCAAACTCTCTCAAGGCCACATTTACCTTGTGTGAGGGAATATCTCAGCTAAGGTGGTTCAGTCACTCCTCCTTGGGGTTTCTGTTTTGGTCTGTCAGAAAACATCCAAACAGCCTTTTCAGTGGGAAGTGCCAGGCTTGATGCTGATGTGCAAGGTGACCCTCGTTGATCATTTGTCTGCAAACTCTGAACACCTGGCAAATTCAGACACCTGCACAATTTCACTCAGGACTCTAACAAGGGGAGGAAATGAGCTTAATCTCCTCAGCTGCTACTCCTCAACCTTCTTCTCCAGCCCCAAGAGGTGCTGGTAGTTTAGAACTCCTGGCACTGGACTTGATGCTCTTCCTTCTCCTGTCTGCCTACTGGTTCTGATGGATTTCCATTGAACTTGCCTGGAGAAAGTGCTTACTGTTGAGGGTAAACAAAACAGATGAGGGATCTGGCTGCAGGAACTTCTTTGGCCAGTCCTCAGCTTGTTGACTTGTTTCAAGGTCTAGTTCTTTAAAAATTCACTCCTTGATATCTTAGTGCCATTCTTGTCGCAAACAGTAGCGCTGAAAAACTGGAGCTTGCTTTTTCTCTCAGTGGAAACACTATGCTGGGCCTCAGCTCATTTTTCATTTTAAATGACACAGTCATGGGAAGCCCAGGAGAAGCATAAACTCCTTGAGGAGATGTGTAAGAAATAATTTATTTTTTTAAGTTACACTTGGCAGTGAAGGTTCAGAAAGGCCTTAAGCTGCCTTATAAAAACCCATCTCTTCCACAGAAAATGATGACAAGGGACTCGCTTTTTAAAAGGTCAGATCTTTGGGATGAGAGATGCAGTACTGTGAGGGACAGAAAGCTGTGCCATCCAGGAGGCACCAGGATAAATGTGCTCTACGTCGTGACTCATAATAATCATATTTAGTGTAAATGTTTAGTTATTTTTTTCTCCTTGGGGTTTGTGTCACAATTGAATATAAGCTTTTCACTTGGGAAATATGATGTCAGTATAAAAATGTGGAGAGTTTTAGGTCTTCTGACAACTGTCAGTTCAGAAGTCTGTGACAAGACATAAAAACAGTGATGATAAATCCACAGTAAGGGACAGCTTAACCTTTTGATCTTGAAATGTTTACATGTGTTTTATTGTTTGATATAAACTCATATTATTTTACACATACACTACAATAAACTATTGTGAAATGAAATTATCGTGCCTGAGACATAAGACAGATTTCTTTTTTCTTCCTAAGGAAGATAATAAAATGAAGGATGTAGGGATACTGAGCATTCCTCTGACTGCTGCTGGTGTTATTCCTGTAAATGGTAGCCTTAAACAGATCTGCTTTTGACATGAGCATGGAATTCTTGACAAGAAGACCAGAAATGTGACACCTCTGATGTTTTTCAAACAAACCAAGTGCAACCTGCAGTGTACCTGAATTCTAATGAGAGTGTGAATGCTTAGAACTGTGACCTTTCCTCTACGGCATGATGCTTTGAAAACTCTGGCAACAGGAGAAAACTGCAGCCCAAATGTTCAATTAGGATGTACATGCTTAAGCACAGCCCCATGCAGGTAGACAGTTTGCAGAGTTGCCAACTCTTACGTATAAACTGTGAGTGTCATGACACATAATAGCCTTAATAAAAGATCAGCTTGCTGAGAACCTGGATTTTCTTAGAAATAAATAAATGAGCTTTCTGTTGTGGAGAAGAATGAAGTGTTTCAAAGGGACAGAGACTGAACGTGTTGCTGCAGCCACATAGAATCATAGAATGGTTAGAGTTGGAAGGGACCTGAAAGATCATCCAGTTCCAACCCCCTGCCCTGGGCAGGGACACCTCCCACCAGGCCAGGTTGCTCCAAGCCCCATCCAGCCTGGCTCTGAGTTACCTATTTTGCCCTATCTTAACATCAATGTTTTCATGAAGCTAAATAAAAATTCAGGACAGCTTTAAGGCATGAGCAATTTACCTTGTTCAAAATAAGGGAATCTCTAACTGTTATTAGTGCCTGCCTACTTTTGTTTTTGATTCTATAAATCTTCTCATGCGGTTTCTCTAACAAACCCCGTGTTTGGTGTAGCAGATGTTACGTGTAACCCAGCACCTGAGTTCTTTGTTCCAGGGCCAACACACCTACGTGTCGTATTCCACTGAAATCTGCCCTAAGCCAGAAACAATTCCTGATGAGATCCTAATGAATCCAGATGTCAGAGTAGGTGTGACTGTAGGCTAATTACAAGTGCTGGTTTGATATATGCTGAAATCTCTCGGAATGACTGGGTTTCTTTGTTGGGTTCAGGAAATTGTGTGCACTAAGCTTTTCTGTAAATTCTCCCCACTGACGTGGGCTTTCTCCTCAGTCTCCTTTCTTTTGCATTCTGTTGTCTAGAGGAGTCTTTCGCTTGTGCATCGCATTCTTGTAGGTTATTTGACTCTTTAAAATTCAAGTAGACTTTTGGGTTTTGTACCTCTGAAATTCCTGACGTGGTGGGTGACGGGACTTGTAAGTCATGTTCTCCTCTGTCATGAAAAAATGCTTTCCTAGGGCCAGATGAACTGCTGGAATGTGCTGCTGACGGTCAGGCTTCTATATTGTGTTAGTGCCTTATGAGGTCATTTGCCAACTACAAACTTCTTGACAGAATGCAAGCCAGTGATCAGGAACTGCTTACTGTCAGATGCCTTTTCACTGCTGGGATAGAAGGGGATGAATACAAATGAGAACTCTGAAGGGATATTTATGGATAGAATCAACGATGGGGTTTTTTTTCTAACTGCTGTTAATGGCCTTCTAAGACTAATGCAACTGACTGGTAGAAAATATAGGCATAGAGTTTACTTGCTTCATGTGGTGTTCCTGAATGGAGTTACAGCTTGAGGATCTTCTGAAATCAGTGATTTCAACTAAATAACGTCTATCTGTCCACTGGTGAGGCCACATCTGGACCACTGTGTCCAGTGCTGGGCTCCCCAGTTCCAGAGAGACAGGGAACTACTGGAGAGAGTCCAGCGTAGGGCAACAGAGATGGTGGAGGGATTGGAGCATGTCCCTGCTGAGGAAAGGCTGAGAGAGCTGGGACTCTTGAGCCTGGAGAAGAGAAGGCTGAGGGGAGACCTTAGGAATGCTTCCAAGGATCTGAAGGGTGGGTTGAAGGAGGATGGAGCTGGACTCTTCCCAGTGGTTCCCAGTGACAGGACGAGGGGCAACGGGCACAAGCTGGGACCAGGGGAAGTTCCATTGGAATATGAGGAGAAAAAGGTTGTTTGTGGTGAGGGTGTCAGAGCCCTGGCAGAGGCTGCCCAGGGAGGGTGTGGAGTCCCCTTCTCTGGAGACCTTCAAGCCCCACCTGGATGCAGCCCTGAGTGATGTGCTCTGGGCAACCCTGCTTTAGCAGGGGAGTGGGACTGGGTGGTCTCTAGAGGTCCCTGCCAACTCTGACAATTCCCTGATTCCATAAGTATTACTGAGGGAAACAATACTTCTCATAATTTAAAAAAAAAAGTGTGGAGGTGTTGTACCAGGATAAGTACCTGATCAGCTCGCTACCTGTAAACAAGGCTAGTTCTTCCTTTAGTCCCACCACACGACCTTCCACCGTGCACTGCTAGGAGTGACAATGTCATTGTCTCCCAGAGGAGCTGGCATTTCAGACACATCCTTTGGAATGCCTGTATTCTTAATATCAGGATCTGCAAAGGCATATTTAGTGCTTTTCAAGACCTAAAGTGACCCTAATTTGACAAAGAAGATGCAGCTGAAGAGAGTGCTCATGCATCTGAATGCTTTTGTTGGATTAGGTGTTAATTCTTTACATGTACTTGAAATTCATAATCCATGAGTGCTCACAAATGTGAAGCCAGAGTTTGACCCAATTACTCAGACTTGTGCAAGGTTGCTCACGTGGTAATTGGTCTGAAGTTGAGATCATTGCCTGTGAGTCTTATACGAGGCAGCATTTATTCATGAAAAAGTGCACTTTAATCTCAGTGGAACTAGTAGTTTAAGTGCCTCTCTTTAAAAGAGCAGCTTTCTTTGCTGAAATACATTTTTAAATTATAATTCTTTGATAGGATACAAATAGCCCTGAGAATCTTGTTTTGGTCATAATGTCTCTTGGTACAGTTTATTGAAATTCTTGATCAAGATACCAAAACTGGTAAAGCAACTGCCCCAAGAGCTACTTCAGATAAATAATGAATTAACTTTATTCTAGGGAGAAAAACTGCAAGGAGTGCAGAAGTCGAATTTCCTTATAGGGCAGACTAAATCTGTAAAGTTCAGTCATTTACACTCCCCAATTATCTGGTCTTGAACCTGCTACTTAATGAGCTCTGACTGGGAACACAACAATTATTGTGCTCAAGTTCTCTGATGCCCCTTGGAAAAGAATGCTCTGTATTCTTTTGAATAAGTCAGAAGGAAAGAAATCTGCATATCATTTGCTCTTTGAAGTTGTTTAAGACTTTAATTTAAAAATTAAAAAAACCCAACAACCAACCAAACCAACCAACAACCACCCCCCCCCAGAAAGTTATTGTGAAGCAGTGTAATTTCTGGACTGCATGGATAATCTAAATGGTGGTAAACAATTAATATACACCTCCAACAGTTCATTCTTAAAAAGCAGCTGGAGTTGGAAAAAGAACACTTAAAAGCTCAGGCCAATTGAAAAAAATATTTTTTTTTCAGATTTTTTAAAATTATGCATAAGCAGTGAGCAATGATGGAAGTTAGCCTAATGATTATGTTTAAATGTATAATTATGCAGTGCCTAAATTTGTTGGGGTAGGAGGGCGATGGGAATAATTTCTGGATCTTCATTAAAATAATGTAAACTATATATTTTACCAGACAAACATTAAAATTTATTACCTGTGCATTTACAACAAAAGAGGAAAGAAATCTGGGGCTTCTTTGGGTATGTAATAAGAAAGGATTTTTTCCTTCCTGTTTTTGTTTGGTTTTGGTGTTTTTTTTAAAGGAGATACGGTAGATGGAAGAACCTGTGAGAACATTATTAATAGTTCTTCTTTAATAGACAGCTCAGGTACCCCCTTTGGGTGTTTGTTTCTTGGTTCTTGCTCAAATAGTTCAATTTATTTTAATTAGTTCTTGACTTTTTATGCCATATTTTGTATATACAGTTAAAAGGAATGGGATAAAATTCTGTAGAAAGAGTGAGTGAAATCCTCAGTTTGGACAGAGAGATGAATTTTATCTCTTTCCCTTCAGGACTGAACAGGTTGATGCCTCCAGTTTTGTAATATTTATGCAAACTTTCGAAAGGATGCTATTCACATTTTCTCAGACTATCCTAACCTACTTCCTTCAGCCACACCAACTCTTAATAAAACTAACAAGTTGCTCCCAAACTTTACTGTTAAACATAAACAGGTCTCTTTCTTTTTTCTTTTCTTTTTGTTGATTTTGTTTGTTTGTTTTTAAGTGACCGAAAACTGGAGGTTACCGTGTTTCTTAAGAAGAAATAGCAATGACCAGCCTTTTTATGTATCTATCTCTCTACATACCAATGAAAGCCATTCTGCGTGTATGTGTGTGAGGGACTGTTTTTCTCTTGCAAAGCAAAGACACACCTGTATCTGCAGGGTAAGAAACTGCTGTCTTCAAAGGGGAACGGGCAGGGGTTTGGCAAGGATCTTTTACAGTGGGTAGCAAGTATGTCTGTATTGGGGGTGGATGGGGTCTTAGCCACCTCCCTAGAGCCAGATCCTAAATACAGAGCATGGGCTGCCAACCCTGCATGCTTTGGAGGGCTGAGAAAGGCAGGGCAGGGTGAAGGGTGGTTTTGAGGTTGTTAGAAACATCCTTTCTAGAAAACACGGATACCCCCGTGGAGCCTCACGACAGCAGAACAACAAACCGGTGGCCCAGGGGCTCCATCAGCCTCTGTGAAATACTCATTAGTATGTTGTGGTGGTGTAGCGTTTGGTGAAGGACCAAACACCCACCCAACTGCTTTGCTCACTCACCCTCCTCAGTGGAGTGGGGGAGACAAAAAAAGGGGGGGCTCATGGTTTGAGATACAGGCAGGGACACCGTGTACCAATTACTGTGTCAGCCAAAGAGACTTCACTAAGGAAATTAGTTTTATTGCCATGAGAAAGATAAAGGCATGAAAACAACACTTTTCCTCCTCTGTCCCCTCTTACCAGGCTCATCTGTGCTTGGTGGTGGGGACATTGGAATGGGTCGTGTCCAGCTCAGGGCAGCGCAGAGACCCCTGCAGAGACCCCTGCCAGCAGCCAGGCACTTGTGCCAAATAAAAGTATATAGCAGGAGAAAAGCCCTCAATAGGGATTCCCAAGTGAAATACAATAAGCAGATATGTGAGAAACAGTGCCTGACATGGAAGCAGAAAGTGAGTTAAAATAAATCCCTGAGATGTACTGGAGACTGTGAGAAAGCACATGGTGCATTTCCCTATTAAAAAGACCAAAAAAAGTCCCTAAAAATAGTTTGATGACACAGAATGTGATGTAGTGGATGCCAATAATTGTGCTTTATGTAATATGTCCGATGGGATAATTTGAAAAATGTTTCTTGGTATACCTAATAAGTCAAAAATATTTGGAAATAACGACTTCTCTTGAAATTAAAAAAGGCAGGGAAAGAAGAGAAGCTCTTCCGACTACCTGAAATTCTAAGTGACACAGAATGCTTATTAATGTAAAATAAAGGCTTAATAAACTGTTGAGAGGAAAAAAAAGGCATGTAGTAAAGAAAATTAGCTAAAAGAACCTTTATGAAAAGGGCAATGGAACTGATAAAAAGATTCTGGCTTATCTCCTCAGGAGAGCTCATCTGAAAGCCATTTGTCAAATAAGAACTGCAAAGGGATGTGATAAGAGATCCTAGATCTATTAAATCTGTCTTTTAGGATTTCTATACCTATTGTGTCATATTGCCTCACAATATAGAGTGAATAAAATCATATTTTAAAATGTGAAACTGCCATTTCTATCAAAAAAATGCAATTACATTAGAGACAGTCTCAAACACAGACTGAAGATACTTAAGGTTTAATAAAACTTCCAAAAAGTTTGCTAAAATTATAGAAACAGGAAGGCCTTTGAAAAGCCTGTGGAAGTGACAGTGCCTGAGCGGGTGGGTTGTGGTCAAACCTACAGCCTGTCCCTTTCTAGGTAGATAAAAACCAGCAGTGCTGCTCTTTGGTGTTGTCACACAATGTTCTGTTGAAAGAAAAATGCATGTTTGGGATGGGTGAATTTTGAAAGCTCTGCCCCCACGCTAAATCAGATTTCCTTGCTTGCATATTTGTAATGTTTATGACATTATTATTCTACTACAGCAGTTATGAGATGCAGTGTTTCACCAATGTAAAAATGAAAATAATTTTAGCCTCTGTGTATGTTATTTTTTTACAATCCCTATCTCACAACAAAGTTTGACATTCAGGAAAGGTTGGTCATCCAGAAATCATGCAAGAAGCCCCAACTGAAAATTGGAAAAAAAATCCAAAAAACCCCAACCCAGTTCAATTGTCAGAGTGAAGAATCTAATTTCTAATCAATTGTAGAATATGGATACAGATATAGGTATTGCTGGAACTCTTATTGTCAGGCTTCTCTTTAAAAGTTATTAAAATATACAGTGCCTGAAGGGATGAAGATTAATGTATGGTCTGCTACAAAAAAAAAAAAGAGCTAGCCTGTATCATAAGGGTGGAAGTTTCAGACACCCTGTTATCTGTGATGAATGGAGTCTGCCCATGTTGCTCACAAAGGTACTTGTTTTGTCATCGTGACTCAGAAAAGGACTTTGGCTACGTTGAGTGGCTACTGTTAGTGCTTCGAGCTATTTTGAGTGATATGAATGAATTCTGCTCAATCTTGAGCACAGGGGGAAAATCTGCCTTGCAGTTATTCCACTAGCATTGTTTGTGAAAACAGACTGTGGAAAATATCGGCTTATTTTGTGGTTTATTCATAATTACGGTGACCTTCAGAAAAATCACTTCATCTGCTCTCTCTGCTGTCCGTTTTATAGCAATTCTCAATTTTAAGAGCATTTTTGAGAACATAATCTATCAGTAGTTTCAAAAAATGTGAAATCAGATGATGATAAGAGACAGAAAAATGGCAAAGTAAATATTGTTTAGCTTCCTGTTCTTTTTGCTGGGTCATTTTCGGCATGGGTGCTACTTGGAATATTAAACAAGCTCAAGGAAATGTTGTGGGCTTGGCATTGGAATTACCAAGCCAGAGTCTACAGTCTGTGAATCAAAAGATCAGTCTAGATTATGCTGCCAGTGTCTTTCACTTCAAAATCTAGTCTGTCTTCGTCTCAACTAAAGAAAACACACAGTGCAAAACACCTGCAAATAGGTGACACCAGATCATATTCCACACAGCTCTTCTTGCTTCACATGTTATCTCCATTTCTGCTGACTGCTGCCTCTATCAGCAGAGAACAAAGCACAAAATTCCATGTCATTTCTCACACATCCTAAAACATTTGCATTTATGTGTATATGCCATTATAAACCCTGGTGTTGGTCCTGTGCAGAGCTCAGTGCAGGACGGTTCCCAGGGCCTGTGTCAGAGCAGTGGGTTACGGTCAGGATGGAGGTCCATCAGGAGACGCAGAAGGACTTTAAATCCCAGCCAAGTACAAGGTGTTGCTCCTTGGGACTGCTTTGCAAAAGCGACCCCAAGGTGTTTAACACCTTGTGTTACCGTCCTGCCTTGCTGAGGGTTGCTTTGCCTGAAGCTGTGCTACCACACTGAGTCTGTGGACATTCCCTGGGAGGTGGGATGCACACTCGTGTCTGATGGTAACTTGGGTTTTGGTAACAAGGAGCAGCGCTGCCAAAACTGCTGCACAGTCTAACTTGCTCTTCCCCTCCTTCCAAGAGTGGGAAAGCCAGAAGCAGGACCATTTTCCCCTTTAGTTACTCTGCTACCCAGCCATGTATTGACTCTCTTAAAATCCTATAAAAGACACCAAAAAAAAATAAATAGGAAGACAACAGATTATTTTCTGAGATTTTAAAAGCTGTGACTTAAAAAAAGAAAAACAAAACAAAAACCCAAAACCAAAAGTGTCATTAATTGCACCCAGCAAATACTATAATTGGTTTCCCAGGCTTTGAACAACATTATTGGGTAGCTGACTTAACTACATGTCATCAGTCTTTCCTTGTGGAATATTGAAGGCTTGGCCTTAATGTATTGTATTTGTTGTTAATGAGAAATTTACCATTCCAACAGGTTTTCTTAATTAGGAAACCCAAAGGATTTGGATCTTCTTTTAGAAAGAAAATAGAGCTATGGTAATTCCTGTCACTGCATTTAAAATCCTAGCTTCAAAGCATTTGAAATAGTTGAGAAATTAGTTTAGTAGATAAAGACATAATGTATTAATCACATACATTAAAAATGACCCTTTGCAAACCATGGCAGCAGAAGGGCATCATGACACACTTCTCTCAAATCTCTCACATTGTCCTGGAATTAAAAATATTTAAACTTCTATAACAATTGGTTTAGAATCAGTCTTATACCTGAAAAGCCAGAGAGAAGAGTGAGAACATACTAAAATGTACAAACCAGGATGTTTTTATGCTTCAATTTGAAAGAGGAAGCAGGAGCAACAAAAGCTGTTCCCACGTGCACGTTGATGAGATTCATCAAGTTTGATAGCAACTGAGGAAACTTTCTGACAATGTGTTAAAATGTTTTTGGTCAAGATCGAAGTTTTAATAACTGACACAGCTTTTCACCAAATTTTTCCAACTGCACAGAAGTATTTATTTTGTTTTTATTGGAGAGCTAGGAGATGTGAGCCTCATCAAAAGCTTGTTTTTGTAAAAGGCAAAATCGTGAATTTTTGTTTCTCCCTCGTTTTCATTCAGTGGGAGAAGTAAGAGTGGAAAAAGGAAGACTCTCATCTAGTTCAAAACAAAGTCTTTTCCTGAAAGCATCAAGCAAAACAATAAATGCATTTTTTTCATTTTACATGGTTAACAGAAAACATGCTGGGTTTTTGGCAGGCTATGATAGGCTTGACTCTATGCAAAACAGGAGGCAGAGGAGTGTAACAGTGGAGGTGTCATGAAATGGGAAACTGAGGCTTGAGGTAGATCACTGCTGTTTCCTGAAACCCCAGAATTACTGATAGTTCCAATTATTGGAACAATTATTCATATAAGAAATATTGTGCTCTTTCCAGGAGCCCATATTTAGAGTAGAGGATGCTGAAATAGCAAATGCAAAACTTACTAAGAGCCAAACAGCTTCTTAAAACATTCGTTCTAATGTGAACCTGCAGCATTTTAAGGATCAACTTTCTATTGTATAAGGTCAGAATCCCAAGACGCAGCTTCTCAGCTGATACAAACAGATATAATTCCACCAGCTCCACTGATTTTTAACAACTGACTTTTGGCTTTTCCTCAACCCCGTAAAGCAAGGTCTGCACAGGAGGGGATCAGTACAAGTGATCCTGTTTGAGGGAACCAAAGCCCTCAAAAATGATGTTAAATGGGGCTTAGGACTTAGATCTCTTTCATCTGGCTGAATTTGATCAATAAGTAGTGCCCGCTTTGTAGTGCATGGCATGGGGGTGAAAGCAGACTTGGGGATTTATCTTTTCATAAAGGACCTTACAGAACTTTAAAAATTACTTTCTTACACTGTAGGACCGATGATTCTAAAGGAGAGTTCAAATTATATTTCACAAAAATATATACACCACAAATCTTGTGCCTATTAAGTAAATATGCCATATGGCTAAATTTTACTTAGTAAGGTTTCAGGTCTGGTTCAGCAGCGTGTGAAATCCCTTGTTTCCAGATAGCTGTATTGATGGTAGGATACGTCCTGCTTTTGGAAGGTACTGATACACTTTGCACAGTGTCTGAACTGGAGAAGTAATCTGTTGGCTATATTAATGTATATGATCATGAATATGTTATTACAAGTCTGAGGGTGAGACGTCTATGAGAAATTCTCTTCTGCTTACAGACGTAAGGAAAAGTTTTGGGGCTTTTGTCCCAAGTACTGGCTCTGCTGTTAATTTACCAGAGAAAAACAACCCTGAGCCACCATAGCCAGGTTTAATCAGTTGGTGAAGGGAAGTAAAGTGTATTTTTTGTAGTTGATGAAATATTATATCTTGGCACACAGCTTTAAAGAATTTCATGTTATGTAGATGCTTCTAATTTTTTGGATATTTGATATTCTGAATGTTGTGTGCTCCAGCCCCAGAGTCTCTCTGACCTTTCTAGCTGGAGTTTATTGTTTATGCCAGCGGGCTGGCTGAGTAGCAGGTTGTTTTTATTCTTATTTCCTAAAATAAACCAGTGTATTAAGTGCAGATCGTAAGAACTAAATAGCAGAAGAGAGAAACAGAAATGAGTTTATTTTAAACACAGAATTTGTGGTATTTCCTAGAATTGTCGCTGCTGATAAAGATTCAATGGAAAAAGTCAAGATGGTGCTAATCTTACTTAGAAGGTAAACTCAGCGCAAAACTTCTATGGAGTGGGAAAGCTCAGAAGTAAAAAACCATTCCTCTCATTTGGCCCGAGAACATTTTGGTTTGCAGAATTGCACGCTCCTTGCTGAGGAGAACTATACTAACGTGTGCTGAGTTTTGGACACTACACAATAATTTAGTAGCTCAGTAATTCTGATTGCTTGTTGCACCCTCATGATCCTTCCAAGGATTAGCTACCAGGGGCAATAACCTGGCATTTTTATGGCACAGTTGATCCATTTTCTGTTCTGTGCACACTTCTGGTGCCCTGCTTCTCATTAGCCAGTATACAAAGGTTATATATAAACAGTGCTTGCAAAGGGACATTTCCAGCTGCTTCTGTAAATTATTTCTATTTATGTCGATTACCACATATTTAAATTTGGAGAAACAATCGATATAAAGAGCACCAGCATTATCCATTTTAGGTTAAAACTGTGGAGGCTTACTTAGATGCAGACTTTTCTGGTAAAGGTGAAAATAAGTTGTGTAACCCAATACAATTAGGCTTATTAAAAGAAGTATGGTCAATTCTTTCACTTATCCAGTGTGAGAGAGACAATCAATTAATTTGGGTTTATTTCAGGTACCATGGAGAGACAAGACCATGGCACTGAATTTGACAGAGCCAAGAGTGTTGTGTTAACAGTCAAGGCAAGATTCTGCTAATACACGTTTGTGTCTGCATTTTTTTTCTCCGTTTTCATACTTTTCCTCCTCACTTGCAGATCATTATATTTCTGTAATAGCTTAGCAGCCAGGAGAGACAGAGGAAATGGCAATTCCTAAGTAGAACTAGCTGGAGGAAGAGCTGCAATTGCTTTCGGATCACTGCTTACTGCAGGAATTCACCCTCTCAGAGCCTTTTGCCTCCTATTATTAAGTCTTCCTTATGTGAATATTGCCAATAAAGGTAAGAAGTAGAAGTACATGTACCACCTTTTGGAGAATGTGGCAGAACATCCAAAGGGCAATCCAGCTCTGCCTATTAAGTACAGTCTCAAACCAGTCATCCTCGAATTATACTTTCTGCTATGGAGAAATCTAAGCTAAACCTGCAAGATGGACTTGAATAAATACAGCAAAAAGGGAATTATTTGGCTCTGTTCATACCTGTGTAAGATTACCTTGCGCTTGTTATGCACCATATGGGTGAGGAAGAGCCTGGAGGTTTTTCTTTTTTAGTATCTGTGCTCTTTTATAGTGTGGTCCCATTGAGAGGACATTAATAAAGCAGCTTTAGTTTGATACTCTTCAGCAGGAAATTCTTGTAGTTCTGCAGCCTTGCAAACTGAAGGGCATGTTGTGAACCTGCATCGTTTTCTTAAGTAAAGCCTTCTTCAGTCCCATGACTGGCGCCAAAAAGGTGGTATATCTTTAAGTGATAATCGTTGGCCTGTCCTCAACCTCCCTCCATTTATTCCTACAGCCAAAACAAGTTATTGCTTATTCAACTGCTTGAAGCTTGGATGTTTGTAATTTGGTTTTTTTCTCCCCTGGAGGAATGTGGAAAAATGGATATTAAGGTTTTGGAGATAAAATGCTACAAATAGGCATACTTAATAGTGCTTCCTTTGCACAGGAAATACCTTGCAATGTTACATTTCAGATATGTAGCTCGTTCATACATTTCTCATTGGCTCTGGCTTGGCCTCTATTGCAGACACATTAATAAATAACAGCTCCTTCCATGTAACATAGGTTTTAAATGCAACGCTCTATAATCTACCCCCTGGATATCTTTTGTGCAAAGTTACTTTTGAGTTTAGCCCATTTCAGCAGTGTGTGTGGGAGAGAGCAATGATCTGAATGCTTTAATAAAATCACACCTCCACTAATAATGCTTAGCCTTTATATGACATGTTCCTCCTGAAAGGTGCTCTACTATCATCAACTCTTTAGACCAATAATTCGTTACTTTAGGGTTAAAAAAAGCCAGTGGTACATGTTTCAGAAGCCTGCAAGTTGTTTAGAAACTCAGAATATTCCTTCCCTCAGACTCAACGGGAATCTGTGGCCATATTTTCACATGTATTTAGGCCTTTAACAAGACCAGCCTAGAGAAATTTCAAGAAGCCAACGTAGGTGGCCCACATATGGTTAAATCGAGCTGAGTGCCTGAGGCCATCTTGTGCATGCTTGAATAACTTTGAAAATCCAGCCACAGGGCATCTTGTAGTGCCTTTTTTTATCAACTTGCCATGTCACCTAAGCTACTAAGAGCCAAAGATCCTCTTTCCAAAATGAGGAATTGGAGAAAATAAACTGTATGAGTACTTGTGGAAATTGTACTTTGTGCATGTAGGGCTATGAGGGACAGCAGGGTAGGGGTGCTGCCACAGACAGAAACAGCAGTGCCTGGGAGCTGGGAAGGGAGCAGTAATGGGTCACAATGACCTTGAGGGAGGAGATGCTGACACAGCTGTGAGTGTGCAGATTGTGGCTTGGCTGTGATTTTCCTTTGGAGGCATGGAATAAACAACGAAGGGACAACAGCAAGGAGCAGGGCAGCACTGATGGTGAGGAGGGAGGAGGTGCAAGGGATGGCAAGTACCTCAAGGAGGGACTAGCAAAACTAGCAAGTGGGGTGGAGGTGAGGGCCGGTCTCTTCTCCCAAGTCACAGCCCATGGGACAAGAGGAAATGGCCTCAAGTTGCACCAGGGGCAGGTTCAGGTTGGATATCAGGAACAATTTTTACCCTGACAGGTTCTTGAGCCTTGGACTGTTCTGCCCAGGGCAGGGGTTGAGGCCCCATCCCTGGAGGGATTGAAAAGCCGGGTTGACACAGTGCTGAGAGACATGGGTTAGTGATGGGTTTGATCAGGGTGAGGTTGATGGTTGGACTCGATGAGCTGAAAGGTCCCTTCCAACCCAGACAATTCTATGATTTTATTTTGTGATTCTAAGTGGCAAAGGGGACAGTGAAGAAAGACGGGAGGAGGGTGCCAGGGGAGAGTAGCAAATGCAGCAACGGAGAAAAGCAGCAGTTGCCATGGGCAGGCGGTGAAAAGAAGATGAAAAGTGGGGTGGGAGGGGACATGGTGCAGGCAAGGAAGGGTGAAAACAAGGCAGGTGATGTCCTGAGCAGGCAGGAAGGTTAGGTGGCCAGAGAGCTTATAAAAGCAAGATGCTAATATAGTGTTGATAAGGGACTGCGAGAGCCCCCACAGCCTGGGAGGTGCTGGCACACCGCAGGTGGTACAGCCAAGCAGAGTCACTTGGACAGGAGGTGAGATAGGCTGTGAGGAGTGCTGGCAAAGCTGTAAAGCTAAAAGTGGAAGAAAAAAGGTTGTGAGAGAAGGTGGCAAGAGTAAGCAAGGCACAATGGAGCTGGGAGAGGCAGATGAAGCAGGCAGTGATGGACATGTCAAGAGCTAGACTTCCAGTGGAGAAAGCCAGAACAGGAAGCAAGGCAGCAGAGGAGGAGAGTGCCAAGTGAAGGCTGGGGTGAGCAAAAGGCAAGGGGCTGCTGAGGAGCAGTGTGCTGGGCAGAAAGTAAACTCAGCTGCAAGGGGAGACAGTGACAGCAGGTAATAAATGGGGTGGGAGGACCGAGAGGCAGTGGTAAGTACAGCAGAGAGATCACTGAAAGAAGGGGGACAGCAAAAACTGATCATAAACTGGGTGGCAGGAGGCTGGCAGAGGAACTAGTAATAGTTGGGGCAGGGACCAGGGAAAGCAAGGGGAGGGAGAGGATACAAATCCTCATGAGGAGGTGAAACAGGGATGGAGAGATCAAGACAAAAGGGTGAAAAACCAATAAGGCAGAAGGAGAAGTGGTCAGTTTTGCCTCTGGAATAGGTGGAAAGTGGCATAATGATGAGAAGAAATACCTCTGAGCAGTGGCACAGTTAACAGTAAGATGAAAGAACAGGCTGTAAACATGGCTGTGGGGAGAGACAATAAGTACAGGCTGGAGCGATGATCAAGGCAGAACTATCTGGTAAAGAAAAGGCTGTGAAGCCAGTCAGAGAGAAATTAGGGAGAAAATGAGGTGATGAGGGAGGGTGTAATAGAGGTGGCAAAGGGGCCCTAAGGAAAAGCTGGCTAAAGCAGCAAGGCTGGATCAGCTGTAAGAGGTGGGGAGGGTAACAAACTCACGGGTGATCCGAAGGAGAGTGAAAGGACACGTTGCCAGAAGATGCAACGGACAGTCCTTTTGGGCTGGGAGCAGACAGCAGGAGACAGAAAATACACTGCCAGAGAGAATTAGGGGCGACTGGTGGCAGGGCTAAGGGTAAGCAAGCAGCAGGCAGCAAGCACCTCCCCTGCTGTGGTTGCAGGGTAGAAAATAGGGCAGAACATGAGGCAGGATTGGGTAACAGATGCATTATGCAAGTGAATCAATAAGAACAGAGCCATGATGGAAGGAGATGGGTAGTTATGTAGGTTAGGAGGGTCTGAGGGCAAGTGACATACAAAGAGGCAAATAGATCTAGCTGTGCTGGAAAGGAGTGAGAGGAGTGCATGGTGATTAAAAGTAAGAGTGAGGACAAGCATGGACCATTAGAAGGACAGTTGTTTTAGCAGGAAATTGTACTGGGTCAACAGGAATGGAGTTAACTTTCTCCATAGTAGTCTGTATGGTACTGTGCTTTGGATTCGTGACTAAGCCAGTGTTGATAACAGACCAGTGTTTTGGGTATTGCTAAGCAGTCCTTGCAGAGCTTCAGGGTGTTTTCCATTTCCCACTCTGCCCACCCCTGTTCCCCTAGTAGGGGCAGGTGGGGTTTTTTCCCTCTTTCCTTTGCTTATTCAGCCTTCTTCAAAGAATAACAGAACCATATGGGGTTGGAAGGGATCTCTGGAGACTATCTAGTCCAACCCCCTGCCAAAGCAGGTTGCATATGAACATGTCCAGGTGGGTTTTGAATGTCTCCAGAGACTGAGAATCCACCACCACTCTGGGCAGCCTCTGGCAGGTCTCTAGTGCTCACTTATTAACTGCATTAAACTGTCCTTATCTCAAGTTTTCTAGCTTTTGTTCTTCCTGTTCTCTCCCCTGTCCCACTGGGAGGGGGAATAAGCAAGCAGCTGTGGGGGAGTTCTGCTGCTGGCTGTGGTCTATCTGCCACAGAGCTGAATACTGCTGCTTGGAAAGGCATGGGAGTAGAGGCAGCCGTATTAGAGCTGTAAGCCTACAGGTGAGGCAAGTTTTGAGAGCTGCCGGTAAGGAGGATGGGGGAGACTTGCCACCAAATGAAGTAGCAATCACGGGCAGAAAGTGCTGGTGACGTGGCAAGAGCAGGCTGTGTGACAAGGGGAGAGCAGCACGTCTGACAGGCTGGTGAGAGGAGAGGGGACAAACAAGGTGACAAGTGGGAAAGAAAGGGAAAGAAGAGAAAAGAGACAGCAAATGCAGCTTCTGGGCAATGCAGAGAAAGCAGGTAGCATATGGAGCAACAAGCTGAGGCTGGAGTTAGGCAGCAGACAGAGGCTTGAAAAGGTGCCCTGAGCATAGGGTGCGAATGAGGTGAAAAGCAGAGGCAGGGGGCTGGCAACAGCAAGAGACAGCAAACAAGCTGGCAAAGAGAGAGGACAAACGTGGTCCAGCATGAAAATTAAGAGTGGTCAACAAGTCATGTATTGAGCTGAGGTGATGAGAGCAGCAGAGAGCAGAGTGGACTAAGGGCGATGGGCAGCAAGGAAAGGTAGAGAGTGCCATCCAGAAACACAGCCTTGAGAAGCCATGGGAAGGATGTGTTTGCAGGCATAGGTAGCAAGCAGTGGCAAGAACGAGCTGGCAAGAGGCAGTGAGAGCAGGTAGGTAAGGGGAGGAGCAATACATGCTGGCAGCATGGAAATGAGTCAGTGAGGGGGTACAGTGGCAGGAGGAAGCAGTCAGTGGAGGAGAAATTAGGTGGTGAGGGTGGATGGTGATAGGCAGTGAGTGAACTAGCATGGTTAGCAGACAGTCATGAGGGGCAACGGGCACAAGCTGGACCAGGGGAAGTTCCATTGGAATATGAGGAGAAAAAGGTTGTTTGTGGAGAGGGTGTCAGAGCCCTGGCAGAGGCTGCCCAGGGAGGGTGTGGAGTCCCCTTCTCTGGAGACCTTCAAGCCCCACCTGGATGCAGCCCTGAGTGATGTGCTCTGGGTGATCCTGCTTTAGCAGGGGAGTGGGACTGGGTGGTCTCTAGAGGTCCCTGCCAACTGACAGTTCTGTGAATTGTGTGACTAACACCTACAGTAAGAGGTGTGATAAAGAAAGAAACTGTGGGTGGAGAGCAAACACTGGCTGGGAGATGAGGAGCAGGAGGAGGTAGGCAGGAGATGGGGCTGGCCAGAAGAGGCAGTGAATAAAAGTAGGAAGGCACATACGTGGCGGGAAAGAAAGCAGCTAAGAAAAGGGAAAGCAGGGGCAAACAGAGAGGTGTTGAGGGTGGGTGGTAACAAAGAGAAGGACAAAGCTGTGAGGCCACAGGAGAAAGTGACAATGGGACAGGAATACAGCAAAGGAAGCTGTAAAATGAGATGGGGGTAGGGATGAGGGGAGAGTCATAGTGAGGGCAGATGCCAGACTAGGAGAAGCAGGGCAAAGCAGGGAGTGATGAGGCAGTAAGGTAAGCAGTGAGTGAGATAATGTGGCAGCAAGAGAAGGCAAGGAAAGTATAAACAGGATTAGAGGACAGAAAGAGAATTGGTGAGAATTGGTCCAGCAAAGGGAGGCAGAAACAGGAGAGATGGTAAGAGATGGCAGCAACAACAGGGGCTGGAAGTGGGATGGGGTGTTGTGGGCAGTGGGTTGGATTGGCACAGCACAGTGGAGTAAAATGAGGTATATGTGGCAAGCCAGTGTGTGCCAGGAATACACTGGGGAGGGGAGAGGTGATGAGCAGGTCGATTGAGGTAATAGGCAGGGTAACAACTGAAGCAGTGAAGGCGATGAGGAAAAATGCAACCGTGCACTTTGCTGGCTGGAATTCATTGTAGCTTGCAAAATGTCTGGACTTGCTTCCTCCCACCTGATTTTCTCCTGAAGGAGAAAGGATTGTACATACACACACATACATATGCAGTTTATAATGGAATGGTGTGGTTTTTTCCTTAATCACTGTCTCCACAAGACATGGGATTTGAAAGCTACTGACGACAAGTCTTAGTTTCTTTTAGGGACTCTGGGCTGGCTATGAACAGAACCAAATCCTCGAATCTAAACATGTCAGCATTTTCCCTTTGTCTGTGTTAATGAGCTGAGGTGCTTACTTTTCTGTTGTCATCTCTGCCCTTTTGTTAAAAGGAATTTGTTCTGGCATTTGCATGTCACAGATTGCCCAGAAACCCTGTGCCAGCTTCCTGGATTGAAGAAAGGTATAATCCACTAAGCAGGACTCTGGCTGGCTGGAAATGGGCATTGTCTACATCTGACTGTTACGGTGTGAAAAGAGCTAAAAACTGGCTATGAATGAAAAAGCAGTTGGTCCCATTCTGTATTGGCCTGCCTGGTTTCTCAGTGCTGTGTTTACTCACACATCAAGTGGTTAGTAAAAAGGATAGATGCATCCTTGGCAAAGGCCATATCAAGGATTTACAAAGAAGAAAAAATAATTTCTCTGTGTTTGCACCTGAAGTGATACTGAGTTTTTCAGACTGGTGTCATAGATCGGTTACATTCAATGGCAGACACATATGCTTCATCACAAGAGGTAATTTCAGGATTTGTCTAAAACTGAATCGCAGTAAGTGAAGCTTATCGGGCAACATCCTAAGCAGGAGCTGCCAGGAAATAATCCAGTTGGAGTTGACTCAGCCCTTTGCCCTTCTAAAGCAGATAAAGTGAATTGCATGCTGTGTGGCATGTTTCAAGTGAAACACAAAGGCAGGCAGCCCTGTTAGCTTTGCCTGGAAACTATGGCCCACACTCATATGAGCCCATCTAAGGAAAAGCAAACAAGATTTCTGTTAGGGACTTACAATGTTGTTCATGTTACTTTCTCCACTCAGGGGAGAAAGTGCCACCAAGTCCATCTACACTGAGTACAGAAACGGCTTCCAGTGACCATGTCCTTATCTTTGCCCCTCCTACATATTTTGTGGAATCAGCAGCAGCTCAGCATCGTGAAAAATGGAGTATGTGCCCAAGGTTTCTCGATCGCCAGTGTCCCTTTGGTCTCTCTGTAGTGGCAGACCTGCTCACCCATGGAAGAACCGATGGATTCTGGTTGTGCCATGCACATGTTGTGTATAACTAAGTACTTGGGCTGCTTGTGGGGTGAGCCATTGTAATGCATTTATTTCCTGCATCAAAGAGAGCTCACATTTAATTAGCTTTTCCCAAGTGAAAGGGATACCGTGAGGAATTGTCAGGAAATTCATTTCAGACAGTGTACCATGGCTAGTTAAGCTTCTTTGAAAAATTTAAGAGAAAAGTTTATTAAATAAAATGTCAGGTTATTGCTGTTTTTCTGTCACTCTGCCTAAAAGTTGGAATGGAGGGTTAGCTCGTTTTCTTCTGAAGTTACAAGCTTTACTGTCAACACATCCCCATATTTAAAATTTTGAGAGATGAAGGCAACTTTGCCCATGAGAATATCAGACAAAGGCAGTTTTGGGAGGACATCAAAACTAATGAAATCTGGTTTTGTCTTGATTTGTGTCTTATATTTTCATACCACCATCAGAATCATAGTAGATTTCCATGATAAGCTTCTTTAACAATCTGTGCTAGTTGGTGTGAGGTATCATCAGTGTTCTCAGCCTCTGCTGACTGACTGGCTCATGGACAGTCCGGGTTGAAAGGGGCCTTGGGAGGTGTCCAGTCCAACCTCCTGCTCAAAGCAGTTAACTATGGCATCAGACCAGTTTGTTCAGAACTTCTTCAAGTCTTGAAAACAAGTGAGGATGGAGAATGTATAACCTCTCTGGGCAGCCTGCTCCACTGTCTGACTATCCCCAGATGAAAAAGTCATTCCCTCATATCCACTCTGACCCTCTTTTCTTTCAACTTGTGTCTGCTGGCCTTTGTCCTCTTGCCTTGCACTGCTTCGAAGAGCTTGGCCCGATCTCCTTGATGTTCCCCCTTACTCCCAACCCCCTCTCAGGCAGAGGGAGAGTGCTGTCAGACCCACCTGAAGCTGACTCTTCCCCAGGATGAACCCACCCTGGTTTCTCAGCCTCTCCTCATGGGGCAAGTACTCCAGCCATGTCTATCCTGGGGGACCTGCCCTGAACCTGCTGCAGTTCACTGATGTCTTTCTTGTACTAACAGGGTCCAAAACTGGACACAGTACCTAGATATGGTCTAACAAGTTCTGAGCAAAGGGGGAAAATAATTTCTCTTGGCCATGTTTGTGTCAGAAGAGTCAAGGGTGCTGCTGGCCGCCTTTATGCAATGACATGTTGTGGGCTCTTGCGTAGCTCATTGCCTGCTAGGTACCCCCAGCCTGTACCCTTGCAGGTGATTCAGCTGAAGTGTGCCATCTGGCAGAGGTAGTATCGTGCTCACGATGTGCTGTACCCATCAACTGGGTTCTAATCTGAGGCTCCGTCCTGTACCTAGCCTTTGAGTTTTTCCTGGAGCTGGTGACAATGTGGTACTGGAGGGGGAGGACCTGCCTTGCTGTCAGATTGGCCAGAAATCAACCGACGGCAAAAGTCCCTTGGGGGGAGTGAGGGAGAAAAGGTGAACAGGTAGACAAATGCCACATGCACACAGGCATCCTATTTTCTAGGCATCCTATTTCCCAGGCTAAAATTACAGCTGCAAGCACTGAGCCTTCTCCACAGAAACTCAGATAGAACCATAAAGCTAATTTATATTGACACTTTCTACATTCAGAAGAAACATGGAGTTCCCAGTTCTTATTTTAAAAGCAATATTAAGATAAAGTGATGCTCTTCTGCCTTGCAGAAACTGTGGCTGGACAGAATGAACAAAGAGTGTTTTAACATAAAGCGCAAAGGAACAGTGTCAGTCACCTCAGTGGTATTTATTATTTCTGAAACAGTATTATTAGGACTGGTATCTCTCATGACTCTGTTTCAACCTGGTATCCCAAAGAAGTTGCTTGAAATACATGAAATTACCTCACCCTGGGTCTTGTCTTATCAAGAAGAAATATCATGTCACGTCCATGTCAAGTCATTTTCTGGTCTGGGCCTTGCAAGGTCTCTGCTTTAACTATTCCTCCTTGGGGCAAATATTAGATAGACTTCATCTGTCAGTCCATGGGTTAAGATGCGATCCCCGACAGTGTAAAAGTGAAATTGGAAGCAGCTGGTCCTTTGCTCTACAAATAAGCAAACAACCCCTGAGAGTCTCAGAGGAAAGATCACCAGTGCCCAGGTAAACACGAGCAAGATCAAGAAAAGCTTTTTCACACTTGGCTGAAATCACAGGGAGCTCAAGTAAATGTGGAAACATAAATAAATAAAATTTAACATAAAGAAAAATGAAGATGAGGGCACTGTGCTTGCACTGAGCTGTACATGTGAACAGGCTGTCATACCATAACAAATGAAACTGTAATGACAAATAGGAATGGGATAGTAAGTTGTTCTCAGATGCATCTAATCTAGCTATTTAGATGATGAGCCGTATAAATCCTTGTTGTGTCACCTAACCCTCCATTGTGCGAACACTGTGATCAGAGTGATGTTAAACGTCAAGGAATTTGTTCGTTCATTACATGATAGGATGACAGCTTACCTCGAAAGCTTCCTGATAAAAGGGGCACAAGACGTGTTTCTTGATTCCTGCTGGAATAATGGATTCAGCACAGATGCTTTGCTCAACTTGCAGAACTGCACTGTATTAATTTATACATACAAAACAACGCACCTGTGTACATTCTTTTGAAGCAGAAAAATGGCAAAGTTGGTGCTAAGAGCAACCCAAATCCAGCACATTGAGGTTGGGGAACCAGTTAGAGACCTGTACAAGTTTTGAAATATCTACATAATGTTATGCATGGGGAAAGATCTGACTAACTTGTGCTGGTGTTTAGTTATCCTGAATACTTGGGCTGTACATCTATGAAGCCCATTTATCGACAAAGACTTTAAGAGACTTTGGTATGTAACAATATGATGAATATATTGAATTAAATCAGCCAGAAGATTTTAGGATAAAGTTGAATTAGCTCCATTAGTCCCAAAGTGATTGAATTGAAAGAATTTTCTTATAGAACTGGAGTAATAAGAGCTTTTTTAAAAATCCAGCAGTTATTATCTCTTAGATATGTATGACTTGAATGTTTTGTAATGAATCTGTGAAATGTATGAGTTAAATTCACAGAAGAATCCAATTTTTATTTTACCGCTGTCTTTTTCTACTGCTTTTTCCTCTTTTCAGAACACGTAGAATTATGAAACCTCTAAAATAAGGTCGTTGTTTCCGAATGTGATGTCATCTTCTGCTTTTCCTGATACAATGGATTACTGCCTGGTACCCCCAAGGGCTATGTATGCTGTTGTGTTGCATGCCTGGTCGTACCACCAAATGAGATGCCTTTACTGCAGCTCTGATGTGATCTATTGGGGTTTGACTAGTTAAAAAACTTGCAATGGCAACAGAGCCCGAGAGAGCCAGGGCAGGAGTGGTGTCCAGGAGGTGCCAGAGCAGGGGGCAACAACCCAGCCCCAAGGGACCAGAGGAGCCCTGACAAGTGGTCACACTGGATGCTCAGAGGAAGGCAAAAAACCCCCAGGAGCAGTGACAATCAGCCCCAGGGGACAATTCCTTCCTGACCCCAGCCAGCGCTGGCGATCGGCTGCTCCCTGAGCACCTGAGCAAGACCTGCCTCCTCGTCCCATGGGCTGCTCCTGCCTCCCAGGAGATGCCCAAGCCCTATTCTCCCTCACCCTGGAGCCACCTCAAGGGGCT
>VXBJ01005056.1:78954-104479 GCA_013400055.1 Nycticryphes semicollaris
CCCCAGGAGCAGTGACAATCAGCCCCAGGGGACAATTCCTTCCTGACCCCAGCCAGCGCTGGCGATCGGCTGCTCCCTGAGCACCTGAGCAAGACCTGCCTCCTCGTCCCAAGGGCTGCTCCTGCCTCCCAGGAGATGCCCAAGCCCTATTCTCCCTCACCCTGGAGCCACCTCAAGGGGCTCTTCTGAGAGTGGCCAAAGACCCTCACCTTGGGAGTGAGAATCCTTCCCGTGCCTGGCAGGACACCCAAAGCACAGCCAGGCAAGCAGTGACTCTTCCAAACTGGGAAAACAGCCCATTGCAGCTATCCCTGTCCTGTCCCCTCGTCCCACCCAGCCCAAGGTGGGCAGCTCCTCTGCTGAACACACCCATTGTCCATGGTTATAGGGGATGCCAAATGCAACTCAGGCCTTGGGCAGGACTTTCACAGCTCACTTGTGACTTCAACCTTTCTGGAGTCACTTGCCTGCCTCGCTTTGTGGGAAGCTGTTCAGATCTTACCTAACCCCCCTGGAAAGTCCCTTTTCCTTGAGGATTTAGTGTATCAGGCATCCTGAGAGGGTAAGGAAGGTCCTTGTCTTGTCATTCTGTACGTTGGTGCCAAAATTCACCTGTTCATTCAGACTGTGTAAATCAGGGCATTTATACCATAGACATTCATTTGGATGTGGGGAAGCCTGAGGTGAAAGAAAGGCTTTTGGTTCCTTCTGCAGGGATGTTGAGAGCACGCAGGAGTTCCTCACCATTCCTTACCAATGCACCAAGGGATATTTGCTACTGCCCTGTGTACAGTGAAGTCATCTTTTTGGAAAGAAGGACTGAAGGTTTTTGTGTTCTTGACCATTTTTTTTTTTTTTTCATTTCTGTAGTTCTTCTCCTCCTTTGACCTTCATCCTTGATATCTTTCTTGGGAATGATGGCAGCCCTCTCAGCTTTTGTCTTGCTGCTGCATGTCATCTTCTTCCACACCCCTAATCAACTGTGTAATTTTTGTTTTTCTTCATCCTAGATGGAATTTGTCTGTCTTGAACCCAAGGAATGAGAAATTTTCCTAGTGGTAAAGGTGAGTTCTGTTCTGTTCTGTTCTGCGGGTAAGATAATACTGGGAATCCTAGATCATGGGAATGGGCTTGGAACTGCATCAGCATTGACATCTGATTTACTTTTTTTTTTTTTTTTTTTCCTAGTTGTCATCAGGATGGATTAGGTTTGGGGAGCTCTTGGCTTTTGGGTGGTTGGGGTGATGGGGGAAGCCGCAGATGTACTGACTGGTGGTCTGATCTAGCAGCTTGCAGGCCCCATTTACACCTGTGAGTAATAAACAACATTCTCCATTCCAAAGATGTTACTATCAAAATAAACAAAACATTACAGGTATATGTACTGGCAAGTAATTTCATATCTAGCCAGGAGGTCTTACTTTTTTCTCTTCTGGAGCTAGAACTGCATTTAATAATAAGAGCTGTCACCTTATTATCTGAAGTCCTATAAATTTTAAACATTAGTTTATGCAGTTTTATTTTTAGCCTATGATCAAGTTTTTCTTTCTGATGTTTTTTGTATGTGAATCAGGTCTTAATATTCACATTATGTTGCCTGAGTGTCTTGCATGATATCAGGAGTTGTAGTTTACATTCTGTTAGTCACCCTTGGCTGCTTTGGCTTTGTCTAGGCATGGACCCAGAACTCTCTCGCACCAGAGGTGTCTCTGAGGGGAGGGTCTGGGATCTGTTAGATATAAATTGTTGTTCTTCACTGCCTTCTAAACGTAAGCTTGGTGAGGGAGGAAGGGAAGGAGGGAAGAGCTACAGAAGATGGTCTGTGAAAAGCTGAAAGGCCTTAGGTTCCAGTCCAAGGTATGATACAAAATTCCTTCGTGACCTTTTGAAGCTGCCTTTAACTGTGCCTGCTAGAGATCTTGCAACCAAGCTAGTTAGGTACCAAGAAGAGGGCTGCTATTCACACAGCTCTCTAATTAGGCTACTTAACCCCTAAGTGAGAAGTAGGGTGTCTTCCAGGTTTGAGTCTCTCTCCTCAGTGCTGCACCGTGTTTGTAAACATCCCCTGAGGTTCTCCATGCTTCAACCTTTCTCTATTAAATCCTCCTCCTTTGATCACACGTTTTTTGATGAACCACAGGGAGAGGTGCTATTTCTCGCACTGCTTGGATGGCACCAAATGTCATAATCTCTAGCCCAACGGTGTGATACAAATAAACAAGAGTGATTTGCTATTATTTGCCTGTATTGCTCTATCGGGCAGAGGTAGCCAGCCAATTTTACACCCTTCAGAGTGAAAACGTAGGTAAGCTTGCGGGCAGAATGATAAGACTGTAGATTGGATTAATCTTTCAAGGAGGATAGCAGGATCTGTATCCCTTATCAGACATCTGAAGTGGTCTGGATGAACTGTCTTGTTCTAGTAGTGAGATAGATGAAAGGTAAAAAAACAAGGAGGAAAACCAGACAGAATCACTTAGATGGCATAACGGTGACCAGCAACAAGTGGGACCCTACCAGCTATACATCTCCTTCCCCAGAGCACCTGGCTGGCCTGTAAGTCTTCCTCTTAGCTGTCACAAAATGGGGCAGGAGCCAGTGGTTCTGCCAGCCATGTGCCCAAAGAACCTCTGCAGGCTGGTACTTCTTAACAAGGCAAAAACACAGGTTGTGCTGCCTTCTCAGTGAATTCTGCCTCCAGCTTGCTGACTGAGTACTTTTCCACTTTGAAAGCCACCTTGTTTCCTCTGTCTCTTTTCAGTTGTCTGTCACTACTCCTATTTTGTTCTGAACTGAGTCTGAAGTTCACAGAATGCTCTGGGGTTGGAAGGGACCTCTGGAGATCATCCAGTCCAACCCCCTGCCAGAGCAGGTCCACCCAGAGCAGGTCCCACAGGAACGTGTCCAGGCGGGTTTGGAATGTCTCCAGAGATGGAGACTCCACCACCTCTCTGGGCAGCCTCTGCCAGGGCTCTGACACCCTCACAGGAAAGAAGTTCCTCCTTATGTTTAGATGGAACTTCTTGAGTTCAAGTTTGTGCCCATTTCCTCTTGTCCTGTCCCTGGGCACCACTGAAACAAGACTGGCCCCTTCCTCCTGACACCCACCCTTGAAGTATTTACAGGTGTTGATCAGATCCCCCCTCAGCCTTCTCTTCTCCAGACTCAAATATCTTTTTTAAGACCCAAGTCCCTCAGCCTTTCCTCATCACAGAGATGCTCCAGGCCCCTCATCATCTTGGTGGTCCTCTGCTGTCCCCTCTCCAGCAGTTCCCTGTCCTTGAACTGGGGAGCCCAGAACTGGTCCCAGTGCTGCAGATGGTGCCTCCCCAGGGCAGAGCAGAGGGGGAGGATGACCTCCCTTCACCTGCTGGTCACGCTCTCCCTGATGCCTCCCAGGATGTCACTGGCCTTCTTGGCCACAAGGACACGTTGCTGGCTCCTGGGCATCCTGTTGTCCACCAGGATGACCATGAGCCAGCAATAAGACCATGTCTCACTTTGAAGTGAGACAACCTGATGCGGGTTCAGAAGCTTGCATTGACAGCCTGCGCAGGAGCTCTTCTGCCCCTTGTCCTCCCCCTCTCTGCTTCATGGTACTGTCAACCTAAGCGTTCAGCTGATACAGAATCACAGACTGCTCTGGGGTTGGAAGGGACCTCTGGAGATCACCTAGTCACCCCCTGCCAGAGCAGGTCCACCCAGAGCAGGTCCCACAGGAAGGTGTCCAGGTGGACATTGAATGTCCCCATGAGAAGCACAACGGTGAATAGAGCAGAAGGGGAAGAGATACAGCACTTGCCATACATCCTAACAGCTCGTACCACATATTCCTAAATGCCAACTACCCTTCCAGCAGTGAACTGCCTGGTGCTCCACCCCTAGTATTCCGAGGCATGCTGGAGTTTTATTTACAGGATTTTGATCTTATTTTAGGCTTCTCTGAATTATAACCCGAAAACTGTTGTTATACTGCAGATCCAAAGGTCACAAGGGCTTGCTACAATTATGAAAGATTAATGAGACGCTTCATTAACCTTTGCACTTTTGACTACTTGGAAATATCTGCGTTATTTTCAAGAAGGAGGCAAAAAAAAAAAAAAGTGTTAGTAAAAGGAAGCAGTATACTTTGGTGGTTTTAGATCACTTTTGTGAAAAAAAAAGTTAGCACTGTTTTTACTTTATCTTCTCTGTCTACTCATACCTTCCACTGCATTCTCCTTTCCCTGCTTTCTCCTTTCTCTCCAGACCTGCTCTCACACCTCTTTGAGAAAAGCTGTGACTCTCTCAGTAGTGGAGGGGCATCCCACCCACAGCAATCTCGCCAACAAATCACCCAGCATTCACATTTTAGTCAGGGAAGTTCATACTCCCATGACTGTGTTTTTAATCTTCTTTTCTCTCATTTTGTGTCAGTTTTTCCAACATCTCCTATGATTTAATGGTGATTTTAGAGGCAAGTTTATTGTAGGTAAAAGGAGAAAGGCGATTTTCTATTCATGTAGCTGCTTTATGACTGCTCTAAAGGAGTATGAGACCAACTCTCAAATCCATATCTAAGAAAGGAAGAGTTTGCTTTCTGAGACTAAGTGTTCTGGACGGCAGGACAGTTTTAGGCAATGTTAGAGATTTGTTTCTCTGCTGTAGTGAAGAAAATGAACAAATGAGAAAAAACCACAGTAATTATAACTTTAGGCAAGTGGTTATTTTGATGTGATTAGGTTTTGCCTTAACTCATTCCCTAGTACCTGATTTGCTATTTTTTGTCATACTGTACTTTGAATGAAAATTCAGTGGATCAAGCATTGTATATAAAATTTCCCCCAAGTGCTAAATTCTTTTTTGAATCTCTTACATCTCATTGAAGCCCAGTAAGCCTCAGATTCCTGAATCATTTAGGTGTTCTAAAAACTCTCCTCTAGTTTATTCTCTTTAGGGGTTACAGCCCTACCTTCCAAAAGCTAATAGTTTAAAATTAGACAAGATAGCAAAATAATTGATGTGCGCCTTATTTCATGGAGGGGAAAAGTCAAAGCCACATTAAAAAAAGAAGCTTTCATGCATGTCTAAGTACATCATTAAAAGCTAACTTCTATGTTTTCCTGCTCTTCTCCCTCTGTTAACTCAAAGACTGACTGGTTTGTCCATGCCCACACTTGACTTGGACAAGAGATGCCAGACTGAGCTCCTGTTGCCAGAGTCCCTGCTGCCATAATCACAAGCTGGTCTGCTTCTCCTCCGTAGTAATTTTATTTTCCACGTTAAGGAAACATCCAAGACAGTGACATTATGGTGTCCACAGCAAGGCTGGGAAGCTCTGTAACCTCTTCAAAACTGGGAGCTTTGCCTTTTTCACTTGTCTATGGGACCTCATGCCCTCCCTCATTGGGCTTGTGTCAGCCACTATTGTGGTTTTATGAGAGATCCTCCCACAAGAAGAGAACAAAGGAGGAAATCCTGGTGAACTGTGACTCCAGAATATTGCTCTGTGCTCAGTAATGGACCTGCTCCTTGATGGAGAGAGATGGGATTCGGAAAATGTTGAAGAATGACCCCTAGAAGTTCCCCAAATATGATGGGCACAATGCCCACTGGATGGGCACTGGATATAAATCACACTGTCCTTGAACAAGCTCCAAGCCCATCCTCCCTGATTCAGCTGAGGCTGAATTGGCCCATCCCAGAGGTTTTCTTTGCATTTCCGTTTCCTAATTTGCTTTGGACATGGAGACTCTGCACCAATAAAAAAACCAGCTCTTAAGGCTGAGGGACCAGGGTGTGATGCCCAGTTCAGCTTGCATTAGTTTCACCAAAGACTGTAGGTAAAGTCCCGGCCTCACTGGAATGAATACATAAAGCTCTTATGAGGGAGGACAAGTCTGGCTCAGATCTCGTAAGAACAAAGGTCTATAGCCCTTCTCATTTGCCAGATGAAGTCCTAAATAGATGATTTCATTCAAAATCTACACATATACATACATTAATAGTTTAGCTAGTACCTGACACATGCCTGTATTTACTATCTGATGTATTTACTCTCTGATGAAGGATCATGGAGTCTGTAGGAAGGCTAATGTGGTTGAACATTAACAAATTATTTATAAAGGAGCATTGGGCCATGTGTTGCCTTGCTAAGGCCTGCTCAGAAATGCTCATGAGTTGCCTTTAACTGGTGTGCCTAATCTCCCACTTTAATTCTAGGGCCTTTTTTCTTCCTTTTTTTCTTTCTTTTTTTTTTGCTGTAAATGCCTTTCTTTTCTCTCCTCACACAGGAATCAGTGAAGGTCAGACGTCAGCCCCTCTTTTTATACTGGACAATTTAAAGTCTATAACGATGAACTCTATATCGAATGCTTGTCTTAGTTCAAGATGTTTCTAACTTGGGCTTTTCAAAAACTGTTATTGATCTCTACCTCCAAAGCAGTAAATCCTTTTGTGTAGTAATTCCATAAATACAGCAGAGTTGGGGGGGGGAATAAAGTTTGAATCTTCATTTGATCAAAAAGTTCCAAATCTCTCAGATAAATCTATAGCTCTCAGTGTCAGCTTTGCAGGTATTCAATCATCTTTCCTTGGACACTAAATCAAATGCCTTGAGTTTATGCTAATTTTTGTGGTGTGCTTCCATGACACCTGTCCTAAGTATATTGTCCTCAGGTGACTGCCAGTTAAATAATAATTTGCATTTATCATTATGAGAAAGAGGTTATCCACTTAATAAATTTAGCTAATTCTTATTCTACTCTTTTAATTTATGGTCACAGACAGCTGTAATTTCAGGAGAATGAAGAGGGTAATCACCTGAATCTGCCTAATGCCTTCCTGTAAAGTTCTTGAAAAACGGGATTAGTAAATTCTAATCCCTATTTATTATGACTACTTATAAAAAACCCCATTACAATCTTCCTTGAAAATGTTTGGATTAGGTGAAATTAACCTCTTACAGGCACAAAAGAAGGCAGCACTGGCTAGTAACTTGGATGCAGGGTCTGAAACTGATTCCCAAGTTCTTTTCTTGGCTCCTTGTTTAGCTGCATGGCAATAGGGGGAAAATAGCTGCTTCAACACCTTTAGGATCAAGAGCCACTTCTTAATTTTGGTAATTGATGCCTGGCTGTAATCTGCATGTTTTTACTGGTAACACAATTGTCCAGCTCTCTGGAGCATGTCCTGTCTTTGCCTCTATAAAGGCTTAGCTGCAAACAGTATTGCAGAGGTGAAGACAGATGTGGGGTTTTTTTTTATTCTGGAGGAATGAACTGTCATCAGACTCCAAATGTATCTCTTTTATTACACATCTCTTTTATCATTTGCTACAATAAATGTTCAAAAACATGTCATTCAAATTGCCTCGGAAAGGTAAGCGCAAATCAAAACTTTTGACTCTGCTAGGCATTAAAAACATGGATTCGTTAGCAATACAGGTTTTATGGCATTTTATAATTTCCCCTACTTCTATGGCCTCATCTGTATTCCACAAAAATCCAGCTTTCTGCTTCTGTTCCGCAGAGACAATCTTATGTCTGTCTTTCTCTGCTCCATAGGCACACTGTCCTAATCTGAAAGATATAATCTGAGTAGAACACAGAGGAGCTGTTTTCAGTTTGAATTTGACTTTGAAGTTTGCTGCTTCTATTTCAGACTGGAGAAAGGGGATTTGTGCCTGAAAGTTTGTGTCTGTCGTACTGTTTTTTGTTCAAATCTCTAGTCTCTTCCTTCTAGCCTTGGCTTCTTATATATTGGCATATCACAGCCACTGCAATACTCCTACTGTCAAAAGACGACAGTAACTGAAGACTGATTTAAAAAAAAATAAAGTTGCCTGTGCAGGGCCTTAGATTTGCATCATTTACCATTCATTTGGATATTTGGATTTGGATCACTTTTTTGGCTTCATCTAATTCACTGTTGGCTGCGTGTTTTTCCCTTTGATATTCCTGCAGTCTCCAAGGATTTTCTCTGAATTTAAGAAAGTGGCTCATTGGCCAGATGAAACAACATGGCCCTGACACTTGGATAAATCAGGACCTTGCCAGGGTTTTGCAATTCCTTTCCCAGATGCTTTGAATTTAAAAAAAAAAGTCTTCTCATTTTACCAAACAATCCCTAATTACTCTTTAGCATCCAGTGTTTAATGCTTTGAATATTTTGTATTTGAACAAAAATGTTTTGTGGATGATTTCAGTTAGTTGTGGAGCTCTCTGCTGCTGTTTCTATGCCTCCTTATTCCCAAATGTGAGGTGAATTAAATTGTTTTATCACAATAAAGCCAGTGGTTTTTAAGTAGTAGTCTATCATTTGCATTGGCTTTGTTGCATCTTTAATGAAAGGCTTGAAAAGTGCATAGGAGCCCATGAGAAATGTTGTGGGATAATAATTCTTCCTTGCAAAGGTTTGCAAATTCCTGTGCTTGATCATAGGGAAACTGCTCTACAGCATCTCTGCTACGATGCAGCCTTCAGTCTGGCAAATGTTCACAGTGCTGGAAAAAGCAGTGATCAGTTGCTGAAATTTCTTTCAGGCTATGCTTGTGTTTATTAAAAAAGACATAATCCATTCTCTTTGTGCAGTGACTGTCCTCCATCCCAACACGACGAAGTGTGGCTTTTCCCCTGTGAACTAAAATAGTCTGTGAAAAACTTTTGGCTTTCTGCCGTGGCTCCTCGGGCTCCTGGAGTGCTGCTAGCCCAATCCGTGTGCTGTCGAGCTTGTAAGGAGGATGAAGGACCAGCCCAATGGCTGTATTTTTATGTATACATTCATGTATCTCTATGCTTTCATATCTATGTGTACCTATATCTATACATGCATATACAATATATATATAATATATATTCAGGACATCAAATTAAAGTTCTTCAAGCCTGCCCAATCTAAGCAGGAAAGCAGCCAGATTGTGCTTTCAAACTTTTAAAATCATGATTGTCAAGTATTGGTTTTGTACCAGGGAGGCTAACAGCTGAATTTAAAAGACTCAATCCAAGTAATGTAATAGAAGGATGATCTGAAGGACTGCATTTATAGTAAACACAATGCTGTTAAATCAGTAAGTGCTGGTGGACACTTTACATGACCACCAGCTCTCTAACACTGGGCTAAAATGCAGCAACCCCACCACACTGAGCTCTGGAAATCAGGAAACCTGATTCAGACCTCCACGTGCTGTGCTGGCAACTGGCAACTGGCAAAAAAGGTTGGATGGAGTGGGTCAAATTCCACATTCATTTGGCAAATACTAGCACCTGCTGTTCATCTGTCTGCACTTGAAGAGTTGGCCAGCTTGCAGTTCATCAGCGCTGCTTTTGTTCAGGGTCTGCCTTGTGAACAAATGCCTGTGAATTTCCAGGTGAGTGCTGCCTTCCCTTTCCTTTCTCTACAAGGGAAAGGAGAAGCTCAAAGTAAACTCGCAAGGGATGAAAAGTAATTGGGAAATAACAATACTGGGCATGTTGAGTTTGGAGAGGAGGAGGCTGAGGGGAGACCTCCTTGCCCTCTCCAGCTCCCTGAAAGGAGGGTGTAGAGAGGTGGGTGTTGGCCTCTTCTCCCAAGGGAATCATGACAGGAGCAGAGGAAATGGTCTGAGGTTGCAGCAGGGCAGGTTCAGATGAGATCTTAGGCAGAATGACTTGACTGAAGCAGTGCTCAGGCACTGGAACAGGCTGCCCAGGGAGGTGGTGGAGTCCCCATCCCTGGAGGTGTTTCAGAAAGGGGTAGATGTGGCACCTGAGGGCATGCTCTAGTAGCCGATTGTAGGGGGTGTGTTGTGGTTTTGTGTGTGGTTGGACTCAGTGATTTCAGAGGTTCTTTCCAACCATAATGATACTGTGAAACACCCTTTTAAAGCTGTTCTAACCAAGAGCCTGTTTGCATAATGCTTTATGCTACATTCTGTTTACTTACTGTTTATGTGATTTGAATTATATTTTTTTCCCCTGCTTATACCTGGGGCCTGCAGTACAGTGGAAGCCCATTAACTCTTCTACAGCAAGGAAACAGACACAAAGCACAAGGACCGGGGAAACAATAAGACCCCTGGCCTGACCTGCAGCTTGGCTTACATGGACTGAGGCAGGGATAGCCCCTTGGGAAACTGGTGTTGGTTGGATCCCTCCAGAAACAGCATGTAATACCAAGGAGAAAGTGTACAGGTATGAGGAGTAAACGACTGAAGTCAGTGGGTTCTGTGCACAGAAACTGGTATGACTTTCAGTTTGGCACTGCATGTCAAGGTGGTGCTTAAGTCAAGGCATACAAAACTTCTTTGGTTGCCACAAGGGGAGGACCTCTTACACTGGACCTTCTTTAACGGTGTTAACTATCTTTCAGTTAGTTTTACAATAAATGTTGAAATAACGGTTTTCCCCACTGAAGCTGAAACCATCCATCTATTACTGTTTCACATGGAAAATGTCAGTGACAAGGGGATGGATTCCTGCAATGTCCCTCAATAAAGCATGTGGTGCGACAAAACTGCTTTGTCAAAGAGAAAAAACAACCTGCTGTGCTTTGGCTCTCTTAAGTGCTGCTTGGTGGCTTTTGATGCATGATCACATTAAGACCCTGTGCTTTAAGCCACCAATATCTTTTTCAAAATTCAAGCAGTATGCCTTTCTCTTTTGAACTTTCCTTGCAGTGTTAGATGCTGTGAGCATCTGAGTTCGGGTCTTGTGACTTCAACCCTTAAAATTTGCCCTCCTCAAAAAACTGTCTTGTCAATTGTCAAGGAGATCTAGAGTTGGAAGTAAACAGAGTTGACAGGACCATTTAACTTCTTCCTTAGGTGATCCTTAGGGTGATGTAAAGAGATGGCAGAATCTATTATCCACTTCCAGTCCTTACATATTTTAGGTAGTTGATATAGGACTTGTTTACTTCTGGGAAAAAAAAAAAAAAAAGGCTTTGTGATGTTTAGTCAAACGCTTTTATAGCTCATGTGGTGTTTGGTAGGCTGGTTTTTTGACATCTTCTACTTCTGCCATAATATTTTTGAAACTACTTCTCAGTTTCAGCTGTACTTGTATAGATGAGTAGATCCCTTAGAAATCTCAGGTCCCTTCAGTCTTTTGGTGAGAGGAGACTGGGGAGGAGAAGTGAGATAATTATGTTGTTTTGTGTTGACAAAAAAATCCCCATGGAAGCTTATCCATGAATCCATAGAGAACAGGCTTTTGCTGGTTCTGATGTTCAGAAAGAAGTTAGGGTTTTTCTTTTCTCCTGTCCGTGTTCACGACTGAGAATAATCTGCCCTCGTGGTTAATCTTTTCCAGACACACACGTGTTATCAAATGGGGCTTGGTGTCTCTATGCAGGGCACACCCAGCTCTCCTGGCAGTCTGCACTGAACGTCTTTCTTCAGCCTTTTATCGCTTTAGTTGCCCTCATTGGATTCTTACGGATTGATTTTATATTTTGGGCTCAAGCCAGTGCTTTTCCACCGGCACCAACTTGACTGGCAAACTAAATCTTGGTGTAACAGAAAGGAAGGTAACGGGCAGCACCTGAGTGCCATGTACAGTTGCAGACCTGGCCTCACAGAGTTGATATAAAACAGCGCCGTTATGACTCCCTTGATTCCTGGCTCGGTAATGCTACTGTTTATGCATTTTAAAACAGCAATCGCCTCTTTCTGCAGCAGTAACTTCACACTTCACACTTAATGGGCTCAGGCTCTATAGGGATCCCTTGATGAAGCTTTGGTGTGGTGAAACACTTCAGGTGGGCTGTGTTGGATCACGGCCCCAGCCTGCACTTGCTGAACAGAGCCTCTCTCTTTCCCCAGTGAAGTGTCTTGAGCATATGGTTGGTTTGTTCTAGCTCTTGCCACAGTTCTGCTGCCTCCTTCCCAATTTTAACTGCTCTTCTTAGTGTGTCTAAGAGTACTTAGGCCCAACGGCCCAGTCTGGTTGCCCACAGTTAGACATTTAAAGCATTAACCAAGTGCTAACAAAGGGGACTAACTCTTATTGGAATTTTGTTTTCCCCCAGTTTGTTTACAATCAGTAAGGATTCCTGAGCACTTGAGAAGTCTGAACATTTTTTGGCATATAAAACTTAAGACTTCAGCATTGAAATTGTCAGCAAGTGGAATTTAGGAAGAAAGTAACCTTCTCAGCTGCACGTTCCAGCTGGGGCAGTGGGAAAAGAGAACCTTGATAAAGCTAGGAACGTGGCAAATCCTTTAATGTGTGTTTACTGTATGTTACACCACACTGCTGTAAAACTCTGGGTTCAGAGACACTGTAACTTGATCGATCTACAATGGCCAAGAAAGCTGAAATAAGTCTGTGTGCATACACTTAGTTATCAGAAACTGGAGGTGAGAGCTGACAGTCCATCCCACCTTTGAAAATCACACCTTTCAAACCGCTCCATTGGCTTGGTCAAGGAGAACTGAGGAAGTGCTACCAGCAGTTACCACAGCTCAGCTACTGCAGTCCCATCGGTATTGAACCCCGAGTGGAACTTGTCTTTGGCCCAATTTCAATTTTTGTTGTGCTCCTGGGGTAACAGAGAAGGAAAAAGGCCTTCATTGCTTCCCCAGTTGGACTGTTGAGACTTTTCCAGCATGGTTCAGAAGTTGACCTCTTACTTCCTGAGCTAAGGATTATGCCTCCAGAAGGGCAGCTCCTGCTGGGCCTTGCAGAGGTTGCTGATTCAAAGACATCACCCCAAGGTGCAAGTCTGCCAGACTGGGGATTTCTGCTGTTTGGTGTGGTTACTGCTTGTACGATGTGTTACTCATTGCTCTGTCTAATGCAGATTCTGTCTGAACTGCTTTCTTTGCCAGAACTGTCTGTATTTGTATATGTGCATACATGCATAGGTCTATATACAAATTGAAACATAGCATGCATACCTTTAAACCTCATTTGTTTTATGGTATATGTGTGGCCTGGGTGGGAAATTTTGGTTTTTTTCCTTGAAGGGACAAAAGCAACCTTCCATTACCCAAAAGTTTTTTCCAGAAATTCAAATGGATGCTTCCCAAAGTCTGCCTTCTCTTTGAAACAGGCTCCCTGTCCAAACTGGATGTCCTGTGAAGGGCCGCCTTGTCACCTCTTGGTCATTTACCAACGGTGCTTTGTAGATGGATGGAATAGGCCAGGCAGAAGATCTAGCCTGCAGCTGAAAGAGGGCAGTAGAGCTACAACTCCTGTGCAGCTGAACAGCTACATTTATGAGCAGAGATTTTCATTTTCTTGAAACACCCATATGTTTTCCATCTTCCAGGTACTGCTCATAACAACACAGCTTTTCTGTAGATGAAATTCAAGGCCTGGATAGAGCGGAACTCAGGAGAGCCATAGAGTAAGCTTTCAGTTACAGGACGTGCTTTTTCTAGCACCATGTACCTTACAATCTGCGGTCACTTTTTAAGCAAGTAATTAAGCCACAAAGCATTATGGTGAAGTATGTGAGAATAATTATACCCATTTAACAGATGTCTGAATGGAAACAAAGCAACGTAGAAACCGGTACTCCCCTGGAGAGCTGGAAGACTGGACTCATTTCCAACTGCTGTATCTTAGTCTCTTCTATAACAAAACATACTCTCTTCCAAATGCTCTTTTTACAATTATTCCTTGGTAGATCAACTTTCTTTAAAATACAGCACTTGAATGTATGTTTCTGTTCACCCTCATGTTCTAACGAGCAAAAGCTAGATTAGCCTCCTTGCCCTTGAAGGCTGTCTGTCTGAAATTGCCATTTTTCCCTGGGACAGTGGCCTCGGGAACACCCTGGTGACACTGCAGGGCAGGATGCCTTTCTCGCGCTCGGTGAGAGAGCCGAATGTTTAGCATCATTGAACTGATAAAATGAGTTTGTCTGCCCTGGACTGGGGAAGAGGAAGCCTTTGAAAAATACTGTTCCTGGTGGCAAGTAACTGTTCTATTATCCAAAGTGCCTTGTTGCTAGGTATTTGTTGTGTCTTATTTTGGTCGTGGCTCAGAGATTTTATAAAGCAGTCTGCTGCCTCTCAAGAAGAATCAACATGAATTATTTTTTTTTCCCTTTCTTATTTCTCTACCCTGTATTTTACAATCCAGTTCCACCACATGCATCTGAAAAAAAAAAAACCCTAACCTTTCCTTCAGATGATAAAACCATATTTTTTTTTGTCATTTTGCAGCACAGCTATTAGAACATCTCACTCATTGTTAGAGGTTTATTTACCCAGAAAAAAGAATCGTCATTAATGGTTAGAGCCTCTAACTAAAAGCTGTTCTTATTTGCATTACTGTAACACCCTTGAGTCTCTTAGGAGATCTTGTGCTGCCCTTCCTATTACACATGGGTATTACAGACCAACAGTAAGATGCCATTTACCATTCCTGAACCCAAAGAGCCTTCAACCTTCTTGTTAGTTGCCTGACTCCTACACTCATTACTTTTTCTCTTTTCCGCTCTCATCCATATGCAGTTTATTCTTCTTTCTATTTAGCTATTTTTACTCACAGGATGCAGCCCTGCTGCGGTAGTGTCTGAAAGCAGCAGTTGTGTTATTCTGGCACTGTACAAATATCACAGTCCCAACCTGAAGTACTTACAGTTTAAGATACAGGTTTGCTTCTGGGGTGGGTTTATTTAAAGAGGGAATTGTGCCTGAATATGAAGAAAGCAGAGTTAGGTTAGTTTTATATTAGTTTTATTGCAAAAACAAACTTCCATCTTCAAACCTGTATCTCTTTTATTTGCTTTCTCTTTATAGCCATGTAATTCTATATACTTTGAGAAAATGAATTACGTCTCATGCTAGCATTAACAATGAGAGAAATAAATGCAAGCAACACATTATACAGGTAAACGCTATAGGATACGGCCATTAGAGGATACACTAGAATGCAAATTGCTACAGATGCTGAAAAAGACTGTAAGGTGTTTAGAGTTTGTTTTTTTTCTTCCCCTCAATTTAGTCCAAAGTACCCAAGATGCTCGGTGGGTCTGTTACTCTAAGACAGATTATGCGACGCAGTTCCTTTAGTAGAGGGAAACACTTGCCTGAAACTATATACAGAAGTCGATTATATGCAATTGCATTTGGATTTCAAAACCAGTCTCCTACACGCACGACATAAACATCCTCCCTCTCGCCTGGGTGGATGCAGTTCAGTGAGGCTCCTAATTCAGAGCGGGTGGTAGAAGGCGTGCTGGAACGGGGACCTGCCGCTGCAGCCTGCGCGGTTGCTCTCCTTCTCTGCAAGAGGAGGGAGTCCCAGGGACCCGAGAGAATGGTGCAAAGCTGTTGCAGTTAGTACTGCAGGTTTTGTGAACAGCCCCACTGATAATTGTAACACGGGCCAATAAAAGCTGCCTTTGCCTCCTGATTTCCAGATCCTGACTTTATTTTGTTCTTTTCCTTGTATTATTCTTTCCCCTACTCCGCTTTGGGTTTGGGGTTTTTTGGTTTGTTTGGTTTGTTTTGTTTTGCTTTGTTTCTTTCTCTTTTTTTTTTCTTTTTTCTTTTTATGGCCCTCATCAAGCAGCTGTTCCTAGTGTGGGCGCCTGATCGCTGCCGCTTCTCATTTGCCATAGTCCCTGCAGGACTCTCATGTCACCAACACCTGTTTCTTATCCTTGTGAGCGGTGACTTAAAAGGCACATCAACCAGATCCTTCCATGTCATCCACAGAATGAAACTGCCTATTGCCAAGGCAAATGAAAAAAAAAGCTAAGGCTTTTGTGTCTCTTTTTTTCCCCCCCCCTTTTTCTGCCCTTTCCATCATAGGAGGGCAGAATTCCTGCCCGTTTTTTCAGACTGCATGTCAGCTGTTACCACGTGTTCTCCCTTGCCAACCTATTGGCCACTCACCCATCAGAGAAAGAAATTCTTTGTCAGTACCTGCTTCTTTATCAAGTGCCAGCAAAAGGTCTGTGCTCCTCAACCAAATGTAGGTTTAACTTTTTGGCCATAAATTATCTTTTGTTGTTGTTCCTTCATGAAATAAAGAGAAATTGACCCTTCCTCTGATTTTGCCAATAATTGCCACCTGCAGTTTTAGCTCTGTGAAACTGCAGCCTTGTTGGTGAGCTAGATTTAAGTCTTAGAGCTCACACTGCATTTAGTCCTCCTCCAATGTGTCGTTTTAGTACATGGAAGGAAGTCTTTATTAATGTTATTGTTATTACTATATCTGCTGTAATGCTGGTTAATCTAGATATAAAGTCTGTTACTGGGACTAGATTCATTCCCCAGCAGGTTTACTTTGGCAGAGCTTTTCTTGGTGAGCAGTAAGGAGGACTGAGTTCTTTCTGGTTTTGAAAAGCTTTGAGAAGATTTCTAAAGAACCTCACAGAAGACTGTACTAAGTCTAAAGGGGAGATTGAGATTAGATACTAGAAAGAAATTCTTTGCTGTGAGGATGGTGAGAGCCTGGAAGAGGTTTCCCAGAGAAGCTGTGGCTGCCCCATCCCTGGAGGGGTGGGAGCAACCTGGGCTGGTGGGAGGTGTCCCTGCCCAGGGCAGGGGGGTTGGAACAGGATGGTTTCTAAGGTCCCTTCCAACTCTAACCATTCAGTGATTCTAAATCCTTCTATTTCTAATAGTCAGAAAACGCAATTAACCATCTTTCCCTGCAGTAGCAGTATAGCAGGCTCTACCAGGTGTGTTACTATTGCAATATCAAAATCAGAAGTCTAGTCAGCCTTTCACTATAAAAATAAGTGAAATGCAGAGCAGATGCTGTAATAACCATTAATTTACCTTCACCAACTATATTTGTTATAAAAGTAGATGAGGACACTGGAAAAACAAATTATTTTGGGCTTTTCTATGCAACATTGCAAAAAAGCAACTGTAATGTGTTTAGCAGAGCAATGAATACATATTGGCCAAATTTATCTCTGCTACCACCCTGCAGAAAAATAGAATGAATTTAGTCCTAAATTCCACTTTGTGGAAGGAAGGATAAATTACAGGAGTTTATTGAACATCAGCTGAAGTTTTACCAGATGTGGTACTGAACTAACTTTAAAAAACTTCACATGGAAAACAGAGCAATAGGCAGACTTTCCCTAGATTTTACTGGTCAGAACCTACAGTGAGAATTTCCTGTTTGAAAGAGATTTTCAGGAGTTGTGTAATAACTGATGCCCAGAGGAACTCAGAAGTAAAGCAGCGTTTGTTGGGTGCTGTTTTCTGTAAGAATCCCGTGCCTAGTGCTGGGCACTTTGTGCTGGTCCAGCAATAGAGCGTGTTCCTGCAGAGCGGCAACTAAGTGTGGGCAAGTGGCTATGGGGTGACAGGGTCGAGAGTTTCTCAGTCTGTACGGCGTCTTTCATCTGGGGATTTCCAAGTGCTGCACATTCCATCAAATGAACTTTGCCATTGGTCAGTTTATATATTTTTTAGATGTGAAAGCAAAAAGCTGGACCAGCCTTGAGGGTTTGCTGGAAGGGTTGAAAGCCCTCGCTCCAAAGCACAGTGTTCAACTCCTGAAACAATTTGTCCTTCAGCTCCTAGGACTTGTGTCTTTGCTGTAGCATCTGATATCCCTTTCTACAAATGGCAAGGTGTAAGAGTGAAATCATTTCAGAATGATTCCTCGTTTCTTTTTTTGTTGTTTTTTTTTTATGAGATACTGTTACTAAACCAAAGTTTTGACTTTTCTGCAAAGTTGTCTTTTTATATGGAGTCTAGAATCTAACAGATGGCAGTTCTAATAAAATCAAGACACAAGTCCTTTTCCCCCCTGATTGTTCCTCACCCAGGTGGGTGCTTACAATGTTTTGCCTACATTTGCCTGTATTACAAACCAGGTTTTTTTTGAAAGCCCTCTTTTAGATCTGCCTCAGTTTTGAATGGAACCTTGATTAATGTCTTTTACCGGTGGTTTGCTAGACCCATGAAATACATCAGTGGGAATTGTTTCAGGCTGGTTTTGAAGCCAAACTCTTATGGCTTTCCAGCTCTGAGAAAAAAGCCTCTTGCACACACACACACGAAAAAAATTGTCAGAGGTTCAGTTGAGTAGAAAAATTTGCAGAGGCTTTTGTGCTGTCATGACTGCAAAGCTTAGACTCCTTTTTCCCCCCTGATTTTTCAGTGAAAACAATTGAGCAAATTCAGTACAGATTTGCTGATAGATTCAGTTCAAGGTCTGCATTTCTCAGAAAGAAAAAAAAAAACCAACATATTACACATTATGCTCAAAAAATCTTTTCCAACTGGAAGCCTTCCCATTGTGCTGCATTTCATCCTTATTTTTTTAGTATAAGAGCCAGTGCTTAAGAGTTTCATGCTGAGCAATTTTGAGCAGGGTGAGTTAAGTGCTCAGACAGTGCCTTGCAGTGATTTTTTTTTTTTTAAATTTATTTTTTATTCTCCCCCCCAGCAATCCCACAAAGGACGTTGTGGGGAAGAAGCAGGGATTCTCATAGGAAATGAGGGAAGGGACGATGGTTTGAGCTGCTTTGGGAGACAGAGGGCAGATATATATGTCTATAGATTATACATATCAGAGAGAGGGCAATAAAGGGAGAGGGTGGCATCCGTGTATGTGTCACTTTTCAGTGTCCGTGTACATGTCATCATGGTTCTGACCCTGACCTGGAGGGATGTTTGCACAACCCAACTGTGGTCATTTGTGGAAAGCAAATACTTCTCTGGAGGGTAGTTGGGAAAAGGAGCCTACTTTAGTTGTGCAGGATTGATCTCTGGAGATGCCCTACTTCTCTCCACTGACTATAGAGGGCACCTAAATTTGAGCTGAAAGACACATGGTGTGAATGCTTCTTTCTCTTTTCCCCAGCTTCCTCAGCAGTTCTGCTCTGATTTTAGAGGCCCGGAGTAACTGGTCGATGTGGTGGTTCTTTTTGAGGGCTGGCAGCACTCAAAATGCTCGCAGAAGAATGAATTTTAGAGGACAGGCTTGAAGAGCCTGGATGCTTAGGCCCAATGAACATAAAAGATGTGGGATCCAGAATTTGAATCTCTATTGATCAATTGGTGTGTATGGTCTCAGGGGTTATATACATTCACACACCCCCCAAAACCCCTCTAATTCAGCAAACTCCTTTTCCTGTCCTTAAAGAACACCAGAGTCTGGTACTTCACTGCCTTACGTTCCAATGGTGAGTTGCTGCTGTGCACCACAGACCTTACCCTCCTGGTTCAGCAATATTTTGTATTTCCACTGAACAGAAGTAAGAAACTCCCCCGAGCTGGAAGGCGTTTGAGTGACACAGGCGTATCTCTCACAGAGGAAGGAAAGAAAGGCGGCTATTTTTAATAAAGGATCAAGCTTGTTATATTGTGGCTCGTACAGAAGAGTGTTGCTGTTCAGATAAGGGCTGCAAAGCCTCAGTCACTGATGAGGTGTTTTGTGAACTCTGAACTACAATCCCAACTCATGCACGCGTTGGTTACCTCCAAGGGATGCCAAGAGACAATCTATACAAGGTACTAGAGAATCTTACTTTCTACTTTTGTCATTTTCTTCTTAATATATTTTCTTCCTTTTACCTTTATGGTTTTTTTTTTCCCTCTAACTTCTTTCTTTTTTTTTTTCCTTACTTTGAGATATTTTTGTCATTTTTGTGAGCTTAGCAGGACTTCAGAGAAAAACTAACGTAGCCACACTGGCTCTGCTACCTGCCGGCCAGCTGCACAATTGTGTCTTGAGATGTCCAAATTCCCTAACTAATATGAGTCATGAAACAAATGCTATGAAGCTAATATACATATGTACTCCCTCTTGTCACATACGTGTGGCATGATGGCCTAATGACACAGATTGGGCTTTGAACCTCCCATTAGCTTTTTGCCTAGCTCAAAGTAAATATTACCCTGCGCTCCAGCCAGCGTAACGTATAAAGGCACTAACTTCACAAACTCCCCAAGAACTTGGGCTGGATTTTCAAGTGCGTGGGGGTAATTAAAGACCAGCCAACCCTATCTGTGGCACAATTACAACAGCAGCTTTCTCCTACTGGCCTGCTATTGCTATCCTCTGGAGATGCAGCTTTGGAGGAATAAACATCAGCAAATGCCATTTAGGCGTTCTCCCCCCTCCCGAGAGCCACGAGAGGGTGGTGAGGTGAATATTTGTGTGTGTTTTTAATACGAACAGCAGGAACTGGATGGTGGCCACTGAGAGTATTTGAAAGACTATGAAGCGCAACCTCGGGAGAGCTTGAAGCAGGAAAGACCTGAAGTGGGTGTTTTCAAACCATGAATTTCCCTCAGAGCTGCTGAGACACACTTTGATCAGAATTTGTCAAGGGTACAAACAAAACCATGTTCATGAAGGGGAAGAACAGTTTATTGGCCTTCTCTAAAATTCAGAGGTAGGGGGGGAACTCACCAGAGAAACACACACTTGTACTACGTTTGCTGCAGCGCGCAAATCCCAGTCATTAATATTGCAGCAGAGGAAGGTGCAACTGTAATCTTTTGTGATTTCGATAATTTATATCACTAGACAATTCATGACTTGTGTGTTTGCACATTTGGAGAACGCTACAGCTGAAGGGGATCTACTGAAGATGGAAGAGACAAGTATTTCTAATCACTTCCGTGTTCTTTTCGGTTCCCTGGAAGAACAAGGTAATTCCTGACATGAGAGCTGCTGCAAAATACATGAATGAATGCATGTGGAACGAGGAAAAAATATTACCCGTGAACCTGGGTGCTGAAAATAGTGCGTAAACACTGAATTTTTAGTTCTTGAGTCTGCTGATATGTTTTCCTATCGCACAAAACCAGCTGTGTTTAAATGAAATAAGCAGCTCGCTATTGCTTCGGTGTTTGTACTGCAGGGTGTGCATGTACTGATGTCAGGAGCATGAAATACTCAGGTACCAAACTCCTCAATAGATTCAGTTTCCAAAGTGCTGCGTATCAAAATGCCACGTGACGTGGAGTCCCCTGCAAAACCTTCCAAGGACTCGATGCAGATGGGATGGAATCCCCCTGTTGGTCAGGTTTGGGGTGCCCTGTCCTGTCCCCTCCTCCCCACAGGGGTGACCCCTCGAGGCTTTTCCGCTTCCCACCCTCCAAGGGGGCAAAGAACCCCATTCCCTGCCCTTGGCTGTTCCAGCACTAAGGATAAGCCAGGGCCTCTCTGCACCATCCCTGGGTGTGATCAGGTCTGAGCACCCTGAGAGGGAACAGTTTCTGAACAACCTGCTGTTCATTCCAGAGTTTAGTCAGTTAGAAGAGGCTCAGATAAAATAAGTAAAATTGTGAAGCAGAAAATTGGTTCAGTTTTACCTCAAACTAGGACAGCCTTAACACTTTGCAAAGCAGTCTGAGGTATGTAACTGTTCTTGCTAACCCTTTGGGAACAGCAACGTTGGTAGCCAGAGACTTTTCTTCTGGGTTTGTTAGGTTTTTTTTTTGGTTTTTTTTTTTCATTTCCACGTTTCAAAATTGATGAAAGCCCATTTTTGTGGGGTGTAGGGAGGTGGAGCACAGCTGCTGTGAATAAACCAGGCAACAGACCGAGTAAGAAATTCACTCTGCTGGTAGGTTGGCAGTTCCCAGAGCCACTCGTGTCTAGCAAGCGCGTAACCTTGTAGGAAAGCAGGGCAGAGTCTCCTCTGCTGGCAGACCAGGTCTGTTTGAAAAGACACTGTGTCATCTGTCATGCTCGGTGGCAAGAGAGCTTTCTTTTCTGGACATAAAATGTAATCATTGCCAGAGGTAGGAACTTGGGCTTGGCTCTTTGATTTATTTATTTATGTTATTTGTCATGAAAAAAAATGACAAATTGAGGCAAACATCTTCAAAAGAAAACTGATGACCAGATGAGAAACAACAGCTGAAACAAGGCGGGGAGACTAGAGTGGTTTAGATTTCTTTTGAAGAAAGATCTGGTTACATTTTTCTAGCTGTCGAGATTATTGATGGTTTAATTTGTAATTCTTTTTGTGCCAACCTAATTTTCATTGATGACATGGAAATTTCATGACTCAAAAATTCCATTTTATTTTTAGACGTGATTTTTAAAGAGAATTTTAAAAATAAAACTTCAAAGCTCCTGTTAAACTGAATAATTCCTGCCTGGGCTTTAACTAGTGTTTATATTCATACGTTTTGTGTAGACACCGCAGCCGCCTTGAACACAAACAGGTAACTCTGGCTGCTGCCGGTTGTTACCGCCTGTTGCCCGCAGCTGCTCAGAAGAGGAGCAGAGGTGATAAACCCCCACTACTGGGCTTACTTCTGGGGTCACCACTAATGGCAAGTGGGAAATCTCGAGGAAGTTTTCATACCAGTGTAGCTTGAAGGCGTGCTGCTGCGTGAGAAATGGAGATCCCCTGCCCAGTGTGTTTGCAGCTCGTCTTTCAAGAGAGGGTAAGAAAGGACCCAAGAATTATTTATCCTCTGGGGTATGAAAATTGTCACTCAGAAACACGGCGTCACATCGAGGGATTCTAAATTTATGTCTGTTTTTTCATCTGAAAAGGTAAACTACTCAACTCAGCCACCCAGAAGACGGAATTTGAATAATTAAAGGATCATCTTCTTACAGAGAAAAAAATAATTGACACCTGCAATTTTTTTTAATGCAACTCTGCTCAAAAAAATATATTAAAAAAAAAGTATCCTGTTAGAATGTGTTGTTGAGAATCCTTTTATAATGCAGGCACTATAAATTACAAGGAAATAAACAAAAAGATTCTGGTAATGTCCTTCTCCAGATGAGCTGTGCTCTCATGATTAATCACGTCCCCAGAAACCCATGTAATCTATAGCTGTCTGTCTTTTATTTATCTGTTTATTGGGCTATCAAATGTTCCCATTTCATTAAGTGCTTGCTCTCTGCTTAGAAGGTGCTTAACATTTTGCATCGCTGCGGGCTTTTTTCAGGGCTCCATGCTCCCTAGTCTGGTAGACCCATTTAATTTCTGCCTGTCACCACTTCTCCAGTTTCCACATCAGGGCCTTCTCACCTCTAAGGACAAATACCTGCTTAGGAGACCTTCCCTAGGAGATGACACCCTTCTCAGTAAGTAAGTAAATTGCAGACGCTCTGTACGTCATGGTAGACATTCTCCAAAGATCTAAATGTCCCCTTTCTCCCTGTAGTACCTACTGTGAGTACCAACTAACTGGTAGCATGAGGACGGTGTGTGTGTCCCCTGCCTCACCTCAGGTGAAAGCTTTCTGTCTTGGGGGACAAAAAAAAAAAGGACAAGATTTCTGAGGACAATCCAATGTATTTTCCTTCAGGGTATTGAACTTCCCAGAGACAAGTTTGCAGTCTAAGCCCAAGGCTCGCTCTGTAATGGGCAGAGAGAAGGATTTCCAGAGGGCAGATCTGAGCCACAGCTGGACTTACTTGTCCTCTGACGGTAGCAGGAGCCTAGGAGGATCAAAGTCACAGTAGGGGAGCAGAGGAGTAGAGCAACCAAAAGGGTTTAGTCTGATGGGAGAGCTGCAAGTGTGTGTGTGGGGAGAGCAGCAGAGGGGCAGCAGCTTCTGATCAGACTTGCTGAGAATCACAGAATCTCAGGGATTGGAAGGGACCTTGAAAGATCATCCAGTCCAATCCCCCTGCCCGAGCTGGAACACCTAGATGGGACAGGCAGTTGAGTTGTTCTGAGTGTAAAAGGACAGGAAAGGAGAGGAATTCATTTGTTGAAATTATTTTTACAAATCTTTACTGAATGTTAAAGGATGTTAATGACAACTGCATCCCGTGTTCCCACCCTCTGTTCTTCCAGGTCACAAATTATTGGTCTCTAATTTTTGTGTGCTGTCCTGGTAGCTGATATTTTCCAGAGGAAAAACTGCCAGTTTGCAAGGAAGAAAAAGGGAAACAGGAAATGAAGAAGATGAGGTCAAAAATACCACAGGCTCCAAGAGACACGGAAAGTGAGCAGTTGTAGAGGAAGAGTTCAAAAAGCTGAGGAGAATTCAGAAGTGATCAAGGTAATTATCTTTTCAAATGTGAGTATAAACAGGACACGTGATATTTGTGTCCACATAAGTAGGATAAAATGCATAGGATGCATGATAAGTGTGTACACATAAGAAGGATAAAATCAAGGAAAATTACAATCTGTCACCTCCCAAGACTGGAGGGTTGACATAAACTTTTTTTTAAGTGAGATAACCTCTTCTTTAAAGCTCGAACTGATGAAGGACCCTCAGTCTTGCTTGGCAGCGTATTACACTGTTTAACCATCATTATTTGTTTTCCTAATAGCTAATATAAATCTTACTTGCTGCACTTTAAACCCGTTCCTTCTTGTCCTATTCATTCTCTGCAACAGCCTGCTACATATTTGAATAGTGCTAACTCTAAGCGTTCTTTTCTCTACTCTTTACAGCCCTCACTTCTTCAGATATATTTCCTAGGCTGCTGTTACACCCAGCTGTTTTCTGCCCTTGCTAACGAGCGTGCTCAAAACGATGCAGAAAACTCCACTCCAGCAGTTTCTGAGGGATGTTAAAGGACGTCCTTCTGTTGACCCGCAGCACTCCCGTTTGCATGTCCCGGGGTGATGCCTACCTTATTTGTAACAGGAGACAATAGGCTCGTGATTCACCTCTTTAAGGTCTACTCTAATACTCAGGGTTTCTTTCCCATGGTTGAGCAGGCAACTTCCCGTCCTGTGGGTGAAACTGGCTGGTGGTGGCCAACTGTATCTTGTACTGCTTGTCATGTAATTGCCTTAGTTTTATTCTAATTCTGGTCCCAATTTCCAGTGTGCTTGTAGTTACATCCACTTTTGAGCTCCCCAGAAAATGCAGTAAGGCTATTCTCTATTTCATCGTTCTTGGGCCCAGAAGCAAAGCCCTATGACACCACTTCATACACACACATCAACAACCAGCCAACTGTAATTAGTCTCTGACTATCTCTTCCCAAATACTTGTGTGCTCACCTTCCAGCAGTTCCATCGGGAAGCAATGATGCATCTTGCACAACTTTTTTCCAGGACACCCAGTTCAGCCTCAGCTTTCATTTTTGGCTGCACCTCCTAATGAACACTGGTATCTGTTCAGCTGCCTTCTATCTCCTGGTTGGCTGAATAAGAGCCTGATTATTCTCCAACAACTTTTGTAATTACCCTTGAAGAAGTAAATTGCTATCTGTTACGTACAGTACATCTGTCATTATGATAACTGTTCCTCTCTTCATAATATTTCCATGTGGGCTTTAATTGGCAAGCTTTTGTAGCTTGGCAAAGATTTCATGAACTCTCTCTCTGTGCTCTGAAGAACAGAGAACAAATTTCAAAGGCAGGAAGACAACAGTAATGAGTACAGCTGCTAGGGGCTTACTATAGAGGTGTCTCTCACTTATAACTTGCTCAGAGTTTACAGTTTGTTTGGTTTTTCAAAATCTCTTTGCTGATCAGAGGGTTGTAATTAATGGAGCAGGGACAAGTTGGAGGCCTGTAACCAGTGGTGTCCCCCAAGGGTCAAATCTTGGTCCAGTCTTGTTCAACATATTCATCAAAGACCTGGACAAGGGGACAGAGCGTATCCTCAGCAAGTTCACTGATGACACCAAACTGGGAGGGCTGGCTGACACTCCAGAGGGCCGTGCCACCATCCAGTGTGACCTGG